>OZ010573.1:25744324-26011824 GCA_963932145.1 Acanthosepion lycidas
CCAGTGTATATAAATTTAAATAAAAACAGACCACTTTAAGGTTCCATGTAATTGATCTGGATTTACATTAAGCTCTCTGGATTTTATCCTCCTTAGGTTTACCCATACGGATTACCTACTTTTTCCTAAACTAAATTTATATATGTATATATATAACCATTTGGTTGAGGTTTTGTTTTTACACGATTTTTCTAACATTCTTCCTTTTCTTTATTAACAGTAAAGTTCTGGGTAGGATCTTAGGAATACTTATCCGGCCTGTGCAATCTAGCAAATGCATCAATATGTACCTGAAAACCAACCTCGTTTAATACTCCCTGTACTAAATGCTACCGATGTCAAAATTTAACAATTATTAATCCAATATTAATTAATTGCTCAGATACTTTTACAAACATTGTGGTTAGGCGCTTACACAGAGACACAAATGATAGCGAATTAAGTAGTTTATCGGACACGTGCTGAAACATAAAAAGGTTTCTTGTTTTCATCTGCCAGTGGCAAATTCGACACATAACTTCGTAATTAGATTACAAAGTGGTAATTAAGTACAACTTCGTTTATGTAAATCCCGAGACGACAGTTTCCGGGTTTATCTATTTAGTTCACAAAGCTACTTCCTCTAACAAGGGTGGGACCACCGGCTCGAAAAGGAGGTATGGCTAATGGCGCAAGATGTCGAGCAAACAGACAAACATGGTTAATGGATGTTGTCTATGTGTCCACTAGCTTTTGTTATCGTTCTTTCAGTAATATCAGACTGTATCACCATTTTCTCCTCGCAGTAAACAATAATAAGACAAAAGCCAAAAGTAAAGATTCCTTCGATGGAGCTATATTAAACAGTGGCAGACACAAACATAGGCCTGCATGTCATCATTGATCTTGTCAATGTTTGTGGCAAATGATGTCCGGTGACTCTCTATACCTCAAGGCAGGAAATGTCATCTACACTGCAATCATTCATCGCTACTCATTTTCACCCTAGCAAAGGATAAATGACAATTTGTTTATATGCATCCACGCGAAACACTTTTAAATATCGCCTATAATTAAAAAAAAAAAAAAAAAAAAAATGAGGAGGTCGTTCCACGCTCCTGAAAACCTTATCAGAGGCCTTGCTGTTGGACGTAGTTTATCGTCATACCCAGGACGCCCCATTGGGGGGGGGGTGTTTGTTTGGGTTTTATGGCATATCAACCACTGTGGGTTATTTAATGCCAAATCCAGTTTATATATATATATGCCAAATATATATATCAATTTTAAATGCCTATTTTGTATGGAAATCTTTAGCAAGCTAGAGCTTATTTGCTTGTACACTGCAAAATAATCCTAGGTATTTTTGTTTAAGTCAAGAATTTCCATTTGATAAGGACAATTTATTTGCAAAATGGTAAAAGTTAGGATATGTTGTTTATACATCAGTCTACATCTTTGATAAGAGACCAATTCTTTTTAGAAAATCCAATATATTTTTTGGTTCAGTTTTTGCAAATAATTTCTTCATGTTCTTCGTTTGTTTGTTTGTTTGGGTTTTATGGCATATCAACTACTGTGGGTTATTTAATGCCAAATCCAGTTTATATGAATTTTAAATGCCTATTTTGTATAGAATAAAAAACGTATAGCTGGCAACATTATTGTTTCAAAAACTTAGATAATGTTTTCAGAAAAATAATGTTGCCAGCTCTGAGACATTGCTGTTGGATGCAGTTTATCGTCATACCCAGGACGCGGATGTAGTTTACCGTCATACCCAGGACGTGAGCAAAACCTGGAAAACTAGCAGTTCACTATTTACCCATAGCTGGGACCCTAACAGGTGCTACCACCCCGGGCCAAGGTGGGCCTGGGAACACCAGCAATTAAGAGGTGGTTCCACGCTCCTCAAAACCTCCAGATCAGAGGCCTTGCTGTTGGATGCAATTTAACGTCATACCCAGGACGCCTCATTGGGGGGGTCTTACCCCTCTACAGAGGTGCAGTCGGCGTATTCTAATGCCCCAGCCGACAGGGCCGCATGTTTTTCGTGTTATACTAATAGAATGTATAAAACTCACACACATCCGTAGAAAATTCTATATGCTTTACAGTGTATTGTTTTCCACAGCAACATTTCGGAGTATTTGTTTGTTTGTTTGGGTTTTATGGCATATCAACCACTGTAGGTTATCATTTAGGAGTAGGTTCTTGTTTTAGTATGAAAGAGTGAGTCAGTCTTGTGTGTCCAATGCGTAGTCGTGCAATGGTCCCATTGGGGGGAGTCTTACTCCTCTGCAGAGGCGCAGCCGGCGTAATCTGCAGCCCCAGCCGACAGGGCGCCTGTTAATTCTGGTTTGTTTGTCGGCATTAAATAACGTATTTACAACGTATTTTTTGTTATTAAAACCTATTTTTACACTTTCATAATGTTTTGACCACAGGTTGGGGGTTAACTATTTGCCCGTAACTGGGACCCTAACAGGTGGACCTGAGAACACCAGCAATTAAGAGTATGTTCCACGCTCTTCAAAGCCTTTTGATCAAAGGCCTTGCTGTTGGACGTAGTTACTCTTCTTCATCAGGATGAGGTCTTCGTATTTTCAACGTCCTGGGTAAGATGATAAACTATTTATCCTAATTACGTTCATGAAGCAAGAAAAAAAAATCTATTGTTTTATTTTTAGACCACCAGCATCGCTTTATTTAAATATTATGCGCTGGAGAAGCAGGTGTTTCTTGTGAAAAAGAATGTTAGAGTTGGGGAGATGTGGTGTAGCCTCGTCCCAAATCAGAAATTATGAAGAACACATCTTTGTACGTGAGAAAGCAGAAGATTGGGAAAGATATGAAATGTTTAGTACTTTTTTTCTGTTCTTAAGTTTACAAAGAAAGTGCGTCTTAAAAGCTGCAAAGATATTCGCCTTAAAGAAGGTACGTGCCGATTCGAAGCAACGGGAGAAAAATACTCGGAGAGATGAATAGGGCAGAGACAAGAAGATGACTAATAAATTCAGTAGAAAAGAGAGAAAAAGTCATATTCTCTTGGTGTCAGTTTAAACTAACATTTCTTTTTCATACAACTATCATAATAACTAATTTTTTTAAAGTGAAATTTTCACTGAAATATGTTCGAATTTTTCGTTTGAAATTTGTTTTTTTTTTTTTTACTAATTCTCACCAATACAAGACCCATGATTCACTCACGGTACAGTGTTACTGTGTGGAATTAAATGTAGGAAAAAACTAGCGTTAGGAGTATAGAGCTGAAGCAGACTTTAGAACGGTTTCAGTTTATTTTGTTTCGTTTCATCTCAATGGGTCATTTAATGTCGACAAGATTTTTATCACAGGTAATAATTTTTTTCCAAAAATATATTGCTGGTAATAATTTTTTTTTTTTCAAAAATGTACTGCTGGTATGAAAAATGTATTTTTATACTTACATAGTTAACTCTCAAACTGGGGTAAAAACACTATTTACCCATAGCTGGGTCCGTGACAAGGTGGACCTGGGAACACCAGCAATTATGAGGTGGTTCCACGCTCCTCAAAACCTTCTGATCAGAGGCTCGCTGTTAGATGTAGTTTATCGTCATACCCAGGACAACATTACCAATTGTATAATGTTCTTTTCCTAATTGATATTGTATTGTATTTAATGAATGCATAAAGTTTCCAGATAAGGAAATGGCTAATATTACCATTACGGGACATTTGTTTGTTTGTTTGGGTTTTATGGCATATCAACCACGGTGGGTTATTTAATGCCAAATCCAGTTTATATGAATTTAAAATGCCTATTTTGTAGGGAATTAAAAAAAGTATAGCTGGCAACATTATTGTTTCAAAAACGTATAGCTGGCAACATTATTTTTCCGAAAACATTATCTGATTTGTTTGTTTGTTTGTTTGGTTGAGTTTTATGGCATATCAACCACTGTGGGTTATTTAATGCCAAATCCAGTTTATATGAATTTTAAATGCCTATTTTGTATGGAATAAAAAATGTATAGCTGGCAACATTATTGTTTCAAAAAAAACGTATAGCTGGCAACATTACTTCTTTACAAAAAAAAAAAACGTATAGCTGGAAACATGTTTTCAGAAAAATAATGTGGCCAGATCTAAGTTTTTGAAACAATTATCTGAGACCTTGCTGTTGGATGCAGTTTATCGCCGTACCCAGGACGCGGATGTAGTTTATCGTCATACCCAGGAGTTCACTATTTGCCCATAGCTGGGATCCTAACAGATGCTACCACCCCGGGTCAAGGTGGACCTGGGAACACCAGCAATTAAGAGGTGGTTCCACGCTCCTCAAAACCTCCTGATCAGAGGCCTTGCTGTTGGATGCAGTTTAACGTCATACCCAGGACTCCTCATTGCGGGTGGGGGGTCTTACCCCTCTACAGAGGTGCAGTCGGCGTATTCTAAAGCCCCAGCCGACAGGGCCGGGACATTTGTGTGAATGAAAGCTATATTGGTTTGGTTTATTGTTTTTACATCATATCCTAAAAATCTTGTCATTAAATAACCGATTGAGGTTGATAAGCTCGTACGAATATGCATTCATCGCTGGGGAAAAAAATTTTCTTCAAAATGTATTGCTGGTACTTCTATAAAAAATACATTTTTATATCTTCTTAATGCTTTGACTCCAGTTTGAGGGTTAAGTATTTGCTCATAGCTAGGTCCTTAACAGGTGAACCTGGAAACACCAGCAATTAAGAGGTGGTTCCATGGTCTTCAAAGCCGGTTTGGGTTTATTTTGTTTAACGGCATATCAACCTCAATGGGTTATTTAATGCTGACAAGATTTTTAGAATAGATTGATTTGAACAGAATGTTTATTCTTTGTAAGAAATCAGGAAATCAAGTTTGATTGCCGTATTTTTGTAAAGACGGTTTGTAGGGAAGCTGGTTTTATTGACATTCTTAGTTTCTATTTTTGGTCGAGTCCCACTGTTTTTTTTTTAATAATATTATGTCATCTATTTTTTACTTTTTCGAAGAGCTCATATATTTTGTTTATATCATAACATCTTTGTCTTGAGAGAGAGAAAAGTCTGAACACTCGGTTAATATGTTTAATAGTGTATGACGTTTCACATGTTTGGCATACTGGCTGATCTTGTTTAGCAAGTACAATTGGGTTATTTTTGTGTGGCAAATGCGAAAACTAACCAGTACTACACCCTTGTGCAAATTATTTGAAAAAAACGCTTTAGTTTCCTTTCACCATACGATCAGTTTTAGACCCACTGGAGTGACAGGATGCAATCAATTTCTAATTTTTTTTTCTCCGGTTAGGTCATTTGCAGTGGTGTGCAACAATATGAATCTACTTTAGGGGTAGTTGGCAAGCTTGTATCACAAGCCAATTATCGTAGTTCGAATTCTCAGGGATTATTCATGTGATCAACAGAGGGCGAATATAATTAAGCATAGTTTAATGGACTGCAAGAACAGAACATAACAGTCGCTAAACAAAATCGTGTGACTGAATATAAACTTATATATCGTCATCATCATTTGCAGTGATGTGCAGTAATATGAATCTATTTTCGGGGTGTATAATGAAATTTATTTGGCCTTGGAAAATATTACGTCATCCGTGATTGCATCAGATTTTCATCACGCCCAGATACTATTGTCTTGATTGTCGTTTAGTTACCCTACGGCCATTGTCTGCTATGGACGTTACTCCAAGGAAGCGTACGAAAATTGTAACACTTCACGAACACAATGGCAAGCCTTACCAGTGAGCAAATCAAAGTACTATAGACTGGCTTGGAAACTCTCGTGATTTAAATTCAATCGAGAATCTGTGGTCAATCTGGAAGGAAAGACATCGTGGAATGGACATACGAAGTATTAACATGTGCAATGGGTCATGTTTCATTGGAAGAATACGAAAAAAAAAAAAGTAAATAACCGATTTGTTTGTTTGTTTGTTTGGGTTTTAGGGTATATCAACCACTGTGGGTTATTTAATGCCAAATCCAGTTTATATGAATTTTAAATGCCTATTTTGTATGGAATAAAAAACGTATAGCTGACAACATTACTTCTTTCCATAAAAAAAAAACGTATAGCTGGCAACGTTACTTCTTTTACAAAAAAACTTAGATCTGGCAACATTATTTTTCTGAAAACATTATCTGACACATTGCTGTTTGATGCAGTTTATCGCCATACCCAGGAGGCGGATGTACCGTCATACCCAGGACGTGAGCAAATCTGGAAAACTAGCAGTTCACTATTTACCTACCCATAGCTGGGACCCTAACAGGTGCTACCACCCCGGGTCAAGGTGAACCTGGGAACACCAGCAATTAAGAGGTGGTTCCACGCTCCTCAAAACCTCCAGATCAGAGGCCTTGCTGTTGGATGCAATTTAACGTCATACCCAGGACGCCTCATTGGGGGGGTCTTACCCCTCTACAGAGGTGCAGTCGGCGTATTCTAAAGCCCCAGCCGACAGGGCCGGTAAATAACCGAATTATTCGTTTTCTTTGAATTAATTTGCACAAGAGTGTACTTCTTCCTTACGTGATTTTCTGAAAGCCCACTCCCACTCTCCTATTTTGGGCTGAATTGCGAAGAGTTTGTGTAGTTTCTCCTCCCAAGAAGGAAACGGAAACCCAATCCAAACAGGAAACAAGGGATAAAACTCTACTCCTGTTCAAATGATCAGAGAAGAATTTTTTCCTTGAAGAAATCTAGAGCCGTTTGTATTGCTGGTATTTTTATTAAGTATTGCTGATAATCATTCTTCCTTAAAAAATTATTGCTGGTAATAATTTTTTTTCATTAAAAATTATTTCTGGTATTAAAACCTATTTTTACACAATTGTAGTTGTTAACTATTTGCCCATAGCTGGGATCCTAACAGGTGCTACCACCCTGGGTCAGGGTGGACCTGGGAACACCAGTAATTAAAAGGTAGTTCCACGCTCCTGAAAACCTGATCAGAGGCCTTGCTGTTGGACATAGTTTATCGTCATACCCAGGACGACAGAGAAGAGTGTGAACCGGACGATAGGCGAACCCATCAAAAAAATAAATAAATAAATAAAAAACAAAAATACTAACTTTAAGAAAATCGGACAATATATATGGGGGGAAGGAAGTGTCAGTTTAAACTGATCCCAAGAGAATACGAGATAAAAAGAATTATGAAAGGAAAACCAGAAAATACAAATTAGGGCTATTTACATTTCGACCTTTTCAATCTTGTTTGGACAAACAGAATTGATTAAGCCCATTCCTCTTCAGGCTAGTTTTAAATTCAGTCTGTCTTGCCCTAGACACACCCGTTGCTGCTAAGGGTGCACATCATGGGGTTCCCCAATGGCGTTTAGTGGTTACGGACTCGCGGTGGTACAAAAATCAAATAGGTTCGGAAATTTAAATCTCTGAAGTGTTTTAACAGAGAACGGAAGGTGACATTGAAATCTAAAGGCGTATTGGGATAGCCAAGGAAGCATTCCAAATGCTAAGCAGTGTACTAAGAAATGGTTTGGTTTGGTCTACGGCATATCAACCACAATGCCGACAAAATTTCCTTTTTTTCCAAAATGCATAGCTGGTAATATATTTTTTTTTTTTTTTTAAATGTATAGTTTGTTTTGTTTTGTGGCATATCAACACCTCAATGGGTTATTTAATGCTGACGATTTTTATTTCTGGCAATATTTTCTTTTTTTCAAATATTTATTGCTGATACTGTTAGGTTGGTGCAAAAATAATGTCGTTTTCTCACATCGTAACATATGTGGGAAAACAACATTATTTTTGCACCAACCTAATAATTTTTTTTAAAAGTATTTCTGCTATTAAAATCTATTTTTACACTTTCATAGTGTTTTGAGTCAGGTTGTGGGGTCAACTATTTACCCATAGCTGGGAGCCTAACAGGTGCTACCACCCCGGGTCAGAATAGACCTGGGAACACCAGCAATTAAGATGTGGTTCCACGCTCCTCAAAACCTCCTGATCAGTAGTTTATCGTCTTACCCAGGACGCGGACGTAGTTTATCGTCTTACTCAGGACGGGTACTAAGAAATGGGAAAACTTCGCTAGAAACAAGGAAAAGAGCACTAAACTGCTATGATATTGCAGTGATTTTGGTAGGATGAAGAGGAGACTTGAAGCAACAGAAATGTGGTTCTATAGAAGGATGCTGAGGATACAGAGGACCGAATGTGTTAGCAACGACGAAGCTCTGGAGAAAATGGAAACAAAAAGGAAACTAATATTTAATATCAGAAAGGGACATTTCAGGTTTCTGGAACATATGAGGAAAGAGGGCTTGGAAAATCTGATACCCACGGAATATATAGATGGACAGGGGAAAACAACGGATACATAGATGGCTGAACACAGCTTAGGAGAAATAACAGAAAGACAATGTTTAAGAGCTACAAGTGACAGGAAGTCGTAGAAAGCCATGATCGCATATGCCCTGAAAGAACATGGAATATAGAAATACGAGTCGACTTAAAAGCTCTTTTTAAAAAATATAGATGACCACTATGGAAACACACACGTGTCATTTCGAGAGTGTCGATAGCAGATTTATCAAAATTCACAAAAGTTGATAAATAACAGTAAGTTCCGTATCAGAGTGTACCAGTGGCATCTTTCTGATGACGGTATGGGTGATGGCCGAAACACAATTTCAAACAATACCATCGCTTGACTCACCCTCAATTAATCACAGCGCTAAACTTGCTTGTATCTTACACTGTCCTTCGTAGATGTAACGTTCGGCATCTTTTACAGTAATTGTTAAATAAATGTCACAGATGGTATTTATCAATCCACCCACGAGGATTGAATGTGGCACAAGGCCTTTTTAATGTGGGTATTCCCGAGCCCGTAGGCCCAGCCAAAAATAAATAACCATCGTCCCCACCGAGGCGGGTCAATTCCGTCAACCTCCCCCAACGAAACCCTACCCTTCGGCGGAGCTTCGTCAGGGTTCCTCCCTGCAAGCAGAGAGTTCGACAGACACCCGACCCGGCAGCTCACAAAGCACAGATATTACACTTTGATCCTAGCCACCGGGCCGAGCGGGTAGGTATTTATTAATCCCCCCACGAGGATTAAATGTGGCACAAGGCCGGTTTAATGTGGGTATTTCCAAGCCCGTAGGCTCGGCCAAAAATATGACCTTTGAACCCGCCTAGACGGGTTCAGGTCCTGTCTACCTCCCCGAAGGAAACCTTGCCCTTCGGCAAAGCTTCCTCCGAGTTCCTCTCTGCAGTAGAGAGTTCGACAGACACCCGACCCGGCAGCTCACAAAGCGCAGATACTACACTTTGATCCTAGCCACCGGGCCGAGCGGGTATGATTTTTTCCGATGTCACAGAACGTGTAATGAATGACTTCTCTGGCGTGTATGTTGGTGGGGGGCATCTTTGATGGTTTTTCAGGACAGCCCTACTTAGATGCAACGACATTCAGTCGCATAATAGGCACCCCTAATTTTGCTGATTTGTTTTTAGAAAAAAAATTCGTATTATACATGGGGAATTAAGATATTACCAGCAATACATTTTTGGAAAAAAATATTGGCAACAATACATTTTTTGAAATAAAATACTAGCAATAAAAATTCTTGTCGGCATTAAATAACACATTGAGGTTGATATGCCGTAAAACAAACCAAACCTGAAAGTATAAAATGATTGAAAGCATAAAATTGCGTTCAAAGCATTTATATTTCGGCATTGACTGATCCATAGAGGTTGATATGCCACTAAACAAAATCAACCAACGTTAAAAAAAAAAAATTTATTTTACATTGTTAAACGTAGAAGCATTTTCTATTTCCAAATATGTTTATTCAATAAATTAGTGTCCTAATTATGCAAAACCTGATCTGAGGCCATGCTTCTTGATGTAGTTTATCGTCTTACCCAGGACCAGGATGTAGTTTACCGTCATACTCTGGACGCCCCATTGGGGGGTGATCTTACCCCTCTGCAGAGGTGCAGTCGGCGTATTCTACAGCTCCAGCCGACAGGGCGGGTTGCCTGCTTTATTGAATGTGACAAACAAGGAAATATCTGTCACATTCAATATAACGTGTATAAAAGATTGCTGTCCATATATATTCGGACATATACCAGGTGGATGCTGTCGAAAAAAAAAAAATGCCTGATTTAAAAGCTCTTAAAAAATTGTTTGCTGATTTAGAATGTGGGTCATTTTTCAACACCCACTCTCGTCTATTCATGATTAATTTAACTATTCTCACAAGAAATACTTGTTTATACACCTAAATAAAATAAAAAAAGGTAAGTGTTGTTCATTTAGTTTTCACCGGACAGGCAGAGAGAAGATAAGGAAAAATAAAAGAGAAATCTAAAAGAATTTATTTTATAATAAAGATTGAATAAAGGAATAAACTCGAACTAAATGGGTGGAGTTTTAATGGCATCGAGCCGAGGGGAAGATAAGAGAGAAGCCAGGTCAAGGGAGGCCACCTTGCAAACAGCAGTTAACAATTTCCCGTATCACCATTCCTACCCGCATTTCCTTCAATGAAATAAAAAGGCCACACGCAGAATAACATGAGAGTTATATTGAGGAGAAGGAAAACGTGTTGGGGAATATTTGACTGATGTCAGAATAGAGGAGAAAGAGGCCAATTCGCAGAATGTTTTTGTTTTTACTTTAAATACTGTTTGATTCTAAAAGAGTTATTTCGCATGCAGACATTTGCCAATAAGAACAAATAAGATGATAGAATCTTTTTCTGTACATTTATGCTCTTCAACAGTTGGAGAATTTATACTACGTATTGCCATGATTGTTGGGAAGTGTTTTTAAACGAACGGCAGAAATTGTGACAAAATCTGAAGGTTTGTTGGATTAGGGAAAAGGTACCTTTGAAAAGCTGAGAAAAATATTAAGAAACTTGATATTTTCGTAAGACACAATGAAAACAGTGCTGAACTATTATATAACAGAAAGCACTCACTGCCAGGTAAGAGGATTTATAATATACTTACAGATGCAAGGTCGGCGCTAGAATCCCCCCTGGCCAAACTGATACGGGATTGGGGGGGGGGCTATTACAATTTATTTCAAAGTATCCTAATCTGGGGGCCGCAAACGTTCGAAAGAAAATTGTGGGGGGAAGTGCAGCGCTTTCTCTTTTTTTTTTTTTTTTTTAATTACCAAAAATCAGGGAATTATCTAACTTAAAAGAAAATTTCAGTACATATTCATTATTTACTTTTATAATAAATAAGTTTTTATTTTAAAAATCTGAGAAAATGTTATCCTTTTGCAATAAAACTAGCACTTTCGAGGCTCCGAACTCGTCGGAGCTTCCTGCGCCGAAACCGGCCCAACACATACACAATGTATATTATTAGTTGATGACTGACAATGTAAGGTCAATTTAAAAATAATTTAAAAAAAACGATGGGGCCCCAAACATGCCCCCCACCACACACACACCCGGTCGGGGGCAAGACGCGCCGGCCCTGTACAGATGAAGAGAAGACTAGAGACAACAGATGTTGTTCAACAGAAGTATCCGGAAATACTATGTATGGAACATGGATGCGACGAGGAACTTTTAGGTTTGGTTGTTTTTATTTAGCGGCCTATCAACACCCTAATGGGTTATTTCATCCCAAAATCTAAATATTTTGAACGCAATTTTATGTCTTCAACTACAGATATATTGTACATTATTTTATATTTTAAGGTAAACGTATGTTTTATAAATACGTAGTTTATAGAGGATCTATTGTAGCTATTTCAGCGAGCCCCCGCCTATTCGCGTTTCAGCATTCGCGGCTTCGCACATTCGAGGATTTTTCTGGAGAACATATGTAGAAATTATTCGCCGGGAACTTCCTCGATTCGCGTATTTTTTCGATAGAACATAGTTAAAATATTTCTTGTATTATTTTCCTGTTATTTAGGTGACTTAAAACCTATAACAGTTAATTTTATGGTAAAAACTGGCAGAATTGTACATCTTCATTGTAAAAAACAAATGCAAAAACATGCGTAGTGCTTAGGCTTTGTTCATTATTAGGGGCTGTGGCTGGGATCTTAAAAGTGGCTTATGCTAAGTCTGGTGACATAACAATTCTGTTTTTAGAAAATGTTTTAAACTTTATATTTTACGTCTGGTTAAACATATTTTATACAACATTTTCAATGGTTTTATCGATCTATGCTTAATTAAAAATGATTATTGTACATATGCAAAAAAAAAAAAAAAAAAAAAAAAAAGTTACGCTAAGCGTATAGTCACCAACACTATTTTTCAAACGCGTTTTAAAAAGGGTCTGAAATGTTTCTAACGTGTAGAATGAAAGTTTAAGTTATATGGGGTTTTAACGATCAAAATAGGTACTTATAAGCACTTTTTTGTGGGGGATGGGATAACAAGTATTCGCGGCTGGTTTTGGTTCCTAACCCCCACAAATAAGGGGGCCTCACTGTATATATACCGGTATAAATCTATTTCTTTGAAAGAAAGGACGAGGAAGTTTTAAGGGAAATAGAAAAAAAAATGGTCACTTATAATTAGAATCTGTGAGATACAGTAGATTTGTCTGTTGGTATTAAATAACGCTTTGAGGTTAATATGCCATAAAACAAACAAGACTTTACTTTCTTATATATGTATATAAAATTAATCTTTGAAACAAAATCACTTTGTAAATCAAGTTTCATTAACACTTTTGCAAAGAGGGCTTCTATCAAGAGATATTACATTTCTGATATTATCCTTCCCTTCAATAAAGAATTACGGGCAACATTTATTCTCTACATATCAGGTTTCCTAGTTTTATTTCTGAAAATAGGAAGCCAGTCTCTTGATAAAAACCCTAAGTATTTTTTATTATTATAAAAACTGTTTTATTGTTATTGTCTCTTGTTTTTATATTTTCTTGTAGAGGTCGACCGCTTTTAGAAATTATAGTTTGTTTTGTTTTACGGTATATCAATCTCAATGGGTTATTTAATGCCGACAAAATTTTCATTGTTAATATTTTTCCCAAAAATCTTTCTGTTAACATTTTTTTCTTCAAAAATCTATTTCTGGTTAATTTTCCTTCGCTGGTAATTTTTTTTTTAATTTTTTGCTGGTAATATTTGCTTTTCTAAAAATGTATTGCTGGTATTTTTTTTTTATTTTTTTTTTACAAAGTATTTCTGGTATTGAAACCTATTTTTACACTTTCATAGTGTTTTGACCCAAGTTTGGTTTGTTTGTTTGTTTGTTTGGGTTTTATGGCATATCAACCACTGTGGGTTATTTAATGCCAAATCCAGTTTATATGAATTTTAAATGCCTATTTTGTATAGAATAAAAAACGTATAGCTGGCAACATTATTGTTTCAAAAACTTAGATAATGTTTTCAGAAAAATAATGTTGCCAGCTCTGAGACCTTGCTGTTGGATGCAGTTTATCGCCATACCCACACGCGGATGTAGTTTACCGTCATACCCAGGACGCGAGAAAAACCTGGAAAACTAGGAGTTCACTATTTGCCCCTAGCTGGGACCCTAACAGGTGCTACCACCCCGGGTCAAGGTGGACCTGGGAACACCAGCAATTAAGAGGTGGTTCCACGCTCCTCAAAACCTCCAGATCAGAGGCCTTGCTGTTGGATGCAATTTAACGTCAATACCCAGGACGCCTCATTGGGGGGGGGTATTTCCCCTCTACAGAGGTGCAGTCGGCGTATTCTAAAGCCCCAGCCGACAGGGATTGTGTAAGCCTGTCTGCAACATACGACTCACACACGATAGTGACATTATGGCGGGCAGTAACAGTGGGCTGCAAAACCTGACCGACAAACTTTGTGCTGAGTTCCAGTCCATATACGCCGGCTCTTTCACAGAGAACTCCAAAGTAATGGAGTTTTAGCACAATACCAGTGCTAGCATTACCATGGACCATGCAACACTGGAGGAAGTGTCTAGATCTATTTGGTTTGTTTTACGGTATATCAACCACAATGATTTTTATTGTTGGTAATGTTTTTGTTTTCAAAAATATATTACCGGTAATAATTTTTTGCAAAGTATTTCTGATATTAAAACCTATTTTTACATTTTCATAGTGTTCTGACCCCAGATTCAGGATTAACTATTTACCCATACCTGGGACCCTAACAGGTGCTACCACACCGGGTCAGGCTGGACCTGGGAATAAAAGCAATTAAGAGGTGGTTCCACGCTCCTCAAAAAACTCATGATCAGAGGCCTTGCTGTTGGACGTAGTTGTAGTTTATCGTCATATACAGGACGGTGTTTATCTCCAAATACTTGGGAGCAACCATGTCAAAAGATAGCACTCGCTACGCTGATTTGTTTGTTTGTTTGTTTGGGTTTTATGGCATATCAATCACTATGGGTTATTTAATTCCAAATCCAGTTTATATGAATTTTAAATGCCTATTTTGTATAAAAAAACTTATAGCTGGCAACATTATTTTTCTGAAAACATTATCTGAGACCTTGCTGTTGGATGCAGTTTATCGCCATACCCAGGACGCGGATGTAGTTTACCGTCATACCCAGGACGTGAGCAAAACCTGGAAAACTAGCAGTTCACTATTTACCCATAGCTGGGACCCTAACAGGTGCTACCACCCCGGACCTGGGAACACCAGCAATTAAGAGGTGGTTCCACGCTCCTCAAAACCTCCAGATCAGAGGCCTTGCTGTTGGATGCAATTTAACGTCATACCCAGGACGCCTCATTGAGGGGGGGTCTTACCCCTCTACAGAGGTGCAGTAGGCGTATTCTAAAGCCTCAGCCGACAGGGCTATCGCTACGCTGAATGCACCACAGCAGCAGTAGCCAAACTGGAAAAGATATGGAAGAACAACATCAGCTTCCATAGCAATTTCAAGCATTAGAAATCACTTGGAAATCTTGGTTGAGACAGGAAAAAAAGATTCCTGGCATTTGAGGACAGGTGCTTGAGAAAGCTCTTCCACATCTCTCCTACTGGGAGAATAAAATCAACCGATTATGTCTGGAGCAAAAAATCAAAACTGTTGTGGTTCGACAGGAATCTCTTTGAGCCATTTATTAAGCGCCGGAAGGTGGTATTTTTTGGCCACGTCACACGACATAATAGCCTCTGCAAGACGATCATGTAAGGTTTTTGTTGAAGACGGACGCAAGCGGGAATAGCAGCTGGTCAGATAACACCAAAGAGGGAACGGACATGACAATGCTGGAACTCCTGATAGCCATCGCCAATAGATCATTTAGGAGGAGGTTATCGGTTTCTTCTGCCCTTAGGTTGGTTGGTTGGTTTTGTTTTATGGAATATCAAAACCTCAGTGGGTCATTTAATGGCAACAAAATTTTGAAATAGATTCATAGCGATAGTTGGTAAAAAAAAAAAAAAAAAAAAAAAAAAAAAAGGTGTGTGTGTATGCATATATATTTGAACCATTTTTCAATTACTCATATTTTTTAGTATAATCCAACTTTTAGGAAATTTACAATCTTGAATGGTTTTATTTTCGTAAAGAGTTTTCTTTTTTTTTTTAATTTAGTCGGTTTGGTTCGTTTTATGGCATATCAAACTCAGTGGGTTATTTAATTTTTGTTGCTACTAATATTTTGTTTTACCAAAAATCTATTTCTGGTAATAATTTTTTCCTTCAAAAATGTATTGCTGGTAATATTTAAAAAAAAAAAAAAAAAAAAAAACAAACATTGTTGGTAATAGTTTGTTTTCTTCAAAAATTTATTGCTGGTAACAATTTTTTTACAAAGTATTTCTGGTATTAAAACCTATTTTTACACTTTCATAGTATTTTGACACCACTTTGGGTGTTAACTATTTGCCCATAGCTATGACCCTAACAGGTGTTACCACTCCAGAGGCCTTGTTGCTACAATCGTTTGGCGGGGTGGTGCTTTTAGACCTTATTTAAATGCCGAATTCTTTCCTTTTGAAAAAAAAAAAAAGGTCTAATTTGCGCGAGAGTCAAAAAGGAGCCAACTGTTTACCGGATAAATGTGTCCCTGTTTTGAGAGGGCTCCTCAACACCGAGGATATAATCAGCGTACAATGCGAAAGCCTAAAGCGAGTCTATATAGTCATTTATTAAATAAGGAAGCTTAGCCGAGCATAAAACCACAAATATGAAGACAAAACTCACATAAAAGAAAAGCAGCTCTTTCAGCCTTAAACTCACAAATATACTATGCCGAGATTGTGTATACTGTTCTACATTATAACGTGGTATGTAGAACTATACAAATGCATACCACATTAATGTCATGTTTGGTTTGGTTTGGTTTACGGCATATCAACCTCAATGGGTTATTTAATGCCGACGAAATTTTTGCTGTTTGTAATATTTTTTCCTTCAAAAAAATCTATTTCTGGTAATAATTTTTTTCTTTCAAAAATGTATAGCTGGTAATTTTTTTTTTTTTACAAAATATTTCCGGTATTAAAACCTATTTTTACACTTTCATAGTGCTTTCACCCCAGTTTGGGGGCCAACTATTTGCCTACAGTTGGGACCCTAACAGGTGCTACCACCCCGTGTTAGGGTGGATCTGGAAACACCAGAAATTAAGCGGTGGTTCCACGCTCCTCAAAACCTCCTAATCGGAGGCCTTGCTGTTGGACGTGGTTTATCGTCTTATCCATGACGCGGATGTATTTTCTCGTAATAGAGGATAGGAAATATTCGTACTAGTATTTTATACAGGCTTTCAAAAAGTCTACAGAATTTGTTTAATCATATTTCTTTGTTCATGTACATAAATGTAGTCATGCGTGTACCACGTACCCAATATGCTTGTGGGGATACCACATACTCAGCGCAACCCCAGCAACAATATGTATTCAGGTAGTTTTCAGAATAGTCTTTCCAGAAGGCTAAAGAGTTTTTTTATCACAATATGAGGTGGGGGGGAATAAAAGAGAAGACTAGAGAGTAAGACCTATAACTTACACAAGGAAAAAAGTGAAGGCAAATAAGCTCGATCGGAATTTGAACTCCACTCACCAATTAAATTTCAACAATTGTACCTCCATCGTCAGGTACAGAGTCACGAATGAAGATCGAACTCAATGCCAAATTCTTCAATCACTGCTCTACGGTCAGTTCTCAGGATTAGAAATTGATCATTTGCTAATATTTTTTCAATTGTATAAAATATCAAGAACGAAATAAATGATATTTACTTATTTTTATTAATTTTTCTCCTATACAAGGCCCGAAAGCCACTTAAGGTAGAAGGTTACTGAATGAAGTTGTATGAACATAAGATGAGGCGGTAAGAAGTGCAGTTTATGATGATATGCCAAACGATTTAGGCAGTCAAGGGATTAATGGTGGTGAGTTTTTACGGAATAGCCGGCTTTTACAACTTATTTAAATGCCGAATTCTTTCCCTTTGAAAGAGGTGAAGATTGGGGAATAGATCCCGAGAGGATGATCCCACGATCAACACAAAGCATCGTTTATTGGTTTGGTTTGGTTTACGTCATATCAACCTAAATGGGTTAGTTAATGCTGGAAAAGATTTTTATTGCTGGCAATATTTTTTTTTTTCCTTCAGAAATGTATTGCTGGTAATAAAACCTATTTTTACACTTTCATGTTTTGACCCCAGTTTAGTCGGGAGTCAACTATTTGCTCATAGCTGGGACCCTAACAGGTGCTACCAGCCGAGTCAGAGTGGACATGGGAACACCAGCAATTAAGAGGTGGTTTCACGCTCCTCAAAACCTCCTGATCAGATGCCTTGCTGTCGGATGTAGTTTATCGTCTTACCCAGGACGGGCATCGGTTATTGTAAAGAAATTTTCAGAATGGAACGTTCTTTTTACTAACGAAAATGATTCGGGTCAGTGTAGGTGGCATGGCGGGTCTTAGCAGTGACGGTCAGAGTTGGTGAAATTCGGGAATGTAGCTCGTAGGAGCATTTGTTCAAGGAGTTCAAGTTCTCACTCAGTGTCTGCCAAAAACTATACTTTTTGTATGCAGAGTACATAGGCAGTGGTCTGCGATTCTAACCTAGAGCCAGGCACTCTTTATCATCGATACTGATATAGTCTCTGTAGCCAAACGAAACTCTGTGTCTGTCAGAATTCCCTTGTGTACTGACATTAGCATGGGTGGTCTTCCGTAGACTAATGCTTAACAGTCAATAGATTTTCCTTATATGTCTATATAATGCTAAAAGTCTGTGATTGTGTGATGCGGCGTATGTCCGGCGCATAATGATTTAAGTTAATCTGATTTAATAAGATTTAAAATACGAGTTGTTTATACAGTAAGTGTTTATTTTAACTTTCTTCAAATAAAAATATTTAAGTTAAAAACAAACACAAAGAGATCCCGCTTTGCCGTTTCGTCCAGTTGTTTGTACAGAAATTATTTATATTTTAGCTTTCTTTAAACAAACAATATTTTAAATATTTTAAAAAAATATTTTAAATATTTAAAAAAAAATTTTGGTATATTTAAAATATATTTTCAAGTGAATATGACTTAAAAAATATTTTTTAATATACCAAAAATTATTTTATGTTAATCTGATTTAAAGTTAAAGTTTATCCCGAAAGTTCTATTCCTATTAAATGCTGTAAACAAGAAGTAAAACGTTAAACATGAACTTGTAAACAAAACCAATGATGACACGAACGAATTGAAATATTTAACTGAATCATAATAAAATTAACTTTCTTTTCAATGGAATGTTGGTTGGGTTATTTTGCTTTGTCGGCATTAAATGACCCACTAAAATTGATATGCCGTAATTTTTATTACTGGTAATATTTTGTTTTGTCAAAAATCTATTTCTGGTAATATTTTTTCCTCAAAAATGAATAGCTGGTAATTTTGTTTTAAAAGATGTATTGCTGGTAATATTTTTTAAAATATATTGCTGGTAATAGTTAACCCCTGGACTGAGGTAAAAAGCATTATGAAAGTGTAAAAATAGATTTTAATACCAGAAATACTTTGCAAAAAATTATTACCAGAGATAAATTTTTGAAGGAAAAACTATTTGCCAATAGCTGTGACCCTAACAGGTGCTACCACCCCGGGTCAGGGTGGACCTGGGAATACCAGCAATTAAGAGGTGGTTCCATGCTCCTCAAAACTTCCTGATCAGAGGCCTTGCTGTCTGACGTAGTTTATAGTCTTACCCAGGACCCGGATGTAGTTTATCGTCCTACCCAGGACGGTCAATGGAATGTTGAAAATCAAATTAAATGTTTTATAACTTGAAGCGTCAGTGACCCAACGGGTCACGGGTAGTCTAGTTTATAATAAAGGCAGTCTGGCGGACGAACGATTCACGGTAAGAATCTCTATTCAAATAGATTGTAAAAAAGTTCAGGATGTCCTTAGTGCATCACTATTGTAGAATTTTTATTTCGTTTGTTTTACGGCTTATCAGACTCTCTGGGTTATTTGATGCCGACAAGTTTTTACTGCTGCTAAAAAAAATTTTCAAACATGTATTGCTGCTAAAATTGTTTCCAAAAAGTATTACCGGTATTAAAATCTATTTTTATACTTTCATTGTGTTTTGACCCCTTTTGGTGGGGGAGGGGTTACCTATTTGCCCATAGCTGGGACCCTGACAGGTGCTACCCTCCGGGTTAGAGAGGAGGACTTTGGAAAACTAGCAATTAAGAGGTAGTTCCACGCTCCTCAAAACCTCCTAATCAGAGGCCTCGATGTCGGATGTAGTTTATCGTCATACCCAGGACGGCCTCCGTGTTAAGTGTGGGGCGCCATGTGGGCAGATGAATGAGGGCATAACGTCGCCATCACTAGTGATCACTCTAAACACCTTCGTAATCACCATTAGACTCATTCAAGTCTCTCTCGGCACTGTCCTCAAATTGACACCCAAGCAATCTGAAATGTTCGTATTTGAGCTTCCTGGTTGAATTCCATCATGAGGCTATTTTTCACACAGCCTGTGCCCAACTGATCCTGCTATACAGTGCTGTCGACAAAATCAAAGACAAACAACGCGCATGTTTTCAGTGATAATTATTTTTTTTTATTTGGGACTATTCATTGAATTATAGATGATTTTAAAAGGGTGTAAATTTCAAAGTGTCTCTAACCAAGTACTTTATATTTTGAGCTACCTTTACTAGAATGAAAAAAAAAAAAAAAAAAAAAAAAAAAAAACGTGTTATAACCTTTCTTGCCCAACAGATATTTACTGGCAATATGTACAATTGCAAAGGGCATAAACTCTGAATATAAAAGATATCAATCGTTAATTTCTCTCAACCTATTCAAACCCATTGAACCCGTACAGCCCGGCAACTTTACGATAGCTCTCTGAATTTGCAGCGGCTATCATCATTCTGCTTTCCGAAGTTGACATAGATTAACACTTTTCATTTCGGTTGTTTACAACATAATGTGCGCACGTACATTCTGTTAAAACTTCCAAAGAAGAAAATGACCAATTTAAATCCTATTATAATTGTACTTTAGTTCACAGGATCGTTACGCTCTGACAATAGCTCATAAATAATGGACTATTTCGTTTTGATCGCGTGGAAAGAGGGGAGAAGACACTACTTGGTTTCAGTGAGAAAAAGAATGAAAAAGAAAAAAGTAATGCAGAGAGAGAATCAGATTAAGCTGATGTGAACAGATACTACACTTTGATCTTAGCTAATAAGGCCACGAATATCGAACGAGAGAAACCTAGTTAGGCAATCGCCAAAAGATCAGTTACCATAAATAAAATAGCCTCGTTTACTGAATTATTTTTAAAGTGTTATTAAGAGACATGTTCGTAAGACGGTTTGGTTTGTTTTACGGTATATCAACCTCGATGGGTTATTTAATGCCGACAAAATTTTTATTGTTAATATTTTTTTTTTTTTCAAAAATCTATTTCTGGTAATATTTTTTACAAAGTATTTCAACTATTAAAACCTATTTTTACACTTTCATAGTGTTTTGACTCCAGTTTGGGGGTTAATTAACTGGGACCCTAACAAGTGCTACCACCCAGAGTCAAGTAGGACCAGCAATTAAGAGGTGGTTCCACGCTCCTTAAGACTTCTTGATCAGTGGGCTTACTGTTGGACGTAGTTCATAGTCCTACCCAGGACGATCGTAAGACGGGTATTTGGCTAGTCCGATTATAATAGTGCTTGTCCCTCTCTTCCTTAGCTCGCGCGACCTTGACGCCTTGCCAGTACCTCATAAATAATGAACTATTCTATTTTGATGGAAAGAGGGGAAAGACTACTTTCTTTCATTTTCTCACTGAAACCAAGAAAGATGGAATTGCTTAACAGCTGTTTCAGTGAAATGAAAAACGTTGTCCGTTTCAAATCTTTTCATTTGTACCCACTTCTTAAAATAACAACCTTAATTATGAATGCTGGTCAATATTTTGTTGAAGCTGTTAAGCCCAAATATTTACGGACGAGATAGGGGAGCTTATTCAATCTTTAACTTTTCTGTTCTAATGAAGAGGTTTTTTCCTATTTGAATTTACTGATGAATTCTTAAGTTATCCCAACATAATGTGCGCACATACATTTTGTTAAAACTTGTTTCAAACAAGAAAATAACCAATTTAAATCTAATTATAATTGTACTTGTCCATTAGTTCGCATGTCCGTTACTCCCTGACAATAGCTAATAAATAATGAGACATTTCGCAATTCTTAGTAATGTTTCTGTTTTGTTTTTGTTTTTTGTTTTTTGACAGGGTTACTGCACATGGAGCAGCGTTGGTGGCCGGAAGGTGGTGCTGCAACCTACAAATATTTTGAACTTTTCAAAGACCTCAGAACAAACCGCTCTTCAGCAAGTGGCACTATCCAAGGTGCAGGACACACTTCAAGGTTGTTCAGTTGTCATCCCAAAAGGTAAGTCATTTTTTCACCTTTGTCAAGATTCCAAATATTATTAATAATAATAAAAACAGTATTTATGTAGGAGAGAGACAGCGCTAGATTTTTGTGGATGCTTAACATCACTTACCCTCCGTCACATATTTTTCAGGTCTTGGGGATTTACCTCTGTGTGGGACAGCGCAGACTAGTTAGTTTGAAACAGAGGTTACTTACACTTACATGCCACTACTGTTGTTGTCAGACAAAGTTCAACTAACATTTTTTTAATTAATTTAAAAAGCTTCAATTTTAAATAACCCACAAAGGGTTATAGCAGTGAAAACAAAATAAAAACGATTTCTTTTACGAATGAATTTTACCCCAGTTTCGCGATTAATAATTTGGGGGATAAATATAAATTATATAATCATTTTTCCAGTTACAATTTGCATCAGAATAAATTGTAACCTGTTTTTAAGGACAGATTTAATTTAAAACTTTTCCATGGTTTGGTTTATTTTGCTTTTAGGGCATACCAACACCTCAATGGGTTATTTAATGCCAGCAAGATGTTACAATAGATTCGCCTGAATAGAATACTTATTTGTAAGAAATCAGTTTGTAGATCAGGTTTCGTTGACGTATTTTTGTAAAGAGATGTTTTTGTCGAGAGTCTGGTTTCATTGATGTATTCTTGTCAAATACAATTTGTAGAAAAATTGATTTTATTGACATTCTCATTTGGTTTATATTTTTTGGTATAGACCCACTGTTTCAAGAAATAATATTATGTCGTCCATTTTTGCTTTCTCGGAGAGCACATGTTGCTTATATTATTGCATTTTTGTCTTGAGAAGTCAAGGTCTGATAATTCAGTTAATACATGTCTAATGGTGTATGCCTTTTCACATACTTGACATACTGGTGGATCTTCGTTGTTTACGTGTGTATTATGTATTGTCACACAAGAATAAACAGGCCAGTATTATTACTACTACTTCCTTTCGGGATTTTCTAAAAGCTGACTTTCATTCTCCTCGTTTGCCCTGAATTGCGAAGGATTTGTGTGGGTAATCCTCCCAGCATACGCTTAGAAGGAAAAATATGAATTCAAAACTGTATGTAGCCCTGGGTAAGCATATATTACGCAGTTAAGGAATGGATCGGTCGCAATAATTCGATGATCCCGACTACAGTCAATTCCTTTAGTAAGAATCAAACTCGATCATTAAGTACTTGAGGAAATTTAGATACAGGGTGAAATTTTCTAATTTTACAAGAATACATTGCTACATTTCTTTAATTTCACCCCAGGAAAAGGAGACTCCGGTGGTTTGTCCATGCTTTTCGTCGACAACTGGGCGAATTTATCCGTGAGGCGATTGCTCCCGACTCCCACAGGGATGGCGGTTCGGTTTGTTTTGTTTTACGGCATATCAACCTCAATGGGTTATTTAATTCCGGCAAGATTTTTATTGCTGGTAATATTTTCTCAAAAATATATTACTGGTATTATTTTTACACTTTCATAGTGTTTTCACCCCAGTTTGGAGGGGTCAACTATTTGCCCATAGTTGGGACCCTAACAGGTGCTACCACCCAGGGAACATCTGCAATTAAGAGGTGGTTCCACGCTCCTCAAAACCTCCTGATCAGAGGCCTTGCTGTTGGACGTAGTTTATCGTCTTACCCAACACGGCACAGGGTTGGTGGAAGCTAAAAATCGTGACCTAAGACTGTTAAAGAGGACGTCGAACTGTCCTTGGGTCATAGCGTGTTCAAGAATCGCCGTGGAAATCGTGATTCGTTAGCTCTTACCGAATCAACTGCATCCTACCACTGGGCTTGGTCAGCTTTCGTTTAGGGTGTGGCAAATTTGTTTGACGGAGCCAAAAAAAAAAAAGCAAGGCGATAAAGCAACTAAAGCACAAAAAGTCAGACTGAAAGAAACTACTAAAAGTTGGGACCGATAGGACATTAATAGATCAGAATCCAAGAAAACAGATGAAGATGATTGATAATTTTAATTTTTAAAGTTCGAATTTGACAGAAAATTAAGCCGGAAAAGAGTTTCACAAACGAGAAGGGCGAGAGAAGAAATTGTTAAAATAAAACTCACAGTTTGATTTGGTTTATAGCATATCGATCTCAATGGGTTATTTAATGCCGACAAGATTTTTATTGATGGTAATATTTTTTTCTTCAAAACTATTGCTGCTAATATTTTTTTCAAATATGTATTGCTGGTATTAAAACCTCTTTAAATTTTCATATTGTTTTGACCCCAGTTTGGAGATTAACTATTTGCCCATAGCTGGGTTTGGTTTGGTTTGTTTTACGGCATATCAACCTCAGCGAGTTATTTAATGCCGACAAAATTGTTATTGCTGATACTTTTGTTTTGTCAAAAATCTACTGGTAATATTTTTTTCCTTCAAAAATCTATTGCTACAACTTTTTTTTTTTACAAAAAAGTTTAATGGCATTATTTTTTACAGAGTATTTCTGGTATTAAGACCTATTTTTATGCTTTAATAGTGTTTTTACCCCAGTTTCGCGGTTAAGTATTTGCCCTTAGCTGGGACCCCGGGCCAGGTTTTGATTCGTTTTGTTTTACGGTATATCAACCTCAATGAGTTATTTAATGACGACAAAATTTTTTATTGGTGGTTAAAAAAAAAAAAAAATATATATATATATATATATATATATATATATATATATATATGTGTATTTAGCAGGTAATATATTTTCGTTTTAAATGCATTGCTGGTAATGTATTTCTTGTAATTTTTTTTTTTTTTTTTTTTTTTACAAAAAAAAAAGTATTTCTGGTATTAAAACCTATTTTTTACACTTTCATAGTGTTTTGACCCCCGTTTAGGGATTAACTATTTTCCCATTGCTGGGACCCTAACAGTTGCTACCACCCTGGCTCAGTGTGGACCTGTTTGGGTTTTATGGCATATCAACCACTGTGAGTTATTTAATGCCAAACCCAGTTTATATGAATTTTAAATGCCTATTTTGTATAGAATAAAAAACGTATAGCTGGCAACATTATTGTTTCAAAAACGCATAGCTGGCAACATTATTGTTTCAAAAACGCATAGCTGGCAACATTATTGTTTCAAAAACATTATCTGAGGCCTTGCTGTTGGATGTAGTTTATCGTCATACCCAGGACGTGTGTAAGACTTGGAAAAACTAGGAGCTCACTATTTGCCCATAGCTGGACCCTAACAGGTTCTACTACCCCGGGTCAAGGTGGACCTGGGAACACCAACAATTAAGAGGTAGTTCCACGCTCCTCAAAACCTCCTGATCAGATGGATGCTGTTGGATGCAGTTTAACGTAATACCCAGGACGCCTCATTGGGGGGGGGGGGTCTTACCCCTCTGCAGAGGTGCAGTCGGCGTATTCTAAAGCCCAGTGTGGACCTGGGAACATCAGCAATTACTTACTAATATATTCCTTTATGATAATATGATCCGTACTGGCTTTGACCAATGCGTCCTGATAGCATTACGGAGTATCGCATTACTAAGGGAGATCAGGTTGCGTGACCGATAAGTTTGTGTTTTATATTATAGAATAAATAGTGTTCGCTTCCCCATTTCTTCTCTGGAAAAATTCTCAGAAATTTGTTTGTTTGGAAGCATCTTTGTTATACGACAACGGCTGGCTTTTTGAAGTTATTATTTCGTAAAAAATAATGAGTTGTGAAGACATTTTCAAGTGTTGCTTTACTAGAAACTATTTCTTCCGGCTGTCGACTGTTTACTGAAAATTAACATCGTGACCTATCAGAGATCGACCTTCCCCTCGTCCGCCCCATTTATGTTCTGCAACTTATAACGAAGACAACCACGATCTTTCGACATCGTCAAGATGCGCTGCAGGGAAAATTCCTGAGCCATCTTTTGCCTTGCTGACGTCATTAATACCATCAGATGGCAGAACGAAGTCACGTTGTACCAGAGCCATCATTTACTTAGCCAAGCATCAGAACAGTATGGAATTGCAATCACTAGCTAGATTGTGTTGATAGTCGTGACCGTTCCACTAGCTATAGAGTTTTTACTCTGGTACAAACGTAACATTATATTTCTTTTTCTTTAAAGGTAAAAACATTTTTGATAGAATATTTGAAAGAAGTTCGATCATGGGTAGGTTGCTTTTACTATATGTCATCACCTTTTCGGTTATTCAAATTATGATTTTAATGGCTAAATTTTAAACTATCGTATATATTCCTGTATCATGACAGTTTTTATGGTCAGTTTCTTATCTCAAAATATAGGGGGTCGCACTATACATAGGTAATTCTTTTGAAGGAATAAGAATTCATGCCAAAAAATTCAGGTGTGTCACAATACAAGAAGACGGCTTAAACAAGTATATAAGGTATTAATTACCTTAAAAACAAAGAACCATATATATATATATATATATATATATATATATATATATATCTCAGGTGAAAGAATTTAGGGACAAAACAATAATAATGAAACTGATAGTTATTGCATATTCGTAGACCTTTTGATCAAATAGAAGCATGTTAATTGGTTTGGTTAATTTTGTTTTACTGCATATCAACCTCAATGGGTTATTTAATGCCGACAATTTTTATTATTGGTAATATTTTTCAAACATCTATTTCTGTTAATAATTTTCCTTTACTGGTATTAAAACCTATTTTTACACGTTTTGACACCGGTTGTTTGGGGAGGTAACTATTTGCCCATAGCTGGGAACCTAACAGATGCTACCACCCCGGGTTAGGGTGAACCTGGGAACACCAGGCACTTAAGAGGTGGTTCCACGCTCCTGATCAGGGGCCTTGCTGTTGGACGTCTTGCCCAGGACGAGGGAGCATGTTGAGAAAGATGTTAAAAATTGGAAATTTCAGACACGCCTGTGTCCTTTTTCAACGAGAAAAGTAGACAACGTAGTGGGACATTTTTCTGGGGGAAATGTGTTTTTTTTTTTTTTTTTTTTTTTTAATTTTATTTCTTTATTTTCTATATCTCTTTCATATGTAAAGATAGTAGGTCGGTGAAAGAAATAAGGTTTGGTTTGGTTCCCTTTGCGGCATATCAACCTCAATGGGTTATTTAATGCCGACAAGATTTTTATTGCAGGTAATATTTGTTTTCAAAATTATTGCTTGCAATATTTTTTTTTCTTAAAAATGTATTGTTGGTAATGTTTTTTAATGTATTGCTGGTAATAATTTTCCTTCAAAAAAGTTTTACTGTTCTTTTTTCCAAAATCTATTGCTGCAATAATTTTTCAAAAAATGTATTATTGATATTAAAATCTATATTTACACTTTCATGGTGTTGACCCCCATTTTGAGCGTTAACTGTTTGCCCATAGCTGAAACTAACAGTTTTGGTTTGTTTTATTTGACGGCATATCAACCATAATTGGTTATTTTATGCCGATTTTTTATTGCGGGTAATAGTTTTTTCTTCAAAAATATTTTGCTGGTAATTTTTTTGTAAAAATAGAAAAAAATGTATTGCTGGTACTAAAACCTCTTTCATAGGTGTTTTCACCTCAGTTTGGGGGGTTAACTATTTGCCCATAGCTGGGACCCTAACAGGTGCTTCCACCCTGAGTCAGGGTGAACCTGGAAACATCAGCAATTAAGAGATGTTTCAACGCTCCTCAAAATCACCTGATCAGAGGCCTTGGTGCTGGATGTAGTTTATCATCTTACCCAGGAAGTTTACATTTAAGAATACTTTCTTTACGAGATTTTATATAATATGTGTATGTATTTTCGCACACATGAATGAAAAACAATTTTCAGTTAACAAATTTTTAGTTAGATCCTCATACTTTGATATGTAGACAGTCATCTTTTATTAATAAAACATTGTCCACTAGGCTTCCTGTACTCTATAAAATCATTGTCTCCTAGCGAAGACATTTTTGTTTTGTTTGTTTTTTTGCAAAAATTAATAATATTCGCTTATTTGAAAAAATAAGGATTACATTATATAAACCAATTAACTTCAGTGGAGAATTCCGTCATAGAATTGTCAGGACAAAGATTTCACTTAATATTTGAACTCAAAACAATTTCTTTGATTGTCATCACTTATGTGGTAATTATATTTAATGCAATTAGAATAACTACTAATAAACATTTCAGGTTTTTATTAGCTGTGCTGTAATATTCCAGTTAAAATCTATTGTTCCAAGATATTTATTTTAACTAGTCTGCACAGTTATGAACAATATATAAGCAATGCCCTACCCAAAGCTTCAAAGAATTTGACCGTGAAATCTGTATGTGTTAGTTGTGCTAACAAAATTTAGCAGAAGATTACATACATTCAACTATCGTGCCCCTGATGAAAGTTAGTTATTAGGGTGTTCGAAAAGTAATTAAATCTGTTTTTATATCCTTTCATGTTAAGCGCAAGCTATTTAAATATTATCAAAAATGTAATCACCTTCATTCTCAACGACTACACTCAACAAGTAGGCAAATTTTCAAATCCAGGCTTAAAAGGTTTAGTTTGGTTTACGGCATATCAACCTCAATGGGTTATTTAATGCCGACAAAATTTTTATTGCTTGTAATATATTTTCTTCTAAAATCTATAGCTCGTCACATTTTTTCCAAAGAATGTATAGCTGTTTGTATTGCTGGTATTTTTTAAAGTATTGCTGATAATAATTTTTTTTATTACAAAGTATTTCTGGTATTAAAACTTATTTTTACACAAGTCTGGATGTGAACACCAGCAATTAAGAGGTTGTTCCACGCTCCTGAAAACCTGAGAAAAAGAGCCCTTGCTGCTGGACGTAGTTTATCCTCTTACCCAGGACGCGGATGTAGTTTATCGGACGCTTAAAAGTAATTTATTTTCCCAGAAAATGTGTGTAAGACTGTTTCAACTTGTTTTCTGGACGTTCTGCCACTTATGAAATGTTCACGAGATCGAAATAAATGAATATCTGTAGGCGTTAAATCTGATGAGTTTGGACGATGTGGAAGAACTT
Organism: Acanthosepion lycidas; assembly: GCA_963932145.1. Lineage (NCBI taxonomy): Eukaryota > Metazoa > Mollusca > Cephalopoda > Sepiida > Sepiidae > Acanthosepion > Acanthosepion lycidas. Next base: position 25,773,211 of record OZ010573.1, read on the forward strand.
CCCATCCCATCAAATCTTATATCCTTGAAGGACAATACAAGGAAATACTGTTCAAAACAAACGTAATAACATTTTTTTTTCTGTTTGCCAGAAACTTCATTGGGTGAATGAAAGTTATTAGACAATGAACTTCTACTGTAATGATTCTTTCATGCTCAAGTCTCTTTTAAAAGTTCTCCAGGATGAAGTTTGAAAAATGTACGTTTTGACATATCTGACAATTACAGCTGGCATATATGAGCCTTCACTAGAGGGCCAGTGCGTACTGCCGCAGAGTCCCCTGACAGGTGTAGGGGAGCCTGATTTGGGATCTCTAGCAATTCTTTGTGACCCTCGCTATCTTTTCAACACTTGCTTTTTTTTTAACCTACATTTATATACATTACAAATTAAACTAAACAACTATTAAAGGATGAAAACATTTTGCGGATATTGACGTCATTTTCGGATCTTTTTTTCTTTGTCGTCCAAATTCATGAATTTTTGATCGTGCTAACTTTCGAAAAACACTACATACAGTTAACTATTTTTTATTCAAAATGTTGAATCTGTTAAAAATTATTCAAGTATTTTTTTTGTTAAGTCACAAGTTGATGTTAAAAACTACCGCAAAACATTGATTTATTTAAGATAGTTTAGACACATGTCGCAATAGATAATTCCAACTTGTATTTACAAGTGTCTAGTCGAATTGTTCACATACATTGCATATGGTCCATTATAGTGCACAATTAAATGGTGGTTGGGTTTTATGGCATATCAACCACTGTGGGTCATTTAATGCCAAATGAAGTCATATATATATATATATATATATATATATATATATATATTATATATGCAGTACTATTAAACATATAGCTGGCAACATTGTTTCAAAAATGTATAGCTGACAACATAACCGTTTCAAAAACGCAACATTATTTTTCCCAAAATACGTATAGCTAGCAAATTTATTTTTCCGAAAACATTATCTGAGACCTTGCTGTTGGATATAGTTTATCGTCATACCCAGGACCTAAGTAAGATCTGGAAAAACTAGGAGTTCACTATTTGGCCATAGCTGGGACCCTAACAGGTGCTACTACCCCGGGTCACGGTGGACCTGGGAACATCAGCAATTAAGTTGGTGGTTCCACGCTCCTCAAAACCTCCTGATCAGAGGCCTTGCCGTTGGATGTATTTTAACGTCATACCCAGGACGTGGATGCAGCTTAACGTCATACCCAGGACGAAGAACGAAGTAGAGTGGAGAACCTTGTATCATGGATTCGAGAGGGGCACGAGATCAGTTTCACTGTACAAACATTTGAAATTAATACAGTAAATAAAATTAAATGTTTTTTTTTTTTTGTTTTTGTTTTTTTGCAAAGTTATAATGCTATTTTAGAGTTAAATAAGTATTTGAATTTCAGTTTATCAAAATGATAAACTTGTTCTAGACGCAGTTTCCCATCATTCAGTTTAGTTTGGTTAGTTGGCTCATAATTCATATCAGTAAAATACATTACTTTCCGCCCCCCCCCCCTCCACCTAATAAGAGATGGGGAAGGAAATTATTCTGCCAGGAATCCGGTTTGGTTTGGTTTGTTTTGGTTTGGTTTACGGCATATCAACCTCAATGGAAGTTTTTTTTATTGCTGGAAGTTTTTTTTATTGCTGGCAATTTTTTATGTATTGCTGGCAATAATTTTTCCAAAAAGTATTTACAAAAAACTGGTATTAGTATTTTAAAACGTTTTGACCCTAGTTTGGAGGTTAACTATTTGCCCATAGCTGGGACCCTGACAGGTTGGTTGGTTGGTTGGGTTTTATGGCATATCAACCACTGTGGGTTATTTAATGCCAAATCCAGTTTATATATATATGCCAAATATATCAATTTTAAATGCCTATTTTGTATGGAACATTTTTAGCAAGCTAGAGCTTATTTGCTTGCACACTGCTAAATAATCCTAGGTATTTTTGTTTAAGTCAACAATTTCCATTTGATAAGGACAATTTATTTGCAAAATGGTAAAAGGTAGGATATGTTGTTTACACATCAGTCTACATCTTTGATAAGAGACCAATTCTTTTTAGAAAATCCAATATCTTTTTTGGTTCAGTTTTTGCAAATAATTTCTTCATGTTCTTCGTGTTATAGAATTTTCTACAGATGTGTGTGAGGTAAGCTCCAACGAAACTGCGCGCTTTCTGATAGAGCGAATAGCAGAATTAGACAAGGAAAGGGACAAGGACAGCGCGGAATGGGATATTTATACTCAGAATGATATCAGAAACGTATACATAATTGTTCCTTTGTATTGCTCAATGTTTTATTGATTATGCAAGAGCGTTTAATAACGTACTACACGAAGAACTACTTGAAGTGTTTGGTAAGCTTGAATATATTTGAGTAATCCAGAACTTATACCGGGATCAAACCGCCTACATACGGACAGAAAAATGAATTCAGTAAGTACACAAAAACAGAAAGGGAAGCAAGACAAGGACGTGCCTTCTTACCGCACTTGTTCAACCTTTACAGCGAGGTGATCCTGACAGAACTAAAAGGCCTACTAGGATTTGTTATTTGTGAGCACATTCTTAACAAGATCTACAGATGAGTGTTGATAACGGACATAGCAAGGAAACTGCTGGAAGTCCTATAGAAGGTAGTAACGGAAAGTAAGAAGAAAGGAGATAGAATGTATAATTGTCAGCAAGAGGAACAGCCTAAGATGCCAACTACGAATTGGATATACCAAAATCAAACAAGAATGAAAATTTAAATATCTGACACATTTTTTAACAGGACGGAAGACGAAAAATCTGATACAAAATCAGAATAGCGAAAAATGCTTTTTCAAAAGCAAAGCAATGTATTAACAAACAGAAAAAATTGTTAAACCCAAAGAAAAGCGTGATGAATTGTCATGTAATATCAATCCTCCTATATGACAATCTCCTCATGGATAAAGATAATTTAGATAATAGAAATGTGTTTCTACAGAATGTTGCTGGGAATCATGGTTTGGTTTGATTTACGGCATATCAACCTCAATGGGTTATTTATTGCCAACAAGATTTTTATTACCGTCAAATTTTTTTCCCCAAAAATGTATTGCTGGTAATAATTTAAAAAAATGTATCTCTGGTATTAAAACCTATTTTTACACTTTCATTGACCCCAGTTTAACAGGTGCTACCACGATAGGTCAGAGTGGACCTGGGAACACCAGCAATTAAGAGGTGGTCCCACGCTCCTCAAAGCTTCCTGATCAGAAGCCTTGTTGTTGAACGTAGTTTATCGTCATACCCAGTACGGGAGAGAATATCAAGGGCTGAACATTTTGAGCATTTTGCAAATAAATTGTCCTTATCAAATGGAAATTGTTGACTTAAACAAAAATACCTAGGATTATTTAGCAGTGTGCAAGCAAATAAGCTCTAGCTTGCTAAAAATGTTCCATACAAAATAGGCATTTAAAATTGATATATTTGGCATATATATATATAAACTGGATTTGGCATTAAATAACCCACAGTGGTTGATATGCGACTAACGAGGAAGTTTTAACAAAAACTAAACGCACGTTTACATTTCGAATCAAAAAGAAAGTTAACATTTTGGAGATACATAATGAGGAAAGAGGGCTTGGAAAATTTGATACTCACAAGAAATATTGAAGACAAGAGAGGTAGGGGGAAACTCAACAACCTAAATAAATGATTTGGTTTGGTTTGTTTTACGGTATATCAACCTCAATGGGTTATTTAATGCCGATAATTTTTATTGCTGGTATTTTTTTTTTTTAATAATGTATACCTGGTAACATTTTTTTTCAAAATTGTATATTTGCTAATAATTTTTTACAAAGTGTTAATGGTATTAAAACCTATTTTTACACTTTCATAGTGGTTTGGTTTGTTTTACGGCATATCATCCTGAATGTCTTATTTAATGCCAACAACATTTTTTATTGCTGGTAATATTTTGTTTTGTCAAGAATCTGTTTCTGGTAATATATTTCCTTCAAAATTGTATTGCTGGTAATAATTTTTTTCAAAAGTATTGCTGGTAGTAGTTAACTATTTGCCCATAGCTGGGACCCTAACAGATGCTACCACCCCAGGTCAGGGTTGGTAGGTTGGGTTTTATGGCATATCAGCCACTGTAAGTCATTTAATGCCAAATTAAGTTATATATATTAAATATACAGTACTATTAAACGTATAGCTGGCAACATTATTTTTTCAAAAACATTATCTGGGGCCTTGCTGTTGGACGTAGTTTATCGTCATACCCAGGACGTGGGTAAGATCTGGAAAAAACTAAGAGTTCACTATTAGCCCATAGCTGGGACCCTAACAGGTGCTACCACCCCGGGTCAGGGTGGACCTGGGAACACCAGCAATTAAGAGGTGGTTCCAGGCTCCTTAATACCTCCTGATCAAGGGCCTGCCTGTTGTAGTTTATCGTCATACCCAGGACGGGTAAATGGATGGCAGAACAGAGTAGAAGGGATGACGAAATGGTGAAAGTAAGAGCTACAGAGGACAGAAAGAAGCTGTGGAGAGTCATGATCACCCACACCTTGAAAGTATACAACACGGAAAAAATTCTAAGAAAAATGTAAGTAGCGCTCGGGATTTAAATATGGCCCAGTTTGATTTTTTTTTTTTTTTTACTACGGTTAAAAGGTAATTTTATTAGTTCATTCCAGTCATATGTCCTTGTTTTAATATCTGAAAGTGTTATATTCACTTTACACTAATAACTGTGGCTAAGGCAACAACCCACTTTTCTTGAACCCCTGTCGCTGTGTGCATTGACAAAATAGTCACAAGCATGCCAAGATGGCAGACCAAGATGTATATAAAATGAACACATGAGCAATACTTTAGACACGGCAGAAAGAATTACTTTTTCAAATGTAGAACTCACTTCCGATAGCTGGCGAAACAAGCGTGCTAACCGCTTTCCAATCAGGAATGGCTAAGAAAAGAACAGTCTGTGAACAGAAGAAAAAAAAAAGGTGCGGACAGTGTTAACCGAAATGAGGAAGTTCTAAGAAACGCCCGCACGGATGTGAAGCATATTGTTCGCATGACTAATATATCGGGTAGAAAAAAAAAAAAAAAAATGAAGATGTGACCTTGAAATAGAGAAGCGCTTTCTTAGGCAAGATAATCACAATGAATAAGTCGTCTTTGGCCGAATGATCAAGTGGTTTCTCTTTATTTCCCTTCTGTCTTTCCTTAGTCTCTTTTTTTTTTTTATTGTCAACAAAGGAACAAGATTGCTCTGAATCGACATCACGCGCACGAGATATATAAAAGAAATATCAGTTTGGCTACGAAATGGGTGCCCAATCAATTGAAATAAGATAATTATTCATAGACAGGGTAGTAATTTTGAAAGCCTTGAACCTGACGTTTAAAAGTTCGATATAAACGTAATTACTTTTTGTTATCCGAGAAAAATTGTTTTTGCTTTTTTTTTTTTCCATTATTATTAAAATAAACACTCCAGTATTTTATTCTTTAAATAGTAATGCATTCTACTAATTATTTATAATTAGGACTTTTATTGCTTGGTTTTTCCATTTAACGATAAAATATATAAAGTGAAATTTATGACAGCCACAAGTCCCTTTGTTATAACCTTTTTGTTTTAATTACAAAATTACATACGCGATATTATCCTTTTGTTGTAGTAATGTATTTTTGCTAATTACCAGAAACGTTGACCGTAGGATAATGGTGCCAGGCATAAAAACAGAATGACTATTATTTTATAATGTACATGGAATATTCAGCCAGTAGATGTGCGAATAGTTGGTTTTGTTTAGCGATATATCAATTGTAGGGGTTATTTAATGCCGAAATCCGATTTGGTTTGGTTTGTTTTACATTATATCCACCCCAATGGGTTATTTAATGCCGACAAGATGTTTATTGCTAGTAATATTTTTTTTTTCCAAAGATGTATTGCTGATAATATTTTTTCAAAAATGTATTAAAACCTATTTTTACACTTTCGTGGTGTTTTGACCCCAGTTTGGGGATTAACTATTTGCCTATAGCTGGAACACTAACAGGTGCTACCACCCCGATCAGAATGAACCTGGGAACACCAGCAATTAAAAGATTGTTCCACGCTCTTTAAAACCTCTTGATAAGAAGGCTTGCTCTCGGATGTAGCTTATCGTCTTACCCAGGACGGGCGAATAATTAGTTGGTTTTGTTTAGCGATATATAAACTCGTAATTGTTAGTTAATGCCGAAATCTGAATATTAAAATTCAAACGTTATAAAGAATGGCATTATTTCATGATTAAATTATAATAACTTATGTTTTCATTCCTCGTTCGATTTTGTAAGTTTATTTGGTAATCAACAAAAAAAAAAAATGAAGCTGTTTTTTTTGTTTTTTTTAACAATAAATGGGAGTAATCATAACATTTATTATTTTTTGACTATATATACCAGGTCTTCAATTTTGCTATAAAAATATATGTTAGTATTTTTTTTTTTTTAAGTATTGCTAGTATATTTTTACTTTCCTCGTCTTTAGATTTTTTTGAATGATTCACTATTTGCCTATAACTAGAACCCTAACATGTGCGACTACCCCGTGTTGGGGTGAACTTGAGAATAACAGCTATTAACAAGCCTTGCTGCCGGATATAGTTTACATCATACCCAGGACTAAAACAAGATAAAGAATTAATAGTTTTAAATGATAACCTTTCTATATTAATTACCAACAATAGCATAGATTTATAACTAATCATTTTTCAAATAAAAATTGTGTAGTCAAACCCAGGACTATAAAAAATATTCACAACTCATGGAAACTTAAAGCTTTTCAACCAACGATTGGTGACTAAGCAGGCAATGAATTCCACCATGTGTACTGAATGAACTCGGGCAAGATTTCCTTCTTATCCACACTTTATTATTGTTTGTTTTCTAATTTCCTATATCGTCTTAATTCATTCAAAATAAACATTGCCGTTTGTTGCTACAGATAATTGTTCTGACAGATTTTAATAATGTCGTCATACAAGACTGCACATATTGTATTTTTTGCCTTTTGTAAAAATAATGGTGGATCCAGTAAGTCAATTCAAGCAAACTAAACTTATTTACGACCAACTTTATTTGCATAACAGACAATCTCCATTGTGTGTTTGTAGGTGTACAATAGTACCAGTGTGACAAACCTAAAAGTATGTCATGGTGAAAGTGTAGATAATTTTTTACTTATCCTCGTATAAGTATCCCATCTTCACTCTTGTCTCGAGTACTGGAAAATTTGATTAACGACGCGTTCCGCCGGGGGAGTGTATGCTTTGTTTGGCCTCTTCAGTTTAAAATGAAAGAAACCCAAAACCGAAACTCTACAATATCAAACGGATCTAATACAGATATAGATAAAGCAAACACACCGTGTCTGTCCGCCTGTATGTTTGAGTCTGGACATTAAGAGGTGATAGGCTAGCGTAATTTGATTTATGATACCCACTTATTCCCAGAAGTCCCAAGGCATCTACCTCACAGTTTCGTCTTTCTTTAATGCTAAACTGAATAAAGTAATGAGGGAATACGCTTCTCAGGCGAAACGCGTCGTTAATACTATTTTCCATTTTGGAGATTGTGAGGATGATGAAACATTGTTAAAAAAAATGTCGGGATTTTGATCAAATAGGAACTATACACTAACAAGAAGGAGAGTTCATTTACTGAGAATTGCTTTACGTATGATTTTGGAGTTTTTGCGTGAGAAACAAGAGGACTAAATTGTACGGAAGAAAAAAATGTAACCGGTGCATTTCTTTTTGTCTCGACTGACGTTAGAACCGAAATAAAGGGCAGATAATCGATTGATTCTTTCTGTACAGTTTATCACTCTTCGCTTTCAAAACACTGTTATACCAATTTTTCTTACTTGTCAGACCCCGGCCAGACTATGCGAAAATTCGAATTATATTTAGATTAATTTTCTTTTGCTTATTAAAAGGGTAAGGTAAATTATCAATCCTTGTTGGGTAATTTAATGTCAAAAATAGGTTTGTCAGTTTCAATCCAAGGCATTTTATATTTTAGTCACCAACAAGAACAACTCCATAAATTCTTCGATGTTTATATAGCGCACAAACCCCCAAAACTCACACCAATGAAAAGATAATATAAAAAAAAAGGAAAATCCAGATATATGAGCAGTCAATTAGTAATACCCACTGACGAGTGGGCGGTGTGATTACCAGACAGCCCGTCTACGAAACATGCAATCGGAATGCTGAAGGTAACATCAATCAGCTAACTGACAAACTTTTTACTTATGGACAAATTATTTTATATTCTTAATTTTGTGCGTGCGCGTTGTTTATTTTTTGTTTTTTTGTCGACTGCATAGTATAGTAGGCGTAATTGGGCATCGTCTGTGAGGGAAGGAGCACCATGAAGCAATTCACTCCACCAGTAATTTGAAAACGGAATGCTGTACTGCTTGGAGCTTCCGGCGCGAATGCCAAGAGGAACATTTCGGAATGTTTGGGTTTCAATCTGGACAGTGCAGAGGATTCAGAAAGAGTTTGATTAGTCTAATGGTGATTACGAAGGAATTTAGATTGATCACTAGTGATGGCGACGTTATGCCTCTAACTTCCCACAGAGCCCCAGACTCGACATGGAGGCCTTACATCAAGTGCCATGAGGAGGTAGTGCTGTACTGGATCAAGAGGGTGTCTGTTGGAGGACCTTATGTCTGGCAACAAGACTGTGCCATACCACACAAGCAGGAGAAGTTTGTTTGGGTTTTATGGCATATCAACCACTGTGGGTTATTTAATGCCAAATCCAGTTTATATGAATTTTAATTTTGTATGGAATAAAAAAATGTATAGCTGGCAACACTATTGTTTAAAAAAAAAACAAAAAAAAACAACAAAAAAACGTATAGCTGGCAACATTATTCCTTTACAAAAAAAAACTTTTAGCTGGCAACACCATTGTTCCAAAAACCTAGAGCTGGCAACATTATTTTTCTGAAAACATTATCTGAGACCTTGCTGTTGGATGCAGTTTATCGTCATACCCAGGAAGTGAGCAAAACCTGGAAAACTAAGAGTTCACTATTTGCCCATAGCTGGGACCCTAACAGGTGCTACCACCCCAGGTTAAGGTGGACCTGGGAACACCAGCAATTAAGAGGTGGTTCCACGCTCCTCAAAACCTCCAGATCAGAGGCCTTCAAGCAGGAGAAGCAAGTCATGGGTGTCAGACAATTTCTGCGACCACATCACCCCTTACATCTGACCTAACTCCCCAGACTGCACCCCCTTTATTATTATTATTATTATTATTATTATTATATCTGGGGGTGCAGTTAAGTGAAAGACAAACAAAAATCCTTGTAGCACCAAAGATTATGACAGTATTCACCAACTTAAACAAAGACACAATCCAGAAGAGTTGAAGGAGATTCCGAAGTCGTTTGGAGGCTGGAGTTGAAGCCAATGGCGATTTTATTGAATAAATCTACTCTTTAGTATTTCAAGATATTTTTGTGTGTTTTTGGTAAATACGTCAGTTAAAATGAGTTGTCAGTGTTATTTTGATTTTTGCGTAATATAGACAATTTATCGATCGCACTATATATATATATATTTGTGTGTGTCAATGATTATATTAACGGTTTGGGGGATAAATATAAATTATATAACAATGATTTTCCAGATATATCTTACATAAAGATAACTGTTGTTTTGGTTTGTTTTACGGTATATCAACCTCAATGGGTCATTTAATGCCGACAACTTTTTTGTTAAATTTATATCTTAATATTTTTTCCATCAAAAATGTATAGCTGTTAATTTTTTTTTTTTTTTTTTTAAAAAACATTGCTGGTAATAGTTTTTTTTTTTTTCTTCAAAAATTTATTTCTGGTAATAATTTTTTTACAAAGTATTTCTGGTATTGAAACCTATTTTTACACTTTGAAAATGCTTTTTACCTCGGTTTCGAGTTTAACTATTTGCCCATAGCTGGGACCCTAACAGGTGCTACCACCCCGGGTCAGATTGGACCTGGGGCACCAGCAATTAAGAGGTGGCTCCACGCTACTCAAAACCTCCTGATTAGAGGCCTTGCTGCTGGATGTAGTTTATCGTCTTACCCAGGACGTCAGCAATTAAGAGATCGTTCCACACAACACCTCCTGATCAGAGGCCTTGCTGCTGGACGTAGTTTATCATCTTACCCTAGACGCGGTAACTGTTGAGTTTGATTGTTTAGCTGTATATCAGCGATGGAAAGAATCTTTTTACTTAAAAATAAACTGAAAGACTTTTCTAAAATAAAACTATACAGAAATAGATCGTAAACTTCTATGATAAAGGCTAATATCATTTATGATGTGTATATCTCATCTGGCTTGGTATTTTCAAACATTTTTTTAGGTTATCTGCTTTAGTCCTTAGATCGAGTTTGTTGACTTTCGCTACAGGTTTATCAATCCGTGCAAAATCGTGTATGGTTCCCGGTTTTTGAACAGGTGCTAGATATGGCGATTTCTAGTAGAAAAAAAAATGTTGATTTTAGAATTTTTAATTTGTATTTAATCTGCATATCTCAGAATTTATTTTGCTTTCCTATTTTTAATTTGATCCTCATATTTTATCTTGACAGCATGCAGCGACGTGAAAAGACACAAGAAGACAATGATGAAAAAACGCTCGCAATCAGTAAACCTTGGTGGGCTACTGGAACATCTGACCCAAAAAGACCGCGACAAAGCTGACAAAGGTAAGAACTTTGTTTCAGTGCTTCAGATTCTCCCCCACCGTTAATTTCATATTCCGAAATCAAAGGATTTTAAACGTTTATCTATTTTACAAAATTATGACCAAGGATAAAGAAGCCTTCTGAAGGAAAAAAAATGCCATTTGTGTGCGTAAACCTTGGTTTGTTTTGTGGCATATCAACCTCAATGGGTTATTTAATGCAATAAAAGTTTTATTACTAGTAATTTTTATTTAAAAAAAAAAAAAAAAAAAAAAATTTTATATATATATATATATATATATTGGTCGTAATAATTTTTTTTTTTTTACAAAGTATCCTAGTAGTAAAACCTATTTTTACATTTTCATAGTGTTTTGACCCCAATTTGGTGGTTAACTATTTACCCATATCTGGGACCCTAACAGGTGTTACCACCCCAGGTCAGGATAAAACTGGGAACACCAACAATTAAGAGGTGGTTCGATGCTCCTCAAAACATAATTAGGGGAATTGCTGCTGGACGTAGTTTTATCGTCTTACTCAGGACGGACGCAAAGATGTTTGCTTGCATTTTATGGCATATCAACCACTGTGGGTTATTTAATGCCAAATCCAGTTTATATATATATATATATATATATATATATATATATGCCAAATATATCAATTTTAAATGCCTATTTTGTATGGAACATTTTTAGCAAGCTAGAGCTTATTTGCTTGCACAGTGCAAAATAATCCTAGGTATTTTTGTTTAAGTCAACAATTTCCATTTGATAAGGACATTTTATTAGCAAAATGGTAAAAGGTAGGATATGTTGTTTATACATCAGTCTACATCTTTGATAAGAGACCAATTCTTTTTAAAAAATCCAATATCTTTTTTGGTTCAGTTTTTGCAAATAATTTCTTCATGTTCTTCGTGTTATAGAATTTTCTACGGATATGTACGAGATTTGTACATTCTATTAGTATACGTTTTACAGTATATTGTTTTCCACGGGAAAATTTAGGAGTAGGTTCTTGTTTTAGTATGAACGAGTGAGTCAGTCTTGTGTGTCCAATGCGTAGTCGGGCAATAGTGGTTCTTTTGTTTTAAGATTCAGTTGCCTTTCCTTTAGAATTGGTGCTATTTGGTAGAGTTTATTATTGGTATTTCTGTCCCATAGTTTTTGCCATTTTAGTGTTATTGTTGTCTTGATTTTATGTTTTAGGTCAGTGTATGGGATTTTGATGTTTTGGTCGGGTGCCATGTTAAGAGCAGCTTTGGCTAAGGAATCAGCTTTCTCATTTCCCTGGATTCCAGTATGGCTTGGGATCCAGCAAAATATCACCTTTTTTCTATGTGTCAAGGTGTTCAGTTTGTTCAACAGTTTAACAATAAGAGGGTTATTCTGTTGTGTATTTTTTATGGACTGTAGGACAGAGATTGAGTCGGAATGAATAATGAATTTTTTTATGTTGCTGGCATCAACAATCTGAAGAGCCAAATTTATTGCACAGATTTCGGCGGTAAATATGGAAGCTTCATTTGGGAGACATTTTTCCACTGTTTCCTTACCAAGAACTACTCCACATCCTGTTCTATTGCTGTTTTTGGAACCATCAGTGTAAACGTGCGAGTAATTTGGGTACTTCTCATGAATATTATAGAGTTTTTCTTGATAGGTTAATGGGTGTGTTTTATTTTTAGGGAGTTTGTTGAGATCAAGGTTGTTTCAGTTGCCAGGGAGGTGAGCTTAGTTTAACGGTTTCGTGGATGTTTGTAATCGAGATGTTGTTGTCTTCCACTGTATGTTTCATTCGGAGACCAAAAGGTTTTATGGCCTTTTCTTTTTGATCAAATATGGCTTGGTATTTTGAATTAAAAATGCAATTATAGGGTGGATTGGTGGGTTGAGATTTGATTTTAGTGTAGTATTGCAGACCTACTTTTGTGAATCTAAGTTTTAGTGGTGGTTCGTACGCTTGAAAATAAAGGCTCTCCACAGGGGATCTTCTAAATGCCCCCAAGACGAGTCTCAATCCTTCATGATGGATTGTATTGAGAGTTTTTAGATAAGATTTTCTGGCTGCTCCATATATGTAGCAGCCATAATCCAGTTTTGATCGGATTAATGTTCGATACAATTTCATGAGCGTTTGTTGATCTGCACCCCAGTCTTTGTGGGCTACAACTCTAAGTAGTTTCAGGGCTTTACTGCATTTTTCTTTTCGATATTGTATATGGGGAATGAATTCAGTTTTTTATCGAATACAACTCCCAGAAATTTATATTGTTCGACTACTGGAATTTCTGTTTTGTCTAATTTTAGTGTTGGGTTATTATGCATTTTCCTTGGTTGACAAAAATGCATGCATTGGGTTTTCGATTTTGAAATCTTGAAGCCGTTTGTGATAGCCCATCTATTTATTTTGTTGATGCCTTGTTGCAGCAGTACGTATGTATTTGGATGTGGAGGTTATACAGAAGTCATCGACATGCAAATAGTAACCCTCTTCAACATCAAAATTAATAGCATTACCAACTATCTTAATCCTGGAGTTGATAACTGACAGTATACTCCCCTGAGGAACACCCTCTTCTTGGTTTTGAATGTCCGACAGGGTTGAACCAATTCGGACTCGGAACTTCGTCTCTGAAAGAAATGATTTGATGAAGTTTGGTAGTCTGTCCTTCAATCCCATGTCACGCAGCTCTTTCATAATGCCATACCTCCAAGTGATCTCATAAGTCATTTCCAAGTCGAAAAAATGGCTACAAGGTGTTGCTTTTGGATGTATACCTTCCTTATAGAGGTCTCCAACCTGACCACATGATCCATCGTAGATCTTTGATTTGTGAAGCCACATTGAGTGTTGGTAAACAGCTTGTTTGATTCTACATACCAAATTAGCCTTCTATTAATCATACGTTCCATAGTTTTGCACAGACAGCTGGTTAGTGCTATTGGACGATAATTTGTAGGATAGAGATTGTTTTTCCCTGGTTTAGGAATGCGTATGATGGTAGCTAGTTTCCATGATTCTGGGATAGTGCTATTTTTCCAAATTAAATTGAATATATATAGTAGGTATTCTAATGATTTTGGTGGTAGTTGCTTGAGAAATTCATAATGAATTTCGTCTGGTCCGACTGCAGTGTTGTGAGAAGCTTGTATGGCTTCTTTTAATTCTTGTAATGTGAAGAATGCATTGTAATTATCTGTATTGTCTGAATTAAAATTGAGCTTCTGTTTTTCGATTTTATTTTTATAGTTTAGAAATTCTGTATTAGTATTGTCAGAGGAGGAATTTAGTGAGAAAGTCTCAGCCAGTGTATTTGCGATGTCTTTAATGTTTGTTACCTCATCATTATTTTTAATGAGGTGTTTAATGGTGGTAGAATTGTTTTTGCCCGCAATTTTGCGGATCATTTTCCAAACTGTAGCAGTTTTAGTGGAGGAGTTTATTTTGCTTACGTAATTTTGCCAACTATTCTTTTTGGCCAACTTAATTGTTTGCCGGGCCTTTGCTCGGAGCAATTTAAAGGAGTTGAGGTTAATGGTGGAAGGTTCTTTGTTGAATTTACGAAGAGCAGCATTACGCAGTCGGATTGCTATTTTAAATTCGTGATTATACCAAGGAGTGTTGCGCCTGTTTGATGGAGAAGTTTTTGGAATGGTTTCCTTTGCTATTGTGATTAATGTTTCTGAAAAGTGTTGAATTGGATCTGAACATTTTGAATCTTGAACCAGTCTTGTATTGCATAAAGTATTGAATTGTTGCCAGTCAGCTTTATTTATTTTCCAGCTGGGAGGTCTGTTATTATCAGTGGAAGGTTGTGTAATATTTATTATGATTGGGAAATGGTCACTGCCACAAGAAACATCATGAACCTTCCACGTATAATCCATGTAGCTGGAAGGATCAGATAGAGTGATGTCAATAGCTGAATAGGAGCCGGTAGATGGATTGAGATGGGTTGGAGATTTGTCGTTTAAGATGCAGAGATTGTTATTGATTATATTTTCCAGGTTTTTACCCTTTTGATTAGTTTTAAGACACCCCCATATGGTATTATGACTGTTATGGTCACCTAATAATAAGTGGGGTTTAGGGATTTGGTCAATTAGCTTATTGAGTTTTATTTCATTAATTGGATCATGAGGTGGAATGTAGATGGAGCAGATACTGTTTTGTGCAATGTTGTTTTGACAGCAGTGACTTGAAGATCACTGTCAATGGTTATTTGATGTTGGGGTATGTCTTTCCTAACTAGGATCGACACACCTCCAGAAGCTCTGTGTCAGTCTTTGTGTAAATGTTTATATGAATTGTAATTTTTTATTTTTAAATAGTTATTGTCTTCGAGGAATGTTTCTTGAAGGCATACCACTTTGGGATTATATTTCTTGAGGAGTATGAGAAGTTATTCATGATTAGCTCTAATTCCTCTGCAATTCCACTGTAATATTGTATTATTTTGCAGGTCCCTCATGTCAAGTTGGAATTATTGCTTTTTTTTCCGACGTTTTTACTGTTTGGCTCTTCTATATCCATCTTTTCTATCATGCTAAACCTATTTTTGGTCTCAATCTTCGATGTTGATGGGTCTGAAGATTGGCTTAGTGGATACAATAACTTTAAACGTTCCCGTGAAGATAAAGTCGGGGTATGATCTCTTTGATTGTGGGGAACGTTCTACTTTATCGTTGTTAGGTTCAGGGTTTGATATGTTATTTTTCCCCAAGTTATCAGTTTTTAAAGTTGGAGGACGGATTGGTGATCGTTGCAGGTTTTGTTTTTTGGGAGGAGTGGTTTGTGTCTGGGATGTCTTTTTCGTTATTTTTTTATCATCTCTAATTTTATCATCAGATGTGTTAATCTTAGATGGAACTTCCAATCGAGATGTTTGAATACTATTGGTGTGTTCCTTTTTAAGATCTTCCTGGAATTTTGTCCACTCACTTGGATCCAAATTTATAAGTTTATTTATCAGGGTTCTATATTTACTATAGTCATTATTAGTATCAGCCCTCCGTGTAACAGAGGCATAGCTGGTCTCACCCATATAGGACCCTACAATTTTCCTGGCTTCCAGAAAGCACACATTTTTCTTATGTTTAACCTCCAGGATTTCTCTTTCTTTTCTGTAAATGTCACACGATCTTGCGTATGCCGGATGGTCTTGTTGGCAATTTGGACATCTAAGAGGTTTCAAACATTCATCTTTATGGTTTGGCTCTTTTTCCCCGCATTTGGCACATGTCTGTCGTCCTCTACAAGCGTCTCTGTGGTGTCCAAATTTCTGACATTTGAAACACCTCAAGGGAGCTGGGACGTACTGCTCAACTCTCTCCAGACAATAGCCTATTTTGACCACTTTAGGTATTTGTGGTTGATTAAAATGTCAAGATGTAGTTTGTCTCGATTTTTTCGCCATTCTTTCTCATAATAACACTTCTTATATTAGTTACTTCCTGTTTTCCCTGGGCAGCTGTCATTTCATCTTCTGTGGCTAAAGCCAGCTCTCGACTTCTAATGACGCCTTTAGAAACATTGAGACTTTCATGTGGGTAGCTTTTGCACTTGGTATTATAAAAAATTTTCATTTTTAAGATGTTTTCAGCTTGTCTTTGGCTATCCACCTCTACAAGCAAGTTCCCATTTCTTAATTTTTTGACATTTTTCGGGGTCGCCCGTGCCGAAATAATTTTCTCAATCAAAAATGAGGAGAATTTAGCAAGACAGACCTCCTCCAGGGATTCAATAACAATAAATCTGGGGAAGTCTGCTGCTTCACACTCAGAGTGATTCGGATAGGTTCCGTTTTGTTTTTTTAAAAGATGCCATGTCTGTGTTTTTATGTTCATTGGCCCTGTGCTCCACCACCCACCACGGAGTCCAACTTGAGAAGGGAATGAACCAATGGGGGTAACCCATTCGCATTGGCTGAGACGGGGATACACGACCAGTATACTCATATTGGGAGCGAAGTTCTGAGCCTCTGCCAAACTCTGGTTTAGTGCCGAAAAATTCAACAGCGGTCAAAAAGTCTTTTGCTCTCAACACAATTGACCCTCAGCCCCCGCCTTCTAGCACATATATGATAAAGGGTTGGGAAATGTTCCACTAAAGCAGATTCAATAGTACAGTCAGGAGAAAAATAAATATATATCTGCTAGGGCATGACGGGACCAGCCGATTGATCGGATCGGGCCCAATCCGACCGCCCGTCAGACCAAGTAAGGGCCAAAGTGGTGTGTTGCAATCCATTGACCACTCTGTTGCCGGATCAATGGCTGCTCAACCACCAGGATTCCGTCCTAGCGCCTTGCGGGTCGCCACCCACGGCCAACAGGTGGCCTCATTGGTGGAGGGGTCTTACCCCTCTACAGAGGTGCAGTCGGCGTATTCTACAGCCCCAGCCGACAGGGTGTACCTTGGCGTTGGGAAGATTTCATTCATTCGAAACAAATCAAAATATTGAGATAATTTGTCTTCTCCAATCTCAACATGAATATATTCTAATCATTTACTAGGCTTAGTTTAACAAAGCCACAAGTTTCCTATATGGATCAAACATTACTCAATCATGCCCAAATAGAGTAGCTCGTTTGTTTCTTTGCAGTATATCATTCTTACGGGCCATTAAATGCCGAAATTTAATTTTCTTGGGAAAATTTGTACCGTATCATGCGTCCTTTGAAGATCTAATTTTAAAGGAAATTTGTTTGGGTTTTATGGCATATCAACCACTGTGGGTTATTTAATGCCAAATCCAGTTTATATGAATTTTAAATGCCTATTTTGTATGGAACATTTTTAGCAACCTAGAGCTTATTTGCTTGCACACTGCGAAGTAATCCTAGGTAGGATATGTTTATACATCAGTCTACATCTTTGATAAGAGCTAATTCTTTTTAGAAGATCCAATATATTTTTTGGTTCAGTTTTTGCAAATAATTTCTTCATGTTCTTCGTGTTATAGAATTTTCTACGGCTGTGTGTAAGGTTTGTACATTCTATTAGTATATGTTTTACAGTGTATTGTTTTCCACGGGAAAATTTAGGAGTAGGTTCTTGTTTTAGTATGAACGAGTGAGTCAGTCTTGTGTGTCCAATGCGTAGTCGGGCAATAGTGGTTCTTTTGTTTTAAGATTCAGTTGCCTTTCCTTTAGAATTGGTGCTATTTGGTAGAGTTTATTATTGGTATTTCTGTCCCATAGTTGTTGCCATTTTAGTGTTATTGTTGTCTTGATTTTATGTTTTAGGTCATTGTATGGGATTTTGAGGTTTTGGTCGGGTGTCATGTTGAGAGCAGCTTTGGCTAAGGAATCGGCTTTCTCATTTCCCTGGATAATTTTAAATCTAATTTGACTGTAGTAAATGGATATTTACTTTGGTCAAAGGCGTAGCCAGGGCCTACAGTACATACGCATATTTTATATCTCGTGTATGATGTAACCCCTTAAATTTAGTTTCAAAATTAGGTCTTCAAATGTCGCAGGATACGCGAGTATATACAGTCATTTCTTTTACAAAAGTGTAATGCTGGTCTTTTTTCTTTTGCTATCAAAATTTGTACTGGTATTTTTTTTTTACTATAAAAAAATCATTTTTATACTTTCATAGTGTTTTAACCCCCGTTTAGGTGGTTAACTATTTTCTCGTAGTCGGGGCCCTAACTGTTGCTACCACAGCACCCATATAGGATGAACGTAATGTTAAATAAACCTCTTTACTTTTAACATTCCTATATATTAGGGGTCGGCAACCGTTTGAGAAGGACTTTATCCGGCCCGCCAACTTTAACACCTGGATACAAATTATTTAATTTGTGGAGCAAGTAGTAGAAATATATCAGTTGGAGTTAATCAACTTACCATGCGAAGAATTTTTTAAATCAAAATGTAGTTGCGAATCCACTGCTGACTTGCACAAGAAATGTTTTACCAAGAGGAAAATATAAAACCTTATTTAATGGTATCATTATTTGAAAGTACATATGCTTGTGATAAACTAAAATCGTTTTTCGAACAAGGTTGGGTGATGATCACCTGGATGATGTTTTGCTCCTGTTGCCGACAAATATTTTACCAGATATGGATTGGTTCGGTTTGTTGTGTTTTACGGCATATCAACCTCAATGACGATAACTTTTTTTCCTGGTAATATTTTGTTTTGTCAAATCTATTTCTGGTAATATTTTTTTCCTCAAAAATGTATAGCTGGTTGGTTGGTTGGGTTTTATGGCATATCAAACACTGATGTATAGCTGGTAGTATTTTAAAACATGTATTGTCGGTAATATTAGGTCGGTGCAAAAATAATGTCGTTTTCTCACATAGTAACATATGCGAGGAAACGACATTATTTTGTTTTCTTTTTTTACAAAATATATTGCTGGTAAAGGTTTTGTTTTGTTTTTTTCTTCAAAATCTTACTTCTAGTAATAATTTTTTTTACAAAGTATTTCTGGTATTAAAACCCATTTTTACACTTTCGTAATGCTTTTTACCCTAGTTTCGGGGTTAACTACTTGGCCATAGCTGGAAGCCTGACAGGTGCTACCACCCCGGGTCAGGGTGGACCTGGGAACATCAGCAATTAAGAGGTGGTTTCACGCTCCTCAAAGCCTCCTGATCAGAGGCCTTGCTGTTGGACGTAGTTTATCGTTTTACCCAGGACGTGGAAGTACCAGACGTCATACCCAGAACGGACTTGGAGAAGTTATCGAAACAAGTGTCCCATTAAATAATTTGCCATTTTTTAACTGTATTATTTCATTTGTAGTAAGGAATTTCGATTTTTTTGTTGATTGTGTTATCCTGTTATACCTGTAGTAAAATAAAAAAAAAAGTAAATTGTTTAAATAATATAACATTAACTTCCTTGTTTTTTTTTTTCTTTAAACTTCGAGACCAAGGCAGTTTGCTGGACGTAGCGGTCAAGGGTTAAGATAATTTAGTATAGTAAATTTGATATAACCCAAGACACTGCATAGCTTTTTGGACCTCTAACTCCACCTTGCTGTATATTATAGCGGTCACTTTAAGTTTGTCATTTTTGTTTGCTAGCTTTGCCGGGTCGTTCTTCGCGTACAATTTTTTAACCTTGATTTTTTTTCGATTTTACTATCTAGATGAACCTCAGCCAATGGGACTGGTGTTTGGAATTCCCCTAACCAGATGCATTGCCAATGATAATGAACTCCGGAAACGAAGACAACAGAACTCTGCAGAAAATGTTGACCAGCATAAACACCGGTAAGTGACAATTTTTCGACCTTATGATTTTACGCAATTGTTCACCATTACAAGTCCGAAAAGCCACTCCAGGTAGAGGGTTACTGAATAAGGTTATTGTATGAACATAAGTGCAGATTTGGATAAATAATTGTTGATCCTAAACTTGAAGATTATAGCGACCCAAGGTGGAGGCATCTCCGTGGAATTTTATTCCACAAATCAGGGAAAGAAGCTTTCCAAATTGAAGCTCCTCCTTACCAAGGGAATACAGAAGAAAGTAAAATGATCCGCCGCCATGTAAATGACATGATTGGTCTTAGCTTAGAATTTCTAAACTGTAGCTCATCAGAACATTTAAAATAATGACTGGTTAGTGATAGGAACGCGACATTTCGTCTGTTGGTTGGTTGAGTTTTATGGCATATCAACCACTGTAGGTCATTTAATGCCAAATTAAGGTGTGTGTGTGTATATATATATATATATATATATATGTATGTAGTACTATTAAACACATAGCTAGCAACATTGTTGTTTCAAAAACGCATAGCTGGCAACATTGTTTCCAAAAAAACGTATAGCTGGCAACATTATTTTTCCGAAAACATTATCTGAAGCCTTGATGTTGGACGTAGTTTATCGTCATACCCAGGACGCGGATGTAGTAAATTTCGTCTGTTGGAAATTGGCTGTTTGTGTTTTACGGCATATCAACCTCAATGGGTCATTTAATGCAGACTTTTTGGTAATATTTTTGTTTTGTCAAAAAAAATTTTTTCTCAAAATTGTATAGCTGGTAATAGTTTTTTTTTTCTTCAAAAATTTATTTCTGGTAATTTAATTTTTTTTTTTTTTTTTTTTTTTACACACACAAAGTATTTCTGCTATTAAAACCTATTTTTACATTTTAGCATAACGGTTAACTCTATACTTGAACAGGTTAAGATTGTAGTGATCTTGGGAGTCTGTTCCACCCGGCAGGGGTTCACGGGAAGAAGCTGTTCGAGTGGAACTTGCTTCTCGACGATGGAATATGGAGGCAATGTGGGTGGTTTTCTACTATGTAAGTGGCATGGCGGGTCGCAGCCGTGACGGTTAGACCTGGCGGAACCAAGGAATGTACTTCGTCCGAGGACTTTCCATGGAAGTAGTGAGAGCAATGAGAGGATCAACACATCCACCTGTGAGAGAAAGGTTGTAAAATGATTAGTCACCCACAAGGACTCGGAGACGCTTTTGGACTATCGAAAGTTGAGGATTCGGCAGTTCCCGTTCAAATATGACAACAGTATAACCCATTAAATTGTTATGGCTTGAAAGAGAGGATTACGCAGCGCCAGCGCAGACATAGCAGCAATAGTCCATTTTTGGTCTGATCTGACTATGATACAAGATAGTAAATGGCATCAGCCATTTACTATCTAGAACGATACATGGAACTAACCCCTTTACCAACATCTCTAACAATAGATTGTATATATGATTTTGTTTTCCAGCCAACTTTAATCTTCAAAAATGTAAATGCCATGTCAATCGTAATCTGTCTTCTCGATTCCTCTTTCATAGTTCTCGCTCATGTTTTTCACATTGAGTAATCCGTTGTGGCTTAGTGGCTTTATTGCCTTGCTCGGGGGGTGAAGTGATTAAATAAAAATAAATTATTACTTTCACGTCTTTTATATTTCACAGCTAATTTAATTATGTTTGGCTTGTTTTACGGCATATCAAACTTAATGGGTTATTTAATGCTGACAAGAATTCTATTGCTGGCAATTTTTTTTTTTTCAAAAATGTATTGATGGTATTAAAATATATTTTTACACTTTCATAGTATTTTGACCCCAGTTTGGTGGTTAACTATTTGCCCATAACTAACAGGTTCTACAACCGCGATTCAGGGTAGACCTCAGAACCACAGCAATTAAGGTGCTTCCATGCTCCTCAAAACCTCCTGATCAGAGGTCCTGCTGTTAGATGTAGTTTATCGTCTTACCCAGGACGCCTCATTTTTGGGGGAGGGGGGGTATTACCACTCTGCCCAGGTGCATTCGGCGTATTCTAAAGCCCCAGCCGACAGCTAATATGCTTCAAAATTGAAGCAAGTTTTAATAATAATTTCTTATGGTTAAGAAATTTTATTTTTAACACAGTTTTTGTGTCTTTAATAAGGTATTTGTCGGGCACGACACCAGACTGACGCGAGGGAAAAAAAAGCACCTCCATAAATATATGCAAGCACACATAAAAAACAATTATATATATGTAACAGACTAATGTTATTTCGCTTGAATAATACATTTTACGTTCTTATTCTTTGCAGTAATCAAAGTTCGTCATCTCACGGTTCAACAGAAAATCTTCCGCGACAAAATGGAAACCCTTCCCATTCCGGTAATACAGCCAACAATCGTTCTGTAAGTGGGAAAAATCATTTTCCTTTCCAAATACATTAGCAAACATTCACTGAGATTGATTGGTTGTTTTATGGTATATTAACCTCGGTGGGTCATTTAATGCCAACAAAATTTTGAAATAGATTCATGGCTATAGTTTGGTTTATAAAAAAAAAAAAAAAAATTAAAAAGAAAGTGTATATGTATACATATATATTTGAACCATTTTTCAATTACTCATTTTCAAAAATATTGCTGGTAATATTTTTTCAAAAATTTCTTGATGGAAATTGTTTTGTTTTTTTTTACAAAGTATTTCTGGTATTAAAACAGATTTTTACACTTTCATAGTGTTTTGACCCTAGTTTCTGGGTTAAGTATTTGCCCATAGTTGGGACCCTAACAGGTACTATCATCCAGATAAGGGTGAACCTGTGAATACCAGCGATTAAGAGGTGGTTCCAAGTCCCTGAAAACCTTATCAGAGGCCTTGCTGTTGGATGTAGTTCATCGTCTTGCCCAGGACGCAGTACAATTCTTGTAAATAACATACCATGAAATAAAATAGGGCTTGAAAATTCTATATTCAAAATAGATTGAAGGCAAGAGGGACACAGAAAAACAACGCATAACTTATTTAGTGGGTTTCGGTAAATGAATGGCAGAACAGGGTTTAGGAGAGATAACAAAAAGAAAAATTATAACGAGCTGCAAAGGATAGGAAATTGTAGGGACCAAGATCACCAACGTCCTGAGTAGGGGACACGGTACATAGAACAAGTAATTTGGTTTGGTTTACGACGGGTAACAGGTGCTACCACTCCGGGTTAGGGTGGACCTGGGAACACCTGCAATTAAGAGTTGGTTCCACGCTCCTCAAATCCTCCTGATCAGAGGGAACATGTACTAAACGTTTGTGACAAGCGCCGAATATTATATGCCATTAAACGTGCCTCGACGACCCAAAAAAAAAAAAAAAAAAAAAAAAAAAAAAAAATGGGGGTGAGCAAGTGGGGACATTTCGATGTGTAATGGCAAACGAGTTAGTTTGGTTGACAGTTGCTACGGAATATGAAGTTCGATTGTTGCTCTATATTTGTGACCTTTTTGCCTTACTAAGTTAAATCAAATGATAAATTTAACTGTGGATGTCCCAATTCGACTTTTCCTGCATATAGATAAGAAAATTAAATGGTAGATACATCAGATATATCGAAACTAATGAAATCTACCATTCGTCCATGCATTGAATACTTTTGGCATATCTGGTTTGGTGCCCTTGCTATTCATTTCAAAGTTCTTGACAAAAATCTAAAGAAGGATCTGCAATGTAATTGATCCTGACTTGGGATCTTGATTGCAGTCACTTTCTCGCCGACCTGACGCACATTCCTTCTGTCTTTTCTAATATTTTTAAGGCAATTCCTCTTCCTGGATGTCTCGACTCCATGAATTTAAGCGTGCTACTAGATTGGCATCTAGGTCCCACCCATTTATTGCTGAAATAATTACATGTAACCGCCACTTCCACTCCAAGAGTTTTTCTCACGCTTCTCACCTGTGGAACTCCCTTCCTCGTACTTGCTTCCCTGAACTACAATCTTCAAAAATTTAAATGCAACGTCAAACGCCATATCCTATCTTCCTGAATCCCGTCCATCTTTTGTCCTTTCCTCAATCATCCCTATACCCAGTCTTCTCGTGGCTTTATTACCTTTCTTGGTGTGAAATGATTAAAAAATATAGAGAGAGAATCTGCAAAAGTAAAGCATTTATTTATTTTTTTGTTTTTAAGTCTTCCGCTAGATTCTTCCATGAAAATTCCAACTGTCCATGTCCAAAGCTAATTTATCAAATGGAAGGAAAGATGCTAGATTTATAGTGTCAGAATATATTTGCAGGGTAGGCTTTGTCCTTTGTGCATGAAATTCCTCGTCTAGCCTTTTACGTATTGCATAGTCTTAAGCATTGTTCTGAGGCTGGTCTCATTACATACGAAGAAAGGGAATTTTTATGGTTTTCTTTCAAGATTTGTATTTTATCTTATACTATATGTCTTCGTTTGCGATATTGCAAGCCATTTCGAAATTTAGCATCATTTAAAGAGACTGGCATAGGCATTCGGTTTCCATTAGAGAAAGTTGTCGGCTTTTTTTTTAACTAAAAAAAAAAAAAAAAAAAAAAAATATATATATATCACAAAAGAGTTCATTAAATGCGTATTTCAATTTTCAATAAACAAAATTCTATAAATATTTTACAGATTTTATTCTCATTGCATATTTATGTACAAATGCTTACGTTTTATTTGATATTTAATTTTTTGCATTTGAATTTTTTAAATGAGTTCTTGCCTTCAATTTTCCATATGGTCGTCCAATTTAACGTATTACTGTCTTTACAAAGATTTTTTTGTTGTGCTTTTTTTTTTTTTTTTCAAGTACACGCGTCTTTTTCTGTCATAGTCATGACAACCCGATCAATGAAATTCAGTGTTTTGTATGTGATGTTCACCCAAAACAATGCTCAAGAATCACTCAAGGTAGAGGGTTACTGACTTTAAAAGGGTTAAAATTCTCGCATTCTGGGAAGCATCATCATGAGAGTCAAAGCAAGTGTTCTGGATGTAAAAAGGAAAAAAAAAAACCTTGTAATTGGAATAAAAAGGGAAATGCGCTTTGTCGATAACTTAATCCCTTTTCGAAGAATGCTCAAGGTATGATCTAAAAAAAAAAAAAAAAAAAAAAAAACTCATAAGTTATCGTCATACCCATATCAGGGTGGATCTGGGAACATCAACAATTAAGTGGTTGTACACGCTCCTCAAAACCTACCGATCAGAAGCCTAGCTGCCGGTTGTAGTTTATCGTTTTACTCAGTACGGTACCTACACTTGTCAATCCTACATAAAAGTTGGACTTCTTATAGAAAATAAGACGTAATGGAAAGGTTTTCCATTTTTTTTTTTTTTTTTTTTTTTTTCATTCATTGTCTCTTCCTCGCACTGCAATACAGTCCGTGTTTTTTTAAAAAAAAAAAAAAAAAAAAAAAAAAAAAATGTGGGCGACCAACAATGACAGCTCACATTCTCGAACGTTTTCCTATTAAAAAGGAGTGTACCGTAATTCATCGGAGTGTTTTTTCTTTCTCTCTCTCTCTGATTTAGGAGTGGTCCTCTACAATGAAGCTTTTTTTTTTTTTTTTTTCTTTCTCGGAAGTTTTCCACTTCACAAGGATTCTTAACCTAAATCTACATCATTGCAATCTAGGATTTCCGTTAAATTCCCCCTCCCACGCAACTAAAAACGATAGTTCAGATGTGAAAATTATTTTTAAAGGATATATTAAATGAGACAAGATTTTATACAGTGAGCTCAACATTAAGAAATATATGCGAAAAGGATTTTGGTTGGTTGTTTTATGGCATATCAACCTCGATAGGTCATTTAATGGCAACAATTTTTTGAAAGATTCATAGTGATAGTTTAGTAAAGAAAAAAGTGTGTGTATGTATGTATGTATGTGTATATATATATATATATATATATATATATATATATATATATATATATTTGAACCATATTTCAATTACTTATATTTTTGTTTACGTATTGCTGGTAAAAAAAATTCTTATTTATTGCTGTGATATTTTTCTTTTTTTACAAAGTATTGGTTGGTTGGGTTTTATCAACCACTGTAGGTCATTTAATGCCACATTAAGTTAGTTATATATAATTAAATATACAGTAATATTAAACGTATAGCTGCGACCATTATTTATTCAAAAACATTATCTGAGGCCTTGCTGTTGGACGTAGTTTATTGTCATACCCAGGACGTGGGTAAGATCTAGTCGGTTGGTTTGTTGGGTTTTATGGTATATCAACCAATGTGGGTTATTTAATGCCAAATCCAGTTTATATATATATATATATATATGCCAAATATATCAATTTTAAATGCCTATTTTGTATGGAACATTTTTAGCAACCTAGAGCTTATTTGCTTGCACACTGCTAAATAATCCTAGGTATTTTTGTTTAAGTCAAGAATTTCCATTTGATAAGGACATTTTATTTGCAAAATGGTAAAAGGTAGGATATGTTGTTTACACATCAGTCTACATCTTTGATAAGATATTTTTTGGTTCAGTTTTTGCAAATAATTTCTTCATGTTCTTCGTGTTATAGAATTTTCTACGGATATGTACGAGATTTGTACATTCTATTAGTATACGTTTTACAGTATATTGTTTTCCACGGGAAAATTTAGGAGTAGGTTCTTGTTTTAGTATGAACGAGTGAGTCAGTCTTGTGTGTCCAATGCGTAGTCGGGCAATAGTGGTTCTTTTGTTTTAAGATTCAGTTGCCTTTCCTTTAGAATTGGTGCTATTTGGTAGAGTTTATTATTGGTATTTCTGTCCCATAGTTGTTGCCATTTTAGTGTTATTGTTGTCTTGATTTTATGTTTTAGGTCAGTGTATGGGATTTTGATGTTTTGGTCGGGTGTCATGTTAAGAGCAGCTTTGGCTAAGGAATCAGCTTTCTCATTTCCCTGGATTCCAACATGGCTTGGGATCCAGCAAAATATCACCTTTTTGCTATGTGTCAAGGTGTTCAGTTTGTTCAACAGTTTAACAATAAGAGGGTTATTCTGTTGTGTATTTTTTATGGACTGTAGGACAGAGATTGAGTCGGAATGAATAATGAATTTTTTTATGTTGCTGGCATCAACAATCTGAAGAGCCAAATTTATTGCACAGATTTCGGCGGTAAATATGGAAGCTTCATTTGGGAGATATTTTTCCACTGTTTTCTTACCAAGAACTACTCCACATCCAGTTATATTGCTGTTTTTGGAACCATCAGTGTAAATGTGCGAGTAATTTGGGTAGTTTTCATGAATATTATAGAGTTTTTCTTGATAGGTTAATCGGTGTGTTTTATTTTTAGGGAGTTTTTTTATATCAAGGTTGACCACAGGTTCTTTCAGTTGCCAGGGAGGTGAGCTTAGTTTAACGGTTTCGTGGATGTTTAATCGAGATGTTGTTGTCTTCCACTGTATGTTTCATTCGGAGACCAAGAGGTTTTATGGCCTTTTCTTTTTGATCAAATATGGCTTGGTATTTGGAATTAAAAATGCAATTATAGGCTGGATTGGTGGGTTGCGATTTGATTTTAGTGTAGTATTGCAGACCTACTTTTGTGAATCTAAGTTTTAGTGGTGGTTCGTACGATTCAAAATAAAGGCTCTCCACAGGGGATCTTCTAAATGCCCCCAAGACGAGTATCAATCCTTCATGATGGATTGTATTGAGAGTTTTTAGATAAGATTTTCTGGCTGCTACATATCTGGAGCAGCCATAATCCAGTTTTGATCGGATTAATGTTCGATACAATTTCATGAGCGTTTGTTGATCTGCACCCCAGTCTTTGTTGGCTACAACTCGAAGTAGTTTCAGGGCTTTACTGCATTTTTCTTTTAGATATTGTATGTGGGGGATGAATTCAGTTTTTTGTTGAATACAACTCCCAGAAATTTATATTGTTCGTCTACTGGAATTTCTGCTTTGTCTAATTTTAGTGTTATGCATGCAGTGGGTTTTTGATTTTGAAATCTTGAAGCCGTTTGTGATAGCCCATCTATTTATTTTGTTGATGCCTGCCTTGTTGCAGCTGACGTTCTGCAGTACGTATGTATTTGGATGTGGAGGATATACAGAAGTCATAGACATACAAATAGTTATCAATTCCAGGATTAAGATAGTTGGTAATGCTATTAATTTTGATGTTGAAGAGGGTTACTGACAGTATACTCCCCTGGGGAACACCCTCTTCTTGGTTTTGAATGTCCGACAGGGTTGAACCAATTCGGACTCGGAACTTCCTCTCTGAAAGAAATGATTTGATGGAGTTTGGTAGTCTGTCCTTCAATCCCATGTCACGCAGCTCTTTCATAATGCCATACCTCTAAGTGGTCTCATAAGCCTTTTCCAATTCGAAAAAATGGCTACAAGGTGTTGCTTTTGGATGTATACCTTCATTATAGAGGTCTCCAACCTGACCACATGATCCATCGTAGATCTTTGATTTGTGAAGCCACATTGAGTGTTGGTAAACAGATAAATGGTTGGGAAATATAGTAGTCAGGAGAAAAATAAATATATATGTGCTAGAGCATGTCGGGACCAGCCGATTGATCGGATCGGGCCCAATCCGACCGCCCGTCAGGCCAAGTAAGGGCCAAAGTGGTGTGTTGCAAGCCATTGACCACTCTGTTGCCGGATCAATGGCTGCTCAACCACCAGGATTCCGTCCTAGCGCCTTATGGGTCGCCACCCACGGCCAACAGGTGGCCTCATTGGTGGGGTCTTACCCATCTGCAGAGGTGCAGTCGGCGTATTCTACAGCCCCAGCCGACAGGGCAAAAGAAGGAAGTGAAAAAAAATCCCAATGGAAAAGTCTGAAACGTGTTCCATTCAACCTCACGTCGAATTTAGGTTTGGTTTTGGTTTGTTTAACGGCGTATAAACACCTTTATGGGTCATTTAATACTGAAAATGTTTACTATAAAAATGTAATTTTATACTTTCCCAGTGTTTTGATCGGAGCTTGGGGGTCCACTATTTGCCCATAGCTGGGACCCTAACTGGTGCGGCTACCCTGGATCAGTTTGTTTGGGTTTTATGGCCTATCAACCACTGTGGGTTATTTAATGCCAAATCCAGTTTATATGAATTTTAAATGCCTATTTTGTATGGAATAAAAAACGTATAGCTGGCAACATTATGGTTTTAAAAACGTATAGCTGTCAACATTATTCCTTACAAAAACGTAGAGCTGGCAACACTATTGTTCCGAAAACATTATCTGAGGCCTTGCTGTTGGATGTAGTTTATCGCCGTACCCATGACGCGGATGTAGTTTATCGCCATACCCAGGACGTGTGTAAGACTTGGAAAAACTAGGAGTTCACTATTTGCCCATAGCTGGGACCCTAACAGGTACTACCACCTCGGGTCATGGTGGACCTGGGAACACCAGCAATTAAGAGGTGGTTCCACGCTCCTCAAAACCTCCTGATCAGAGGCCTTGCTGTTTCATGCAGTTTAACGTCATAACCCAGGACGCCTCATTGGGTGGGGGGTCTTACCCCTCTACAGAGGTGCAGCCGGTGTATTCTAAAGCCCCAGCCCACAGAGCCGCCTGGATCAGTGTGGTCCTAGTTTGACTTGTTTTGTTGTACGGCGTATCAACCTCAATTGTTTATTTAATACCGAAAATATTTTTACGATAGATACGCATGAATGTTTTCTTTGTAAGAATCATTTTGTAGGTCAAGTTTCATTGACATAAGTGTTTTTGTAGAGTCAAATGTATTGAGTTGGTATTTTTACTATTAGGTTGGTGCAAAAATAATGACGTAATAGTGTCGTTTTTTGACGTTAAACAGTACGTCAAAAAACGACATTATTACGTCATTATTTTTGCACCAACCTAATATATATTTTTTATGCCTTCGTAGTGTTTTGACCCCGTTTGGAGGTTTGGGACCCTAACAGTTGCTATCACCCCAGGTACAAGGTGGAACTGGGAACAACAATTAAAATGTGGTTTCACGCTCCTCAAAACCTCCTGATCAGAGGTCTTGCTATTGGACGTGGTTTATCGTCTTACTCGGGACACGGATGTATTTTATCTTTTTACCCAGAACGGGGCCTTGCAAGATCTCGAACGAATACTTACTATAAGACAAAATACGAATCTTGGAGCAAAACCATCAAAAGAATATTCATTTACCTGGGACATGGAACGAGAAAATCCTCAAAATTGCGGAGAAAATTATTGGCTGAGGATTATGTTTGTTTTTTGTTTTGTTTTTTCAACGGCTATCAACCCATTATGGGTCATTTAATGCAGAAGTTTAATTTTCTTGGGAGCTTTGGTATTTATTTATTTTTTTACTCTGAAAATAAATTGATAACTAATCTAAGGCTATGATGATGGCTACATTGAAAATTTTTAGTTATGACTTTCTGGTCCATCCCATAATAGGAAACTAGCGTAACCCAGTTTTTGCAAAGTAATGATCTGTATAAATTGATTAATGTTAGCCGATCTGCTCCTCATTCAATATGGGACACTACACGCAGGAAATGTAGGGATTTGCTACATTTTGTTTGCAAATATTTTAGATGGGGAATAAACGTTAATTTTTTTTATCGAAGATAATGCCTAGAAATTTCTGCTCGTCTAATTTTAAACACGAGCCATTGTGCAATTTTCTTAATTTTCAGAAATGTAGGCATTTGGTTTTCGTTTAGGAAAATGTAAATCCATTTTCAGTGGCCCACTTGTGTATTTTATTGAGACATTGTTGGAGTTGTCTTTTAATGGTATTCATATGTCAAGATCTGTACACGATTAGAAAATCATCGGCATATAGAGGGTATCTCACTTCTGGTCTTATGGAGTTGGTTTTTACGCAAATACAGGATGACCGAAAGAATGCTTTATTGTGGAACCCCCTCTTAATCTTGCAGTTTCGATAACGTACTTCCTATGCAGTCTTGAAACCCTCCGGTCTTTCAGGAAATTCCCTATAAATAGAATCAGTCTTCCTTTTAGACGCAGTTCATGCAGAGCTTTCAAGATACCAAATTTTCATGCTGTATCGTATGCTTTTCTAAGTCAAAAGATACTGCCGTGAGATGTTTTTTTTCTGAATGAAGGCTTCTCTTACAAAGGTTTAGTGTCATACTATGTGATCCATGGTACTTCTTTTTTCCTAAAAACACATTGGTAGTCACTGATTTGGCCGTTAGTTTCCAGGTACCAAGTCAAACTTTTGTTGACCATTCTCTTAGTTTTACATTATTTATGACCAAACGTGGTGGATGCATGCGTTTGAGTAGATAAAAAAAAAAAAAAAAAAGGAATTGCCGTTTATCGGCCAGGGTTTTCGAGTCTTTTACAAGTCAAACGTGCCCTTCGGCAAGATTCGAACCTGAATCTGTCATGTCGGGTGGAAAAAAACCACCGTATAGCCCGGCCTGCTTTCAAACCACTCAGCCATGAAAATAATTGAATTTTACTTCGAAGTCAATATTCTTTAGCCCCGTATAAAGCAAGCAATCGGAGATAGAAAAAAAAAACTGATTCAGAATGAACAGTTCCGATTTCTGAAAAAGAAATATTGACAAAGATAACATTTAGACGGCTTATTACAAAACAGGTTAGCTGAGGAGGCTAAGCACCTCCACAACTGAACAATCAACACACGGAATAACACTGTAACCATTGTAAGTAGATGTTAATTACCGGAAGAGAATTTTTCTAACTGTATCTTCTATGAAGTGATCAAATAAGTAAGGGCGTGTGGAAAAAAAAAAAAAAAAAAAAAAAAAAAAAAAAAAAATGCAAGACTTCCTTTATTCAAAATAGATAATTCGACTAATTACTGCGTGAATAATGGAAGCATTGGCTGTTTTGGCTTTGTGT
The DNA here is from genome assembly GCA_963932145.1 of Acanthosepion lycidas. Taxonomy (NCBI): domain Eukaryota; kingdom Metazoa; phylum Mollusca; class Cephalopoda; order Sepiida; family Sepiidae; genus Acanthosepion; species Acanthosepion lycidas. The sequence goes on from OZ010573.1 coordinate 25,805,113, forward strand.
ATGCAATTTCGGTTCTTTACGCAACGTAACAGTCTGGCACAAGGCCGCAACAGTGTGGCACATTCGAGTAATGAACTCCCTAATTGAGCTAATTGATTTTCGAGTCTCTTCCAACAATCATGCCATTATTATTAGCTTCTCATTTTACGGTACAAGGCCGGTCGATTTTTACATGTTGACCCTTGAGGGGTCATTCAATTTCAAAGTCTCACCCTGGAGACTATATACCGTATATGACTCGTTCGGCAGAGGAGGAGCGTATTCAATATTTAATAATTTTGCGGCAATACGCACTGAAAGGTTTTAGGCAGTTTTGATCAACATTTTTCATGGTTAGCCGTAATGAATTGTAAATGTAAGACTGCTTTACACTTAAGTAAAATAATAAGAATTTATTACAAGAAATATCAAGTTTTATGGAAACATTGTTGACAATTATGTATTTAGTTACATAAATAAAATATAAATTTTTACTGCTATAATCTATTTGTCGTTAGGTATTTTTCATTTTCTACTTTGTTATTGGCAACATTTTAGGAAACTTAGCATTGCAGCCTAAGTATTCTAAGTTGAACAAACTGGCGCTATTTCGTTTATTCTTTGTTATCTCACTTTTACATTTTTTTTTTTTTTTTTTTAGATCGCTTTCTTCAAGTCGTTTTGGTCGGCAATAGCGAAACTGAAATTTAGAATGATCTTATTCTATTTCAAAAACAAAGCATGTAAAAAAGGAATATTTTAAATAAATATACGACCAAAAATAAAATGCTTTTGACAAAAAGAAAAAAAAAAATTTCCCTATAATTATGTAACAATAATATATTCTGCAGACAAATATTCGGTTTTTGTTGCCTTATCTCATTGCATGTTTACGAACTTAATTTGAGCTTGAAATCTTGTGTAATTGGCTCTAATTTATTGTGAAATACTCAGATATGCTATAATGAATAATTTGTAGTGGAAAAAGCAATTTTCAATTTTTTGTTGAATACACCCCTCTCCCTCGAACGCGTCATATACTCGCCTATCATGCGACTTTTGAAAACAATTTTCAAGCTAATTTTAAGTGGATAGCATCATTCAAGAGATAAAATTAGCGTATGTACTGCTGGCTATGATATTGACCAAACTATATATTCGTCTACGGTAGTCAAATTAGCTTCAAAATTAGGTCTTCAAACGTCGCATATTACGCGAGTATATACAGTAAGTGTTATCGTAAAAAAGAATGATTATGTTTAGCGGCATATCAACCACTATGAGTTGATGCTGAAAACTAAATATTTTGTTGCTGATGATGGTTTCGCTTGGGTTTTTTAATGCCGACAAGATTTGCTGCTAATATTTTTCCTTCAAAAATTTATTGCTGGTAATAATTTTTCCTCAAAAAATTTATTGCTAGTATTAAAACCTATTTTTACACTTTCATAGCGTTTTGACCAATTTGGGAGTTAACTATTTGCCCATAGCTGGGACCCGGTTCTGGGTGGACCTGTGAACACCAGCAATTAAGTGGTTCCACACTCCTCAAAACCTCCTGATCAGCGGCCTTGCTGTTGGATGTAGTTTAGCGTCTTACCCGGAGCGCACTTTGTGGATAAAATGTGCATTTATATGTAGGAGATGGGCTGCTTTATAGTTTAATATAATATTGACGAGCCACTTTTTTCCGAATGTCTCCTTATAAGTAAAGGTGTATTACCAGCTTGCAATTCGCCATTACAGGCACACACAAAGGAAAGATTGTTTAGGTTTTATGGCATATCAACCACTGTGGGTTATTTAATGCCAAATCCAGTTATATATATATATATATATATATATATATATGCCAAATATATCAATTTTAAATGCCTATTTTGTATGGAACATTTTTAGCTAGCTAGAGCTTATTTGCTTGTACACTGCAAAATAATCCTAGGTATTTTTGTTTAAGTCAAGAATTTCCATTTGATAAAGACATTTTATTTGCAAAATGGTAAAAGGTAGGATATGTTGTTTACACATCAGTCTACATCTTTGATAAGAGACCAATTCTTTTTAGAAAATCCAATATAAATTTTGGTTCAGTTTTTGCAAATAATTTCTTCATGTTGATCGATTGTTTTGTTTAACGGCATCTCAAACTTAGTGGTCACTTTATGCCGAAAATGATTTTGAGTGACTTTAAAAATCAAAAACGTATAGCTGGCAACATTATGGTTCCAAAAACATTATCTGAGACCTTGCTGTTGGATGTAGTTTATCGCCGTACCCAGGACGCGGATGTAGTTTACCGTCATACCCAGGACGTGGGTAAGATCTGGAAAAACTAGGAGTTCCCTATTTGCCCATAGCTGGGACCCTAACAGGTGTTACCACCCCGGGTCAAGGTGGACCTGGAACACCAGCAATTAAGAGGTGGTTCCACGCTCCTCAAAACCTCCCGATGAGAGGCCTTGCTGTTGGATGTAGTTTAACGTCATACCCAGGACACACAAAGAAAAGTAGGATCGGTGTTGAAGTAAGGGAACGCCTGCATTGCTCTCAAATAGAATTTATATACCACTATATACTATAAGATATATGCAAATATGTATTAGGTTGGTGCAAATTTTCTCACATAGTAACATGTGAGAAAACGACATTATTTTTGCACCAACCTAATATATAGCTGTTTGGTTTCTTTTACGGTATATCAACCTCATTGGGTTATTTAATGCAGAGAAAAATTTCATAGCTGGTAATATTTTTAAAATGTATTGCTGGTAATATGTTTCCCTTCAAAAACATTTCTGGAGATATTTTTTCTTCAAAAATGTATAGGTGGTAATTATTTTCTTCAAAAATTTTTTGCTGGTATTAAAACCTACTTTTACACTTTCATAGTGTTTTGACCCCAATTTGGGAGTTAACTATTTGCCCATAGCTGGGAGCCTAACAGATGCTACCACCCAGTGTCAGGATGGACCTGGGAAAAAACTGCCTTGCTGTAGGACGTAGTTTATGGTCTTACCCAGGACGGGTATATAACCGAGTGGGACAAATAATGACATGGACGAAAATCGAGAGAGTCTTGTAATGACTAGGGGAAATGACTAGGCCTGTGGTGTCCGCTGTTCCTTGGTAGGAACGCGTTTCCATTTGTTCCCGCTGCCGCTATGGGCTTATGAAGTCTATCTTTCGAGCGGTCTAAATAGCAAGTGAGACTTGTCACCCAACGAACTGACGTCACTCATCGGCCATCTTGTGAATTCATCTTGCACGAAGAGAAAAAAATTGCCCTTTGCATCTCTACACAATCACTCAATATATTGACCAAAGATATATAGTAAATACTACAATTAGAATTACATTTTTATAATCATTTCACTCCAAGCAAGGCAATATAGACACTAAGATATTGGTTGGTTGACTGTTTAGCTGCATATCGACCTCACGTATTAAATGCAGAAATCTACATTTTGTTTTCTGTACATAGTTTTACACTTTCAGGAGAATTCTTTTTTTAGTTATCTAGTTTATAGATCATTAGGTATTGTTGGTAATTCTACAATAAAATGTATTTTATATTTAAGTGTTGCATTGATTATCATTTTGATATTAAAATCTATTGTTACTCATTTTATTACAAAAATGAGCTGTTGATTTGTTTGGTGGGAGTCACTATTTGCCCATAGCTGGGACCCTAACAGGTGAACCTAGGAGCAACAACAATGAATGATGGTTCCACAAAACCGCGTCAGACGCTTTGTTACCGGATGTAGTTTATCTTCATACCCAGTACACCTGGGAAGCCAGAAGCGAGTTCTACAAGCGAGAAGCGATATAGAAGAAACCGTTAAAATAGCTGTGTGGGTGGGTGTGTATTTCAGAGAAAAAGCAACACTGATAAATTTGGATAAAGTCTTCGTGTGATATTACTCAGAACCTTATAGGGTCAAAGTGGTGTTTACGTTAATGCGACTACACATCCGCAGGAAAGAGGGAACGCTGAGTTTTAATTTTTTTTTAATCTATTTTTTTCATTTAGTTTCTTTTTGTTCATGTTTCAGTCATTATTTTATTTAATATCTCACATTGGTATAATAGATCTGCCAAGAAAGGTCAAATGCAAGAACTTAGACGTAAATTTACTGTGGTGATCTAGCGATTAAATCACTTTCTATGCATTTTCATCTTCGTAAAATGCTCGTGTTACGTACAGTTATTTCTAACGAACCTCAATCGAACCTTAATTACTTCCCTTCACCCCAAGTGGAGCAGTTTGGAATATAAAATGTTCCATTCATATTGATTGCAGGGTGCCTGCAAAACTTGAAATAAGAAAAATTTCAGGATTTTGTTTTTAATTGTACAATTCATGTATTTTCTTTGCTTTATTTCTAAACAGTTCCACGCCGGAAGCAGTGACTCTTTGTCAGAATCCGATGCAAGCAGTCGACATACAGGTGGCAGCACCAACTTGATTGATGCACTCTCCTTATCGATGACAGGTCGAGACAGTCTTCACAACGATAACCTGGAACACTTAAACAGTGAAGGACCAATGGTACCACAGATAGTAACCGCTTGTTTCAAACATATTGAGACCTATGGTAACCATAACACTTTATCCTTTTCAACATTAATTTCACAAATATCTGTATATTTCTGAGATACAGTATTGCAATTATTTACACTATTTACATAATTCGGAATGGCACAAAGTAGATCGTTGAACAGAATTCAAATTTCGGCCTAGCCTGTTGCATTCACTTTCACTCATGCCACGCGGAAGTATGAATCCATTTCTTCCTCGGGTTGGGTTTTATGGCATATCAACCACTGTTGGTTATCTAATGCCAAATCAACTATATATATATATATATATATATATATATATATATGCCAAATATATCAATTTTAAATGCCTATTTTGTATGGAACATTTTTAGCAAGCTAGAGCTTATTTGCTTGCACACTGCTAAATAATCCTAGGTATTTTTGTTTAAGTCAAAAATTTCCATTTGATAAGGACAATTTATTTGCAAAATGGTAAAAAGTAGGATATGTTGTTTATACATCAGTCTACATCTTTGATAAGAGACCAATTCTTTTTAAAAAGCCCAATATATTTTTTGGTTCAGTTTTTGCAAATAATTTCTTCATGTTCTTCGTGTTATAGAAATTTCTACGGATATGTACGAGATTTGTACATTCTATTAGTATATGTTTTACAATGTATTGTTTTCCACAGGAACATTTAAGAGTAGGTTCTTGTTTTAGTATGAAAGAGTGAGTCAGTCTTGTGTGTCCAATGCGTAGTCGGGCAATGGTGGTTTGTTCTTTTGTTTTAAGATTCAGTTGCCTTTCCTTTAGAATTGGTGCTATTTGATAAAGTTTATTGTTGGTATTTCTGTCCCATAGTTTTTGCCATTTTAGTGTTATTGTTGTCTTGATTTTATGTTTTAGGTCAGTGTATGGGATTTTGATGTTTTGGTCGGGTGTCATGTTAAGAGCAGCTTTGGCTAAAGAATCAGCTTTCTCATTTCCCTGGATTCCAACATGGCTTGGGATCCAGCAAAATATCACCTTTTTGCTATGTGTCAAGGTGTTCAGTTTGTTCAACAGTTTAACAATAAGAGGGTTATTCTGTTGTGTAACTTTCTCAGTGTAGGAACCCATCTTCGAAAATGTGCCAAGCTTGAAGATTCCAAGAGTTCCCAGAATAGTATCTATATCTTCGAACCTAATAGCTAAATAGCAGTTCCCAAGAACCCTACGCTGGACTCTATGGAGTCTGATTGGTTAAGTTTACGGTTTATCAACCACAATGAGTTATTTAATGTCAACAATTTTTATTGCTGGTAATGATTTTTTTTCAAAAATATATAGTGTGATTTGTTTTGCGGCATATTAACCTCAATGTGTTATTTAATGCCGACAATATTTTTATTGCTGGTAGTAATTTTTTCCTTCAAAGTATTAGATTGGTGCAAAAATAATATCGTTTTTTTTTTTTTTTTTACGTATTTTTGAACGTCAAAAACGATATTTTTGCACCAACCTTTCTGGTTTTAAAACCTATTTTTTACACTTTCATAGCGTTTTGGGTCAGGTTGGGGATTAACTATTTCCTCATCGCTGGGACCCTAACAGGTGCTACCACCCCGGGTCAGGATGGACCTGGGAATACCAGCAATTAAGAGGTGGTTCCACGCTCTTCAAAACCTCACGATCAGAGACCTTGTTGTTGGACGTAGTTTATCGTCTTACCCAGGACGAGAGAGCCTATAAGCTCGTACAGTCTCTTAAATATAGAAGAATCAAGCAGCAAAACCCAATGTCTGCTTAGTGATTCCTGAATATGAAGTTAATCAAATTGGATATTCTGATACTGTGAGCAGAGATGTAAGAATTAGATCTCCTTGTAACGTAGTTTAACAACAGTGACCTGTAGTTGAATAATAAAGAAAAGTATTGTATACAATTATAGACAGTAAAAACAGGAAGTGTATTCATCAGTGTAAACATTACGCGTGGGTGGAGTTACAATTACAGGATAACTCACATCTACATCTTTGGTTATAGAGCTTTGCAATTGGGAAGGATGTAATACCACAACAAGCCCGGTTGGTTTCTTTGATCGAAAGACTTTATCAAGCACCACTTCAACTACAACAAAAGCTGGTCATATTTAAACAATTTCAGTCACCAAATTTCCAGTTACGGCTACTTTCAATAGATAGCAACTAAAGGGCATTCGAAAGGGCAATATATTGATCCGACGTACTGGGTGTTTCCCAGTGTCTGGGAGTGACTTTCCGGCAGCCTCCGATAATGACGACAGTTAGGTGCACAAAGGAAGCGAAGTTACAATTTACTATCTGTCAATGCCAGCTTGCTCAGGCGGAGAACTTCGGTCATTCCTGAAACCTGATGTAATTTCTCTTCGACGTGGTAGTGTTCCTGTCCGGGTTTGGTTTGTGGCATATCAACTACAGAGGGTTACTTAATGCCAATTGTTTTTAAATTCATATATATATGAATAAAAATAGTCCTTGTAACAAAGTCACTTTGTAAATCAAGTTTCATTAACACTTTTGCAAAGAAGGCTTCTATCAAGAGAATACATTGCTGGTACTATCCTTTCCTTCAATAAAGAATTTCAGGCAATGTTTATTCTCTACATATCTGGTTTCCGAGTTTTGTGTAGATCGGATTTTTTTATCAATAGTCTCGCTTCATAGATTTAAAATGCTTAATGATTTGGTTTGGTTTACGGCATATCAACCTCAATGGGTTATTTAATGCCAGCAACATTTTTATTGCTGGTAATATTTTGTTTTGTTAAAAATCTATTTCTGGTAATAAGTTTTTTTCCTTCAAAACTGTATTGCTGGTAATATTTTCTTCAAAAACGTATGTTTAGTAATATTTTTTTTTTTTTTTTTTAAATGTATTGCTGTAATAGTTTTTTTTCTTCAAAAATTCATTGCTGATAAAACCTATTTTTACTTTCATAATGTTTTGACCCCAGTTTGGGGACTAGCTATTTACCCATAGTTGGGACCCTAATAGGTGCTACCACCCTGGGTCAGGGTGGTCCTTGGAACATCAGAAATTAAGAGGTCGTTTCAGGCTCCTCAAAACCTGATCAGAGGCGTTGCTGTTGGATGTAGTTTATCGTCTTACCCAAGATGACCTTATCACCATAACTTACGCATTTATATGTAGATGATTCTTTGTTTACATATTTGTTTTATACGTTCCCTCTGTTGTTTGCCATCTGCTTATGCTTCCCTCGGTGCCATGATCTGTTCGATTCATAATTGACTTTGCAGAAGAATTCCCACAGTAGGCTGCCATTACTTTCAGGGATATACTATCTCCCTCCCCCAAAAGCTATATGAACCAATATGTCCTGATATACAACCCATAGGCTGACTATTTGCCTCTAAGGGAGTGTAATGAATTCCACTGGAATTCCAGAACGTCAAAATGTATGATGTAAGTTGTGGGTTATATATGAAAATGTTAAACCAAAGATTTCCAGGCCAGAGATGGAAGAGAGAACCTCCATACCTCTGCCATGCGATCACGAGAGAAGTTGCCCAGAATCGATCGAAGAATGGCGATCAGGGGTATCACTCAGAGTCTCAGACTGGTGTGTTACATGCAAATAAGATGAACACTCAAAACCGAAATCTTTGGCAAGAATTATCTAATGTTAGTGCTCGACTGAGTTTTTTTTCATGGATTATTTAGAGGCGAAACAGATTTCGATTGTAGGAAGTAACCTACAATACTCGGTGCTCGAGCGATGTCCTTTGCTGAATGAATTTTAGTTAAATGCTGTACGGGTAGTTTTTGTTCTTAGGTTTGGTTTACGGCATATCAACCTCAATGGGTTATTTTAATACCGATAAGATTTTTATTGCTGGTAATAATAATTCCAAAAAGGTATTGCTAGTAGTACACCCTGACAGGTGCTACCACCCCGGGTCAGGGTAGACCTGGGAACACCAGCAATTAAGAGGTGGATCCACGCTCCTGAAAACCTGATCAGAGGCCTTGCTGTTGGACGTAATTTGTCGTCTTACCCAGAACGATCCAAAAAAAATGTTCAATATGTAAGAAAGAAATAAACACGAACATAATTGAGTTTTTCCAGGTTTTCAGATAAGACGTTTAGCAATCTTGACAAAAAAAAAAAAAAAAAAAAAAAAAAACAAACACTGAAAAACATTTTTTTTATCTAGAAGGTGAACAGGTTAAAATTGTTTTTTGTCAGCTTCACTGTCTTCGCAAATGAGCAATTGTGAGAGGATAAAAGATCATTGAGGCCTTCAGTAATGGTACCAACATTCATACTATGGCTTCCATCTTCAAAGATGATTCAAGAATCAAGAGAATGGTGGATAAGTTTAAGAACGGAGAGGAAAACTGGATCAGGTCACAACAGCAAGAGGGATCATTTCAACTTAGAACTAAAGAGATCAATTAGAAAAGATCTAATTCAATCCATAAGATGTTTGGCACGTGAGAGGAGTTTCAGCTACGATAGTCTAAAGGGGCAATGAAAAAAAAAAAAAAAAAAAAAAAAAAAAAAAAGACTCAAATGAAACGGTCCTTGAAATCTGTGAATGCACCTTGTTACTTCAGGACAGAAAGTTAGGTTACAGAGGGCGAAGATTATCTTGAATAAGTTGGAAAATGATCCTGAAATAACATTTAAACTTAATTCCAATCCTTCCTGAGCTTTCGATCCTTAGCACTGATTAATCAATGATGAACATTTTCGTTTATGATCGATTTCATCACGATTCTTCTGTAAAGTTTGGAGAGTATTTATACATTCTTATTCCAGTAATATATTTTTAATCATTTGTAAGATTAGTTCAAAGTTTAATCTAACAGACACGATTTGGTCAATTTTGCTGTTAAACCCGATATGTTTAATTCGCATATTCGACTTACTGGTTGATTATGCGAGTGAAGATTGTAAATTTGGACATGTGGAAAAAAATAACCTCCAAAATTCTTCTCTCCCCCAGGTCTTCATGTTTTAGGCATCTTCAGAGTCGGCTGTTCAAAAAAGCGAGTGAAACAGGTAAGTCCTTAAGGTGGGAAACAGATAGCAAGATGAAAAAAAAGGCAAAGTTTAACAAACGTACCTGCAACAAAATGGTGCGTTAAAAAGGACAGTTTTTCTTTTAACACCGCCATTACTGTAGATAACCGCGGCCATTTTAATTTAAAACGCTATTTTTTCTCAAGAATTAAATTATTAATCATAACCTATTCATTAGTTTTCACTATATAATGTCATATTTTCAAGATTATAAAAAATGTGAACCAACTATAATGGAATCTTGATTATTCAAATTACAAAGAAATGAAAATATTTTTTTTTTATTAATAAATTCATAATAGTTTGGATTGGTTTGTTTTACAGCAACCTCAATGATTTATATAATGCGGAGAAGATTTTTATTCCTAGTAAAATTTTCCCGAAAATGTATTGCTGGTAATAATTTTTCCTAAAAAAAAAAAAAAAAAAAAAAAAAAAAAAATGATGCCGGTATTAAAACCATTTTTTTTTTTTTTGTTCCTAGTTTGAGGGACAACTATTTTACTATAGTTGGGACCCCAACAGGTGCTACCACCCCGAGTCAGAGTGGGCCCGGGAACACCAGGAATTAACAGGTGGTTCCGAGCTCCTCAAAACCACCTGATCAGAAACCGTACTTACCCAGGACAGTATAAAAATGTCTGGAAACAAGAAAGTTTAAATAAACGCAATGACGAATAACTCAAATGTTGGAAACTGCATTTTCCGAGCAGCTTTCATTTGCTCTCTCCACAAAATAGGTTGAGAGAAAGTATTTAGGGTACGTTTTACGGCATAACAAACTTAATGAGTTTGTTAATTGACAGGATTTTTAGCATGGATTGGGTTTTGTGTTTACGAGCATATCAACTCTGGGTCATTTAATGTCGAAATTTAATTTTCTTGGAAGTGTTAGTAATTTATTTTACAAAAATGTATTGCTGGTTATATATATGGCATTTTTACTATAAAAATCTGTTTTTATACTTTCATAGTGTTTTGACCCCAGTTTTGGGAGTTAACTATTTACCCATAGCTGGGACCCCCCAACAGGTGCTACCACCCCAGGTCAGGGTGGACCTTAAAACAGCAATTAAGAGATGGTTCCACGCTCCTCAACTTTCAATCTCTCGATAAGTTGAGTTAGAGAGAATGTAGAAATTCCGTTTCAGGTGTTGGAGTCTTATTAAAATATTAAAGAAAGCTTTTTAAAACGATAACAATTGCCAAAAAGTATACAGAGAAAAGAAATCCTTTTAACATACCGTTTTTTTTACGGATAAGTTTTCGAAAAACATTTTCCTGAAAATTAATCTGATACACAAATGAAAGTTCAAATCTTGTATTTATATGAAATTGAACTGTCAAGTTATTTTGCTTAAACTGCAACATATTTCTAAGCATAACCGAATACGTATTTATCAATTATTTTAAAAACATCTTAGTTAATTTTATAGACAATGATGTTCTTTGACTTATAAGTGCTAAGTGTAAAATAAAAATTCAGAACTATTCAAAAAAAAAAATTGCAAGGATTTCTCAATGAGTAACATTCAAAATAAGGAAAGTTTCAAATTTGATTTTGCACATAAAACTCTTGTTTCAGCTACGCGATGAGTTTGATAGTGGCAAAGACGTTGTTCTAGACGAGACACAGAATCCTCACGAAGTTGGTGCCTTGCTTAAGGAATATTTCCGAGACCTTCCAGAACCGCTATTAACAAGAGATCTCTACTCACCATTTGTTGCTACAAGAAGTAAGTTAAGTGAAACTATGTCCTTTATATTAAATAAAGTTTTAAATATCTGTGACGGGTGTAAAGTAATTCAGTGTTATGTGTCCATAGTCCAAAATACAGACGCAGGAGGTTTTCGTTACAGGGGAAAAATTCACTAAACGAATGCCGTTCTCCTTCAATTACTGGTCATACTATGCAAGTAGAGGGAATGTTCAGTGTCGTTTAAACCTACATTAGTTACATGGAGTGTTTGGTTACGGGAATATAATTCCTAGTGACTAACGCAGGGTAAATTGAAGGGAGCGTAAGTTGGTTCATTTTCTTTAGAGGAATATCAATCTCTGGGTTTTTTGTAGCTATATAGTATGTAGCTTAACTGATGTATGTGTAATAGGTTTTGGTTTGTCATATCAACCTCATTGGTTTATTTAATACCGAAAAATTTTATTGCTGGTGATTTTTTTTTTTTTCAAGAAATGTATTGCTGGTTGGTTGTTTTATGTCATATCAACCTCATTTGATGCCAACAAAATATTTGAAAGATTCATAGCGATAGTTTTGTACAAAAAAAAAAAAAAAGGGGGGGGGAGTATGTATGCATATATATTTGAACCATTTTTCGATTACTCATTTTTGAGTACAATCCAAATTATTTTAGAAAATTTGGAATATTGGATGGTTTTATTTTCGTAAAAAGTTGTGTTTTACGGCACATCAACCTCAATGGGTTATTTAATACTGAAAACTTTTTTCCTGGTAATTTGTCAAAAATCTGTTTCTGGTAATATTTTTTTAAACCTATTGATGGTAAGTTTTTTTTTCCTTGAAAAATTTCTAGTAATAAAACATTTTTACTTTCATAATGCTTTTTACCTGAGTTTTGGGGGTTAACTATTTGCCCATAGCTGGTACTATCAGTTGCTACCACCCCGGGTCAAGGTGGACCGTGGAACACCAGCAATTAAAAGGAGGTTCCACGCTCCTCAATACCTCCCGATCAGCGTCCTTGCTGTTGGACGTAGTTTATTGTCTTACCCAGGATGCCTTATGAATATTAGGTTGGTGCAAAAATAATGTCGGTTTTTGACATTTTTAACGTCAAAAACCAACATATGTATACTTTGTAAAAGTGTATCATTGATATATTCTTTTCAGATATAAAGTTTGTAGATAAATTGATTTTATTCACATTTGGTTTATATTTTTTATTAGAAGCCCACTGTTTTATGAAATTATATTATGTCATCCACTTTTGTTTTCTCGAAGATCTCGCATGTTTATATTACATTTTTGTCTCTAGAGAAAAAAAAAGGTCTGAACACTACGGTTCATGTATAATAGTGTATGCTGTTTCACATACTTAGCATACTGGTCGATTGGTTTGATTTACGGCATATCAACCTGAATGGGTTATTTAATACTCGCAATTTTCATTGATCGTAACCAATTTTTTCAAAAATTGTATTGCTAGTAATATTTTTTCTTCAAATATGTATTTCTGGGAATATTTTTTTCTTCAAAAATGTATCGCTGGTAACATTTTTACAAAGTATTTCTGGTATTGTTTGTAGGTTAACTATTTTCCCATAGCTGGGACCCTAACAGGTGCTACCACCCTGGGTCAGTGGTGATTCACGTCCCTCAAAACCTCCTGACCATAATCCTTACTGTTGGACGTAGTTTATCGCCTTACCCCGGACGCGGATATACAGCAGTTTTAACAGCTAAATCTTTAACAGGCATGAAGAAACCTAAATTAAAGTCCTGTTAATTTATTAAATAATGCAATGACTTCAGAGTTGACTATTTTGAATCAAAAATATCCAAATATGTCCTTTTTCCTTCCTACTACAAAATCTTCATTTGTTTTCTTTCTAGAAATCCATTGTCCCGAACAACAGGCACTTGCTGTCAAATTGTTAGTTGCTCTCCTACCAGTTCCAATTAGGGACACCTTATGGGCACTAATGAAATTCTTAAAAAAGGTCGCAGAACATTCCACAGATTCCATCGGTGAAAACGGAGAACAGGTAAGGTGGACTTTTTTTTTTCCAAGTACGGTGTAACCCGGATATAAGAGAGTTGTCGGGACCGGAGAAGAAGTCTCTTATATTCGGGTTTGGTTTAGGTAAGTATGGCTCTAATTTGGGACCTGAGAAAATCTCATATCCGGGTTACACTGTATATTTCAATGATGGTAGTAATTCATAATTACTTTATTCTGGTATGAAACGAGATACGAATACAAAAATACACTTGACCTCTGGTCACTCAGCTGTTTATATAATACCGGAGGAGGTAATATGTGTCCGCATGAGGAAGTCCCATTATGTAATGAGATCTTTCATTTCTACTCTACATAGAGATAAAAAAAAAAAAAAGGGACTTTATAATCCAGTACTGAATATAACGCGCATTTAGTTATATTTGCTACGAACCCCCAATGTTTCAACTTTTGTGCCATTCGGCTTTCTTCAGGAGTGTCGATTCAAGTAACCTTCATGGAATTTCGAAGTGAACTCTTGTGATGCAAAGAAGGACCCTTTGTATAACATGGTAGAGTGACAATTACGTACTTTGACATTTGAGTACGTAGAAAAAATGCGTCCCTTGTTTGTTTGGGGTTTATGGCATATCAACCACTGTGGGTTATTTAATGCCAAATCCAGTTTATATGAATTTTAAATGCCTATTTCTTTTATGGAACATTTTAGCAACCTACAGCTTATTTGCTTGCACACTGCAAAGTAATCTTGGGTATTTTTGTTTAAGTCAAGAATTTCCATTTGATAAGGACAATTTATTTGCAAAATTATAAAAAGGTAGGATATGTTTATACATCAGTCTATATCTTTGATAAGAGACCAATTCTTTTTAGAAAATCCAATATCTTTTTTGGTTCAGTTTTTGCAAATAATTTCATGTTATACAAATGCGTCCCTGCATAATTGCCTATCTCCTGATAATTTTGAATATTTCTTTAAAGTATCGTTTAATATAGAAATTTGTACATCAATACCTTTTAATTACTCAAAGCAAAAAAAAAAAAAAAAAAAAAAAAAAATAAGGTAGTTACCATAAATAAAAAGAATTTTCTTTTTTTAAAACAAGAGAAAATTTAGCTACCAGTTTCTTTTTACTATAACAGTGCGTACCACAAACATCTAGATTCTGGATTTTATAGATTATATTTTTTATTTGGAACCCATGGCTAAATTCCGAAAAATCAAACACTGGCAGAAAACTTTGTGAAAGAGGAAAATTACAGCTACCACTATCATAAGGTTGGTTGGGTTTTATGGCATATCAACCACTGTGGGTCATTTAATGCCAAATTAAGGTGTGTGTGTGTATGTATGTATATATATATATATATATATATATATATATATATACCTACACATTAAATATATAGCTGGCAACATTATTTTTCCGAAAACATTATCTGAGGCCTTGTTTTTGGACGTAGTTTATCGTCATACCCAGGACGCGGATGTAGTTTATCGTCATACCCAGGATGAAACAAACATACCGAACATAAGACTTAATCTGTCATTCCATTTTAAGCAAAAATGCACTTTATTTTATTACCTTTAAAAAAATTCATGGTTTCTACCTATGCTTTTTATGATAATTGCTTTTAAAAGGCTTAAAAATTAGTTACGCAATTATCGAGGGTCGCAACTGTCCTAGAACCGTATGTGGGCTTTTGTTTGAAGATATACAACATGGAAATCACAAAAAAAAAAAAAAAGTTGACTACATGATTACGTCAAATTTGACGAAATAATTTGAGGAGAGGGTTGGGGGTTAGAGACTTGAGAATCATACCGATTTAAGAGTTAAATACTGAAATTTGCTAAGACTGTAACCATATTCCTTTCTCAAAGTCGGTTTTTAATGTAAAGTTACTTCCCTTGTCTAGCAAGGGAGGTGACTCTGCTTTAAATACATTGCGCAAATATGGGAGCAAACTATATCGACTTGGAAATATTTTCACGTAGCTATCTTCAAATATTCGCTAAAAATGAGCATACTTAAATGTCCAATACTTAAAGATTTTGAAGATCAAGCTTTCATTTTATTAAGATAAAGATTTTTTTTTTAAATCCTTTTTAGAACATTCGCAATTTTGATAAAAAAAATATTGTCTCATCATTGTATGGAAAATTTGGACGTTTGTCTGCGATGAAAAAAACATTTGGAAATCAGATAATAATTGTCAGATTTTAATGAAACTGAGGAATTATTTCAAAATAAATTGAATTTTTTTTTTTTAATTTTATGAAATTTCGAGAAGTTCTTATGTGTAGCGCTTCATGATTATCTTAGCTATAAGGACAAGTCTTTTTCTTTTCGTCAAACAGGAAAACCAAGTAGAGAAAATATGCTCCGTATTGTAAAACAATACAATAAAACCAAAATTTAGTTAAAACGCTTTTAGTTACTTTTTTATGTATTATGAACACTAGTATTGCGTTACGAAATTTCAGTAAATATTGAATTTTTTCAAGAGTTTTTTTGCTTAAATTTCACTTAGAATAAATTATACTTTTAAATCTTTAAAATTCTGCATTAATTTATAGCGGTCAAGTGATATTGTTATTAAATAAAAACTATGTGCAAATCAAATGAAAGTTTACAATGATCAATATTTTTAAATGGATGTAAGTTAGCGAGCATGCCGATTTTTATAAATACGGACGCCCATACACGACAATATCAGAAAATAAGAGCGGTAACTATAGTAAAATTTATTCGTAATTTAACATTTGCTCAACAAGTGTCTTAAGACTAAAGCCAAAGCATCTAAAATTCAATAAAATATTAGAGTGCTTTAAATATTTAATTTCTAGTTTGGTTTGTTTTACGGCTTATCAACCTCAATAAGTTATTTAATGCCGACAATTTTTATTGCTGGTAATATTTTGTTTGTCAAAAATCTATTGCTGGTTGGGTTTTATGACATATCAACCACTGTAGGTCATTTAATGTCAAATTAAGTTATATATATATATATATACACACACATATATATATATATATATATATATATATATATATATATAGTACTATTAAACGTATAGCTGGCAACATTATTTTTCTGAAAACATCTGAGGCCTTACTCTTGGACGTAGTTTATCGTCATACCCAGGACGCGGGTAAGATCTGGAAAAACTAGGAGTTCACTATTTGCCCATAGCTGGGACCCTAACAGGTGCTACCACCCCGGGTCAAGGTTGACCTGGGAACATCAGCAATTAAGAGGTGGTTCAACGCTCCTCAAAGCCTGATCAGAGGCCTTGTTGGACAGTATATCGTCTTACCAAGGACGCAAAGCCAGTTCGATCCTCACTTGTGCCACATGTGAGCTTATTACAATATATTGTAGATATCGATAGAATATGTAGTTATTGATATGACAATGCATGCGAAATTCAAATTACAACCTTGGCTTATATTTGTCATCACACAAAATCTGTTTCATTAGATCAAAGAAAAATAAATTTTGCTACTTTAATACTTTTCAGCTTCCAGGAAATAAAATGGGTTCGTCAAATTTGGCAACGTTGTTCGGGCCAAATATTTTACACAAGGCAAAGTCGTCGGGGGAGCGCGAATACCTGGTTGAAAGCACAGCGAGAGCAGAAGAACGAAAAGAGGTTATCGAAGTTGTGAAAGATATGATAGACAGCAACACTTCGATGTTTGAAGTAAGACGAATTTTCATCTTATTTGGCCAAAGTATTTATTCCTCAAATTAAAACATTTGAAACTTAAACTAGTCCGAGTCAATTTAAAAACAAATTTTAGTTAAACTACATGAACATCTGTTCTAATGAGATTTAACTTTTTTTTTTTTTTCCAGATTTCCGCAGAGATGTACGACGAAGTTTTACGACAAATGATGAAAGATGACCCGGGAGCTTGTGACAACCATTTAAAGCACCTTGCCAGCGATTTGGGGTTAGTATGAATCAAGCGTTTTAATATTATTTAAGGGTGATTTTTAATAATTATAATGGCCACTTCCTTGTTCTACTCCTGTAAGTACCCAACTCCTGTCATGCTTTATAGTGGTTTTCCGAGCGTAGCTTAAATGTGGCTCAAGACCGAAAGTAGGGGTCACCTAGGGAGGATCGAACTCGCTACCCAGTTGTAATTGTTCTAGGGAGACAAGGTTCTAATTACACCGCCTGGAGGTGACCTCTGCCATACTCTATATCAGAACCGCAATGGAGTACTGTTGAAGCGACCCAGTCCTCACTTTCTGGTTTTCATAGAGTTCAAAAGAGTCTACGCAACCTTGTGGGTGATAAGTTATTTTCCACTCTAAAATCCCTTTCTTCGCAGGCGAAAAATTACAAACCCCTTGCTACTATGGGACGAATTCTCGCTTTTCGCTTCGTATTGTATTACGAACATGTACTTTACAAGAACTGTTACTTTGTGGAACAGACTCCCTAGAGGATGCTTCCCCTGTCACTACACTCTTAACCCGTTTAAGGTTAACCGTTATCTTTCCTACATATCCTCATAATATGCTCTCCTTAACACCCCATGCCCTCATAAAACCAACTCATCCTCTGATGATATGCTCCGCTCGTCCGTCGGTCACTACACCTGTGATGACATCCAAGGTCGGCTGTGTCTGTATATACACCCGACTCGCTATGTTCAGATTTGCCCCGGGCAAACCTATGGGAAGCAATTAAGACTATCATGTCAGAAATTGGACCTGATGAAGTTTTAAAAAAAAATTCAATGGATAATATATTACCAGCTGTTATTAAGAGAGTCAATATATGAAAATTGAAAGGATTCAAAGTCTTATGTTTATTTGTTCTATTATAGGTGTTGATAAATTTTTGATCATTTTTACTTTTTATTGACGTAAAATTTTGTTTTGCCTAATAACTTCAGACGACAGTTTTTGTTTTTAGAACACACCACATAACTTCAATAAAACATTGATACTACCTAAAAAAAGTTAACTCTGGTTTTGTTTTGACATCTAAATTCTTTAAAATTTTTTTTTTTTTTTTTTTTAAAAACCAAATTTGAACTATTGAGTTCGGGTGCGTTTTGTAGGTCTCCTCTTGAGAGATTGTGGTGTATGGAGGCTTGAGTGGTGACGGGCGATGTTTGTTTGGGTTTTATGGCATATCAACCACCGAGTTATTTAATGCCAAATCCAGTTTATATATATATATATAAACCAAATATGAATTTTAAATGCCTATTTAGTATGGAACATTTTTAGCAAGCTAGAGCTCATTTGCTTGTACACTGCAAAATAATCCTAGGTATTTTTGTTTAAGTCAAGAATTTCCATTTGATAAGGACATTTTATTTGCAAAATGGTAAAATGTTGTTTACACATCAGTCTACATCTTTGATAAGAGACCAATTCTTTTTAAAAAAAAATCCAATATAATTTTTGGTTCAGTTTTTGCAAATAATTTCATGTTCTTAATTGTTTTAACGGCATCTCAGAGTTAGTGGTCACTTTATGCCGAAAATGATTTTGAGTGACTTTAAAAGTCAAAAACGTATAGTTGGCAACATTTATCTGAGGCCTTACTGTTGGATGTAGTTTATCGCCATACCGAGGACGCGGATGTAGTTTACCGTCATACCCAGGACGTGAGTAAGACTTGGAAAAGTAGGAGTTCACTATTTGCCCAGGTGCTACCAAGCCGGGTCAAGATGGACCTGGGAACACCAGCAATTAAAAGGTGGTTCCACGCTCCTCAAAACCTCCTGATCAGAGGCCTTGCTGTTGGATGCAATTTAACGTCATACCCAGGACGTGTGCCGGGCGAGTTTTTGTGGTGAATGTGGAAATTGTAATGAGTGAATGGGTCGTGAATCGGATTAGCTAGGATAGTGCCAACCAGCCTCAACCCCTCCCCATTTCAGGCCATGTGCCAAAATTGTATTTTTTGGTACAATAAATATTAATTTGAACTATTGAAGTTTGTGATTTGCTGGATCATTTATTACTTGTTTAAAATATAAACCATGTTTCTTTATAAGAAAAACTGTTCCTCAATGTTTACCACAATGTAAAGGGGTGAAAGTTAGGGTAGCTCGCTAGATTAACTGACACTGAAAAGCCAGTTCGATCCTCACTTGTGCCACATGTGAGCTACGGTTAGAAAATCCCTATACGAATTAAATATTGGCAACCCTACCTAAAAATGAGGTAGTTTAGGTTTTGTTTCATCCTCATTTTCTGCGCTCCAATTAACTTCGCTAGAGGATGTATATTCATTAGCCCCCCCTCTTGTTCTTGCCCCATTTACTTTAGTTTAATTTCCTTCCCCTCCCCCTGTTAAGTGACTAGAGACTGGATAAGAGTCAGTGAGTGAGTGGTTTACAGGATATCATCCTCAATGGGTTATTTATTGCTGGTAAAAAAAAAAAATGTATTTCTAGTAAATTTTCAAAAAGTATTACCCATTTTTACATTTTCATAGTGTTTGACCTTTGAGTGGGGGTAACTATTTGCTACCACCACGAGTCAGGGTGGTCCTAGAAACACCAGCAATTCCTTCTGATCAAAGAACTTGCTGTCAGATGTAGTTTATAGTCTTATTCAGGACGCGTTTGAGAGAGTGTTTGACCGAATGAGTGTTCTTAGTTTGGCTTTTACAGCATATCAACACCTCAATGGGTTATTTAATGCCGACAATTTTTATTGCTGGCAATATTTTTTTTATTTTTTCAAAAATCAATTTCCGATAATATTTTTTTCAAAAAGTATAGGCGATATGTCTGGTATTAAAACCTATTTTTACAATTTCATAGCGTTTTGACCAGAGTTTGGTTGGGTTTATTTTGTTTTACGGCATATCAACACCTCAATGGGTTAATGC
Source organism: Acanthosepion lycidas (assembly GCA_963932145.1). Taxonomy (NCBI): domain Eukaryota; kingdom Metazoa; phylum Mollusca; class Cephalopoda; order Sepiida; family Sepiidae; genus Acanthosepion; species Acanthosepion lycidas. Next base: position 25,825,308 of record OZ010573.1, read on the forward strand.
CGATAATTTTTATTGCTGGTAATATTTTTCTTCAAAAATCTATTTCTGGGAATATTTTTCCCTAGAAGAAATCTATAGCTGGTCATATTTTCTTTTTCAAAAATAAAATAAAAAAATAAGAACTATTGCTGTTTTTTTTGTTTGTGTTTTTTTTTTTTTTCAAGAGTATTACTGATAATTTTTACTTCAAAAAAATTATTGCTGGTAATTTTTATTATTTCTGGTATTAAAACCTATTTTACACAAGTTTGGGTGTTAACTATTTGCCTATAGCTAGGACCCTAACAGGTTCTACCACCCCAGGTGGACCTGGAAACACCACCAATTAACAGGTGGTTCCACGCTCAAAACCCGATCAGAAGCCTTGCTGTCGGATGTAGTTTATCGTCATACCTACGACAGATGATTGTTCTTAGTTAACTAGATGGAATTAATTCGGGATTATTTTTTTTCTGCCACAATTAAGGATTGGTATGGGGGGGTATCACTAACCCTATTTTGTTTAGTTTCTTGTAAATGAAAGTATATTACCTGTAAATAAACAGTGGGGTAGAATTTCAAGTTATTTTATTCCGCTCCCCCACGAACAAGTTGTACATATTGGAATTTGTTAGGATTTCATAGAAAAATTGAGGTATTATGGTGGCTGAAGCAAGAATGGTAAGAATGTGTTTTGATGCAAGGAATATAATATCCGTTTTGGCTTTGTATCAAATTTCCTGTAAATTACACGGAATAAGTCTATTTTACAATGTACGGGGGGGTAGATAATACAGTAATCTAAAGAAAACTCGCAATAACGTATTGTATTGCTTATACAAATATCCATAAACGGGTGAGAGAATTAATTTCAACTCTATTTGTAGTTAAAGCCCCTCGCTCAGTTTCTAATTAAAATTTCCTGCATGGTTCCATTTAGATGTAAATATGGATGCTTAATTCGAAAATAAATTAATAAAATGTACAGTTTTGAAGATATCGGCAATTAAAGTTGAAACTGCACCCTTCCATAAATATACTAACCCCCTCAAATGTTCAAACTGTTTGGCTATTGTCATTCAAACACTTTACTTCCTAAAGGTTAAATGGAGATTATGAATGTATGATAAAATTAATGATTTAAATCAATTATTGTATTAAATACTAGTATAATACTTACTGTATATCTATTTTTGCACACCCGTGTATTACGATGCTGAAAACCTACTGAAATAATTTGTCTATTACCTGTCCGGTTTGTTACTAATCTTATATACTTCCAATCTTAAACGCCTTCCTAATTTGTATTTCTAGGATCGAAACCGACTTGGACACTTCGTACGGTAGCGTGTTTGACGATAGCAACTATCGCCAAAGTCCCCACCACTACGCATCAGCCTCAGACATTCTACAAAGTAGTCACGTGTCCGTCGGAAGTAGCAGACCTATCCTCCGGCAGACTGCATCCACGTCTTCACCGACTCATTACCCAACGTCGGATTCGGATAGAGACGACACCGATCCCAGGCAAGGACTGTCCGACTACCATGACCGACAGGCAAGAAGGATTCTGCGGCAACGCGGGAAGCAATCGTCTGCCCAAATGCCGACAACCTCATCCCCTACAACAGGGGGGTTACGGGTACCATGCGTTCGTCTACCGCAGCGCTCCCTGTCGTCGGACAAAGATAACCGGACCATGCAGACTACAACATTGACCATTCCACAGCAATCTCATTATCTGAGACAGAACAGCTGCCCTGGTCTTAGTTCGTCACCTCCATCTTCGCCTCCGGTGTCGCCTGTGGTACCCTTCTCTAGACCTCTCGGTAGTACGTGTAGCCGACAGAATACCCCGGTAGATAAAGGATCTCGCTCTGAAAGAGAACTGTCACAGACTGGACGCACACGACAACTGACTCGCTCCAGGGAAACATCACCGGTCGACCGTCTTAAAGTATCACCATCATCATCTTCGTCAACGACAATTGCAGTCAGCGGAACCTCAAGTAGTGCAACGCCCTTACAGCATGGACAGCCGCAGCGTCGTACTGCTACAGACACACATTTGATTAGATCTGCAGTTTGGCAAAGAGAACGTTGGAGACAATGGGAAATGCTAACTACAGAAAATAGTGATGATAAACACGAACAAGAAACTTTAGTTTAAAAGTTAGAGAGAAAAAACAAAAAAGACATCACTCGATGCAAAAAATTGTGGACTTTAGTTTGACCCATTTAAATGATTTATTTTCTTAATGTGAATCTAACATTCACGGAACTGATTTAAAAAGAAGCAACTTAGAATCCTGGGTTAAACTTTACATTGCACAAAGTCTTTAAAATGTATAAATATTTTAACTCAGGTAAAAAAGAAAAAGAAAAACTGATCTCCTTTCTGTTTCCGTGCAGATAAAATTGAAAGGCTTACAAAAAAATTTAAGCCACAATGAACGTCTGTAAATTTATATATAGAGAAAAATTATATGGAGAAAATTATATCGAGATTGTTTACATAAAAGATACAAAAGACATCTTTAAATTTCTATCAAGGACACAAATAGATTGATGTTAAAACTATTTTTGTTGATCTGTAAAATTAAGTGCTTGGTTGGCCAAAGATGAACGATTTAAATGAAATGTCTCCAAATGTTTTGGTTTCGTTAAAAGAATGAAATCAATTTTCTTTTTTGGAGATTGGAATGTAGGCAAGGCTTACGGGACAAGAAAAGCTTATTTGTGTATTTAAAATCTTTAAATGAAATTATATATGAAAATGCACAGCATTGTTATTCCATTTCTTTCCGATAACTGGAAATTGTTTCTGTATTTTGAAAATATTAAAAGTGCCGTAATAAAATAAGTGTTAAAAGAGAAAAGTTATACATTTTTGTTTGCAATTTTTAAAAATAAGTTTTGCATATTTAATTTCACCTGGGAATTACCAAATTTAAGCGCAATTGGCGAGTAGCATCTATTTTAGACCGAACTCGTTTTAATGACTCGTCTCCTGTGACTTATACGTTACTGATTATGAAAGTTACTGTGAAATTTGTAGAGAAATTACTATTAGGTTGGTGCAAAAAAATTTCGTTTTTTAACATATGTTACTATGTGAGAAAACGAAATTATTTTTGCACCAACCTAATATAAAGAAAATTCTTTGAACGTTTTTGGTTGGTTGGATTTTATGGCATATCAACCACTGTGGGTCATTTAATGCCAAATTAAGGCATATATATTATATATACTCACACACCAATACATATATTAAATATACAGTAGTATTAAACGCATAGCTGGCAACATTATTTTTCCGAAAACATTATCTGAAGCCTCGTTGTTGGACGTAGTTTATCGTCATACCCAGGACGCGTTGAACGTTCTATATGCATTCGTATCACGATTATAGAATTGTTTAACAAAAACCTTAACTATAACGAAGTATGTATAGTCGTTCTACATGGTTATGGTTTAGTTTGTTTGACAGCATATCAATAGCCTCAAGGTGTTATTTAATGCCGACAATTTTTATTGCTGTAATAATATATATATTAAAGACATTTTTATGTTTAACGTTCTTTTTATAGATACAAGTATTTAAGTAAATGCTCTGTTTATAATAAACAGTATTAAATAACATTTACCGGCCTGAATGTCAGAAATTTTCATAGAAAATATTCGTCCTTGGACAGGATTCGAACCTGCATCCTATACGGAAAATTTCTGACATTCAGGACGGTAAATGTTATTTAATACTGTTTATTATAAACAGAGCATTTACTTAAATATTTGTATCTATAAAAAGAACGTTAAACATAAAAATGTCTTTAATAAATAAAAATTGTCGGACTTTGTCCATTTCTTAATGCATGACGTCATTTGTTTACATTTGATACGCCATGAGCAGTTATGAATGTATGAGATTCATGGAAGATTGAAGTTTATAAGCAGTAAATTCGACCTTGCCTACTTAACGATCCTTGGTGGCCGAGAGGTTAGGCACGTCAGCATAAATGACGGTTCCGTATAGGATGCAGGTTCGAATCCTGTCCAAGGACGAATATTTATGAAAATTTCTCGGACATTCAGGCCGGTAAATGTTATTTAATACCGTTTATTATAAACAGAGCATTTACTTAAATACTTGTATCTATAAAAAGAACGTTAACATAAAAATGTCTTTAATAAATAAATTGTCGGACTTTGTCCATTTCTTAATGTGTGTGTGTGTATATATATATATATATATATATATATATTCCAAAAAATGTCTTTCTGGTAATTTTTTTTTTTTTTTTTTATACAAAGTAGTATTTTTGGTATTAAAACCAGAAATTCAGCCCCAGTGAGCCAAATAAAAGATTCAGTTTGACATTCCAACCACATGAAGACCGGAGCGAACAACCGCCGAAATGTAATGTCGACAAAGATGAGGACAATAGTCCGAATAATGTAAATTCGGTACACAATACCTCATCTCAGAAATTATATATATATATATATAAAGTGTTTTTGTTTTTTACCTGTGATAAGAGTTCCTATTTTCACAAGTTACAGCTACTGACCGCCTGATTGCGCGAAAGTGGTCGGTCACTGCCCACTCAAGATTCGACTAAAAAAAAAAAAAAAAAAAAAAAAAAAAAGTTCCTACCATTTTAATAAATCATATTTTAGTCATAGCCCCTCGTAGGCGGTTTGTCACTAATTCCCCTGATGGTGTTTGCCGAAAAGGTTAAAAAAAGTTTGTTCAAAACAACTTACAAGTTGTGCGATATCAAAATTTTATATATATATATATATATATATATATATTATAGTGTGTGTATATGAATGTAAAAAGCTTGTAAACCGAAATAGAAAATTTAATAGTAAGATGTAAAAACTAAGGAGTAAATCCATTGATCAAATAAAGCACACCAAGTTGGTACAGTATTTGGCAAAATGTAAAAGCTTCGTTGTCACCGCAGAGACGGGGTATGATGTTGAAAGACCCAAAACCCCTAATGAACCTAGGTTGGAAACATCACTGATGTGTACCAAAGTATCCAATAGATGTAGTTTACGAAATACATTCCTGCAAACGGTTCACGTCTTTCTCGATGGAATGTAAATAGTTACCAAAATTTAACGTTGAAAAATGTTAAGTATTAAAATCTTGAAATTGTACATTATTATTCGTTTTGGTCTCGAAGTGATGGGGTATTTCATCACAGGTAAAGATCATAAAATTAGTGTTCACTTAGCCACTGGGACTTTTGATTCCCCAAATCCGACGTGTGAACTTGACCACAGTCTGAAATCCTATCACCGATTACGAAGTTTAATCCTAAAAATTTCAAGTAAATTAAAAAGAAAATAGATAACTGAAACATACTAAAACCATGTGCTTTGTCACATCAAAATTTAGCACCGTCTAAAACATCTGTAAATGTATTACAAACACAAAAAGAGAATGTCTTAACTCAATATCCTGTTTTCTGTTCCATGTTTTTCAGCATTAACACGGAAGATTCCTCTGCTACAAAGATTTGGGTTTATTTTACGGTATATCAACCTCAATGGTTACTTAATGCCAACAAGACTTTTAGAATAGAATATTTATTCTTTGTAAGAAATCAGTTTGTAGATTTGGTTCGGTTTCATTGACGTATTTTTGTAAAGATGGTTTGTCGAGTGATTTCATTTTCAAATATACAGTTGGTAGAGATGCTGCTACAAATTGGAGTCAGAATAAAAATTACTAATTTGAATAGTAAGTGGGTATATAAAACATTTTTAGTAAAAAAAATTTAATAAAGTCCACTTTAATTTCCTATTCTGATTTCGGAAAATATCAAAATAGGCGCGCATTTTTTGTAAACGAAGAGAAACGTTACCTCTAATTTAAAAAGAAAATTACCAAAAATCAGATAATTAACCGATTTAAATTATATTTTAACTACTTAAATAATAAGTCGAATATGTCATTTTAGAAAGCCTTGTGGAAATATTAAAAGAATAAGTTTCACTTCCTATTTCGATACGAGGTGTACTTTTAAATTGGATTTACATTTTTTGTACGGAAGTTCAAAAAGGAATTATTTCTGAAACTGCAATCAATTAACACTATAAAGTCTTCAATTTTTGCACCACTTAGCTTGGTTAGTTTTCTGCATATCAACACCTCAATGGGTTATTTAATGCCGATAAGATTATTGCTGGTAATTTTTCAAAAATATATTGCTGGTAAAAATTTTTTAAAATGGTATTGCTGGTATTAAAACCTATTTTTACGCTTTCATAGCGCTCAGACCCCCTTTTTGGGGGTTAACTATTTGTCTATAGTTGGGATCCTAACAGGTACTACCACCCCGCGTCAGGGTGGACCTGGGAATACCAGCAATTAAGTGGTGGTTCCACGCTCCTTAAAACTTCCTGATCAGAGACCTTGATGTCGGATGTAGTTTATCGTCTTACCCAGAACAGTGTAATACGTTTTTCAGATTTAAAATTAAGACGTCATTCGGTGCCATATTATATGACAAATAAAATCAAAAATTAAATTCTGCGGTGACACCCAAAGTATCATTTAACCAACTTTTTTATACTTAATTTTTGTATTAATTCTGCAAAATTTCATATTCCTAAACTGTTGACCATGTACGATTCATGATTTTCTTTTTTTTTGAATAATTGCCGTCCTCAAAATCCGTTTTACGAATTTTTTCCTCTTCCGTGCGGGGTGAGAATTGAAAAAACCTTATTTTCGCTATGGCTTAAAAAAATTCTGGAAATTGACAAAATTGCTTCAAAACCAATCTGATATTTGATTTTTAAGAAATATTGCATTTAAAAATTTTTGGAAAGCTAATATCAAATTTGTATGCAAGACGGAACTTAATTGACCGAGGAGAGTATTGAATTGAGGCCGTCTTATTCTACAGATCTTTTCTTGTTGAAAGAACCATTCAAGATACTGCGTCTTGTTCCCTAAATTCAGATGGGGAAGAATTACTGAGGGAGCTGTAGAAGAATATTTTAGTTAAGCTGATCGAAGGGTGTTTTCTTTACAATATTAAAGTTTGAGGTTTTGATTGGTTTATTTTATAGCATATCAACCTCAGTGGACCTGGGAACACCAGTTAAGGTGGTTTAACGCTCCTCAAAACCTGCTGTTGAAGGTAGTTTATCGTCTTAACTAGGACCTCATTTGCCAATAAGTTTTTTTAGTGCTGGCAATAATTCCAAAAACGTATTGTTGGTAGTGAAAACTTTAATTTCATAATGTTTTGACCACTTTGGAGGGTGGATGTGTAACTATTTTCCCCATAGGGACCCTGACAGGTGCTACCCCCTCTGGTCAGGATGGATCCGAGAACACTAGCAATTAAGGTGATTCCACGTTCCTCAAACCCTCCTAATCAAAGGCCTTGCTCTTGGACGTAGTTTATCGTCTTACACAGAACGGAAGTTCAACCGGAGTGACAAGCATATAAAAGAGTATTATCCATTAAGCATATTTTGACAGTGTCCAGAACTAGCTATTTCAAGACAGCAATTTTACAATACCGATAGCATGTTTGAGCTGTTCGAGATGGTAATTTGGGATGATATACTAAAAGTGGTCGGCCCCACGAAATATAAAACAGAAGAGAATAACGATAAATCAAAGATTTTTATAGAAAGTCTATGAAGCGACATTTGATAAAAAAAATATTTGCAGAAATGAAACTAGGAACCTGGATATGCAGATAATATTGCCTGAAATTCTTTGAAGAAATTACAAGCAATGTAATTGTCTATCGATAGCCAGTTTTTAAGCCTCATCCACCATGGCCCAGAAAAAGTGGTAATTTGATGATCGTGTGCGATGGGACACTGTAGGAATGCACGTTCTCGATTGACCAATGTCGGGTAGCGGGCTTTCAAAGCAACATTCTCTCTGCAGTTATTGAACAGTTTAGTGTTTACAGCATGGCTCAAAGCGCAACACGACCTTCTATTCAAACGGCCCTTCAACAGGTCCATGAAAGGTGTGAGCAAGTTTGTACTACATGTTCGTTGGCAGCGTAAAATGGCTCTAATTACAATTTTCACTCATTAATCAAAACTAATATAAGGAATAATATATATATAATGAAAATTCGAAAAGCTAATCAACTTGGTAATCAGCTAATTATTTTATATCGCTAAAAAGTTCTTTGCTAAAGGATTTAATGGTTTAGTAATTTAGGACAAACTAATCTTCAAAGATAAGCTTTGTGATTAATAGACACGAAATAACTCCTTTAATATAATCAGATTCCCAAACTTCAAGCAGGTATCCTTGGGTGGCGTAATATGGGTTAAGACCATCCCGAACGACAGCAATAGTGTGTTTTTTTGTGAGGGGGGGGGGGTGAAAACTAGGTTTGTTTTACTACGGAACAATTATCAAATTTCTAGCTACTTTAGGGATTAAAAGAAAACCGATTCGATGTTAAAGAATAAAAGCGGATTCCCGACTAGCATAAACCCGATAAGCTGGTAGCTCAACGAGACTGATCACCCTCGCCACTACCTATCCAGAAAACGAGCCAAAATGCTTCCTTGACCGAAGTTCTTAGAACAAGACAGTTAGGGCCAATGTAGTGAAACATGTCGGATTAATTTTCACCCCCTCTCAAGACGATTCTCGTAGATGTGACAAACCTTCAACATGTCGATCCGACTGGCAATATACATAGTGAAAAAGCAAAGAATCTCAAAGTTCTATTCTGGGGGTTACCTATTTTGATCCCCTCTTCCGGTACAGAAACTTTCGCATAGGATATAAGCATTGTCTCTTGAAGTGGTACTATAAGATAACAGTTCACTTGGACAGACCGTTGATATCCTAAACCCTTACCATCATTAGTTTCGAGTTTGAAGTTCACGCGCCGAAGTACCAGAGAGCTAAAGTCAGAATCTGTCAAACTTATTTACGCTTTTCAGGGCCTCAGTGTGAATATCTTCAATAGAACAGTCTTATCGGATTAGCCATTTGACAGGTGTTTCTTAGCTAGCAAGCAGTTCTTTCAAAGTTATGCGTTCCCTTGGCTTCGCAGTTGCGGTGGGCAGACATTGCTATTCCAATGTTACTATAAATAAAGTAAGTATTTAGCTTCAACTTTATGCGACAAATGACACGTACAAGTCTTTGTCTAATTTCGTCGTGACATCTCGGCGCGTAGTTTTAGCGGGTTAGTGAAGTGCTGTCCTGGAGTCAGGTTGGTTGGGTTTTATGGCATATCAACCACTGGGTTATTTAATGCCAAATCAAAATATATATGTGCGTGTGTGTGCCAAATATATGAATTTTAAATGTCTATTTTGTATGGAACATTTTTAGCAAGCTAGAGCTTATTTGCTTGCACACTGCTAAATAATCTTAGGTATTTTTGTTGAAGTCAAGAATTTCCATTTGATGAGGACAATTTGCAAAATGGTAAGTAGGATATGTTTATACATCAGTCTCCATCTTTGATAAGAGACCAATTCTTTTTAGAAAATCCAATATTTTTTGGTTCAGTTTTTGCAAATAACTTCATGTTCTTCGTGTTATAGAATTTTCTACGGATATGTACGAGATTTGTACATTCTATTAGAATGTTTTACAGTGTATTGTTTTCCACAGGAAAATTTACGAGTAGGTTCTTGTTTTAGTATGAAAGAGCGAGTCTTGTGTGTCCAATGCGTAGTCGGGCAATGGTGGTTTGTTCTCTTGTTTTAAGATTCAGTTGCCTTTCCTTTAGAATTGGTGCTATTTGGTAGAGTTTATTATTGGTATTTCTGTCCCATAGTTGTTGCCATTTTAGTGTTATTGTTGTCTTGATTTTATGTTTTAGGTCAGTGTATGGGATTTTGATGCTTTGGTCGGGTGTCATGTTAAGAGCAGCTTTGGCTAAGGAATCAGCTTTCTCATTTCCCTGGATTCCAGTATGGCTTGGGATCCAGCAAAATATCACCTTTTTGCTATGTGTCAAGGTGTTCAGTTTGTTCAACAGTTTAACAATAAGAGGGTTATTCTGTTGTGCATTTTTTATGGATTGTAGGACAGATTGAGTCGGAATGAATGAATTTTTTTATGTTGCTGGCATCAACACCTGGAGTCAGATTTATCTCGGACGGATGACGAGTTTGCATTTGTAGTATCGTATGCAAATTAGACAGACAAGCATAAATAGAGAACAAATGGCGAACATAGGAAAGCTATACCTAGCAAACCCGGTTGCTATTCAGGACACCGATAACTGTACTACAACCACGCATAGAGGTATGCAATACAACAGTACCCAACATGGATCTGATGCCATTTCAGCACTATAGACACCCTCTACCCAGTAGGTTCCGAAATTAACGCCTATGGGATGTTTAGACTGACAAGTCAGTTTTATACGGGGCTCTTTGAGTAACAACTAAAGTTTCTTAGCGTAATTCGCATGAGTGAACAGGTGCTATAATGGGCAGTATAGCAAAACTAGAAATAGGGGGACCCGAGTTTGACTTCCAGTAAAGTTAGTGATATTGACTTTCGTGCAGATACCCTTAGGAAAGAAAAAAGCTCAAGTAGGGTAGACAGGGGTTACAGACTTCTCTAGAAGGATGGTTTGAAAACTTGATTAGGCTTACCTAGTGATCACTCTTCACAAAAGGACCAAAATCATGTGGTCCGAGCGATATAAATTTGCAGAACCTTTTACAAACCAGAGTTAGAACTTACGATGGTCGTGGTAGAGCAAATTTAAATTCGACTTCCTTGACTCAATCTGGATAGGTTAGGATCTCGGACGGCATGTGAAGGTGGAGTATTGTTAACAGCATATCAACTTATGAGGCACTTGATTTTCTTAGGAGCTTTGAATTAATATTCTGCTTTCAGTTGAATACATGTTAGATGATACTCAGCTTCTCTATATGTGTAGACAGAGGCGCTGATTGTTTACGTTGTATTTTTATCGTTATTTTTTTTAATACAGTTCGATTTAAGGATGTCAAAGTTCATCTTTGTTTTGTTTAACGACGCATCAACCCGTTATTGCCGCAATCTAAACATTGATAAACGCCTTCAACTACAGATAAAAGGTATTCTCATTTTAATATAATTATTGTTCGTAGTTTTGTTTTTTGTAGAAAAAAAATCTATTGCTGGTATTTTTACTATAAAAATGAATTTGTATACTTTCATGGTTTGCTTTTGTTTAGAGGAAGGTACCTATTTGCCCATAGCTGGAACCCCACCAAGTGCTATCACCCCAGGTCAGAGTAGACCCGAGAACAACAATTAAGGTGGCTTCATGATCCTTAAGAGCTCCAATGCCTGATCAGATGCCTTACTGTCGCATGCAGTTTATCGTCATACTTAGGAGAATGAAGCTAGAATAGAAAGGTCTGGAAGAAATTTGTTACCGTGTCTGAATGAGTGCGTATGTGCTTTATGTAAATTATTGTAAATGTTCATGTATATATTTTCGACTAACATTTTCTCGCCGACGTCAGTTTCCCTCTTTCCTACAAATATTTTCATGGCAACTAAGCTGAATTCATTTTCCTAGGTTGGATAGAATTGCTGAGTTTGTGGGTTATAGTCCCAGCATCGTCGCCACTCCTTTTGAAGGTATTTGACCTTCAAGTCGGTGTATGGGATTTTATTGAATCTACAGGATTTGGCTGATAGTGCAGCTTCGTTACCTTCCACTTCGATGTGGGTATTTGTTTGGGTTTTATGGCATATCAACCACTGTGGGTTATTTAATGCCAAATCCAGTTTATATGAATTTTAAATGCATATTTTGTATGGAATAAAAAACGTATAGCTGGCAACATTGTTTCAAAAACGCATAGCTGGCATCATTATTTTTCCGAAAAAAATTATCTGAGGCCTTGCTGTTTGATGTAGTTTATCGCCATACTCAGGACGCGGGTGTGCTTTATCGTCATACCAGGACATTTCGATGTGGGTAGGAATCCAACATAGTTCGATGCTTTTGTTTGCAAGTATTGCTCCTTTTGCATAAGTTTGATAATGAGAGGGTTATTGGATTTTCTTTGCTTCAAAGCCATCAAGACAGGTTTGTTTTACGGCATATCTCAATGGCTTATTTAATGCCGACAATTTTTTTTTTTTTTAATGTATTGCTGGTAATAATTTATACAAATTATTACTGTATTAAAACCCATTTTTACACTTTCAAAATGTTTTTATCCTAGTTTGGAGGGGTTAACTATTTGCCCATAGCTAGGAGCCTAACAGGTGCTACCACCTCGGGTCAGGGTGGACCTGGAATACCAGCAATTAAAGTGGTTCCACGCTCCTCAAAACCTCCCGATCAGAAGCCTTGCTGTTAGATGTAGTTTATAGTCTTACCCAAGACGGCAAGACGAATAGGGGTGTCGAAAATATTAAATGTCTTTCTTAGCTCTCAATATCAGCAATCTGTTACGTAACCCTCCGCAGTAAAATAAATTAAAAAGCTTCACTTTGGGAGGTGCTTTTGTAAAATGCTGCATATTCTGTCTTGTCCTCACTGACCCGTCCATATAGATGGATGTATGGTTAGGGTAGGAATGCGAGTGGGCGCGTTTTTGTTGAAGGAGTTTAATTCTAGAAATGCTTAAAGTTGTCCATGGTGGAATACTGGCTGCAGTAGTCTCTTATACATTTGAAAATTAGGTCTTAATCTTTCAGCCATGGATTTCATCCCCAGTTTTGGATTGTATAAAGACCTATTTTTACATTTTCATCACTTTGACCCACTTTAGGGGTTAACTATTACCCATAGCTGGGACCCTAACAGTTGCTATCATTCCCGGTCGGGGTGGACCTGGGAACAGCAATTAAGGTGGTTCAAAATCTCAGTCCTAGTTTATCACACTCTGAACGGCGTAAAACTGGGACAAGACAATGTTGTGCATTAAAAAAAAAATCCTTGATCTGTTTTATGGCATATCAACGTCAAAGTTTAATAACAAAAAAAAATGTTGGCATAAGTAAAAATGTATTCTTTGTAATATTAGGTTGGTGCAAAAATGACGTAATGTCGTTTTTTGACGTTAAAAAATACGTAAAAAACATTTTTGCACCAACCTAGTTGGTAAATAAAATTTTAACACTTTCGCAAAGAGGGCTTCAGACCTTTTGATAAAAATTCATTTAAATATTGAACAATACATTTTAGACCTTGTGTTAAAGTTTTGTTTTATAAATTTATACTTTGTTAATGTTTAAGAAACCTTACTGCGCAGTTAATATTACGATCAAGTCTAGAATTCTAAAAGTTAAATTTATCCAGTGTAACTCAACTTTTCAAAAAAGCTGAAGTTCATTTATGAACATTTCAAATTCAAATTTTTTTATCTATCGGACAAGAATAGCTAAAGGACTAAGATCACAAGTATAATTTAGCGTTATTTATAAAATAACGAGACTAGACGTGATGCCATGACAGTTTATTAAAAAAATAAAATTTCAAATACCAACTTCATGATAGTATCGTTGGATATATACTTATGACAGGTAATGTAATATCTCAGTTGTGCCCGTCAGCATAGAGGCGCAACTGGGGAAGTTCCGGGGGTGGGGGTGACAGATGCTCGCAGCAGTACCCTCTCATTGCACTAGAGAGCAGGATGGGGGTCGTTACTAACATCAATGCGTGCGCAACCCTGGCGTAAATTAGGACAGGTTGTGACAAGGTCGGTTTTTAACATGGGGGTGGGGACCAGAGTTTTGTTTTTGTTGTTTTTTTTTTTACTTGCGCCGCTCGTCAAAGCTTGTCTAAGCTAGTCATACCTCCGCTACATAACAGCCGTTACGCAACGGTGGGGGGGGGGATACAAGGAAGGAGAGAAGGCCTCCGGCACATAAGATACAATCGCAGTGTCAACTCCGGCGGGGAAAAAAAAAAAAAAAAACAAAAAAAAAACACAACACAACACACCTGCTAATCCCTCCGGAAGGAAAGCCCTCAATGCAATATCCGGAGGCAGACACGAAAATCAGTCACTGTCAACACTCGTTAGAACAACGCGCTGAAAGGCGGTACTGACCCCACAACCAGATGTCCAAATATGAAATGTAGGCATCTATAATTAATTATAGATATTAAGATCAGTCATCAAACCTCACTATATTTTGGAACGAAGAGTGGATGCCGCGCAAGAGCCTAGGAAAAGATTAATCGGGTACTAAGCGTTTATGTAAGCGCTCCCACCAAGCATAAAGAAAACGCAAAGTAAAGATTTAGAAGACTTTCGAATAAAAATAGACTATATGCCAAAGGGAGTTAAGCGAGGAATTTTCTGGTTGCAAAACAGATCATACGATTAGGCTGGCAGCAACGAGTGAGGGCACATACACGCTATCCGACTGAAGCATTTTCATCTCCGGCTCGCAAAACTAACCTTTGTCAAAGCCATAAGAGAAATTGTAGCCTCTTTATGAGGAGGTATTAAGCGTAGGCCATTACATCGGAATGCTCACTTCATAGCATTCCATATCAGTTTTAGTGTCAAGCATCCTGCTATGATAGTGTTAAGGAAAGAGAACCAAGTGTGGTAACCTGCTTTGACTTTACATAACACGCTAGTAGGGTCAAAGTTAAATGGTTTTAAAATAGTTACTTTGCTATATCATTGTGTAAATAAAGGAGAGTTACATGTTAACTAATGTGCCTTTGTAAATCTTAAGGTCAGACCATTGCTTTCTATTTAAGAGGAAAATTAAACTAGACGTGAACAGGACAGAAGTTGAAAGTAAGCCTTTTATTGATAGATCTGTCGATATTGCAGAGTCTACTAGAAATGCAGTAATATGCCTTACAGAAGCTTCGAGCAGAGTAGATCTCAGGGGGGAGGTGCAGGAACTGAGACTAGTGTAAATGATCAACCAAAAACTTCGGAATGGGTTTAAACGACCCATCGAGTCAAAGAAAGAAGTACTCTTAGCTCGGAAGTGCTAGTTCTCAGTTCATCTGAACTGATAACACCACTAAAATGTAACTGATCGCCACATCTGGGCAAGTGCAGAGGTACCTAGGTGCTTAAAGTGATGCACGTCGGTGGGAAGTATACACTGCAGGCAAGAAGTGGGACCACCTTGCATTTCTTAAAAGAATGCTAACAAATTAACGGAAAACTACTTTTATTCTTGACTCCCCCCCTATACTTTAAGATTACCAAGAGAACTGAAGATCTAATTAGAGTCAAGCGGATCCTGGAAATAAAAATATTCCATCTTACAGAGACTCGCTATATCATTTGTGTTACGCATAATTGGAAGTCAACTTTAACAAGACAATTCGAAAAGGTAGATTACCTAAAGAAAAAAAAATTGTAAATTATAACATCTCCACCTGGGTTTAAGGAAGACGAAAAATACTGTAAGAATGTTTTTTATAGTGTCAAAGCAGCATATCCAAACTGCTTAAAATTACTACTTTAGAAATTCTTGGTATTTTCAGAGTTTGTATATATATATATATAAATAAAAAAAAAATCCCATACTAAGTGAGTGGGAGAAGGTTAGAGGCGGGTAAGTCATCCATTTTTTTTTTTTTTTTTTTAAAGTGGAGTTAAATCGACAAAATTTAGAAAATTTTGTTGAAAGGTGAATTTTCAAAGTCATAAATATGGTATAGCAGGTCTTTGCGAATTTTTTTTTTTTTTTTTTTTTTTTTTTTTGATTCCCTTGTCCTGAATCAAGTCTCCAGAAATTTTGGAGAACTCGAAACTCGAGAGGTTAATGATGAAAATGATTCATACAAAATATTCGTAATTTAGCACAATTTATTTTGTACAAACAAATCCAAATTGGAACTATGGTAGTAAGAGGCACAAGTACAAGTAATTCTTTACAAGAGATTTTAAAGGATATTCAGAGTTAAGAATAATTAAGGCATTTAACCACAGCCGGATTATTTCCGTTTTTGATATGTACTTTGTGTCAAAAAGAAAAAGACTAAACAGTCAAGCCAGATAGTTTATAACCAGTATTAAGTGGTGAAACTGGATGCAGCAAGTTTGGCGCGTACAGGTCTCCATAGTTCTAAATGTGCCAGCACGGCAAGTCTAAAATATGGCAAATTAAGTACAGAGTTTTCATAATACCAGTGCCTTTTAACAAAAAAGAAAAAAAAACTGGCCATAGTACAAGACTAAAAGCAAGTATTAAAAAGTGCCTTTAATTCTTAACATCGTTCAAAATTTGAAGATTTGTTGGATTTTAGTGGCATATCAATATGGGTTATTTAATGCAGAAGTCTAAATAACTTAGACAATTCGTCTTCAACTAAATATAGTATGTACAGGTATTGTAGGGAAGTTTACTACAAATTTTGCGGATTTATTTTTACTTTTTTCGGTAAATCAACCTGCAATGGGTTATTTAATGCCGACGAGATTTTTAGGATAGGTTTGTCCGAATAGACACGTGTATTCATTGTCGGAGATCAGTTTGCAGGTTTTGTTGACGTATTTGTCAAATGGGTTTTCTACAAGGAAGTGCAGAGCAGGGTTTAGCCTAAATACAGATCAAGTATTCATACCAATTACTAGGCTTCATAAGTTAAGGGATTATTTAAAGTGATTTGGAGTCTTTATGGTTATAAAGAACTGTTAACTTTTCAAGGGGATTGGTTTACCGATAGACTACACTAGGGAGTTTGGCTTTAGTACATAGTTTCAACACTACAGCGATAAGAAATTAGTGCATGTACGTGTATTTAACTCGTTAACGTAGATTACAATAAGCTAGTTTTAGGACTGGGATTTCATGACGTTTGCATATAAAAGTTTTAAAATGTTGGAAGGAGAATTTAAGAGGAAAAAAAAGAGGCTCAGCGTCCATAAACGAGGATATTCATTGATTAGCTATTACGATTTAAGGAATGGATTTATCAGTGCGCCCAATCGACCGGAACATTACACAGGTTCTCCCATTTAAAATGATCGTTTCCATTGCGTATATGATCACGCTAAAGAGACTACCTGGATATTGATACGCACGCCCTCTCGAAACGTAGTGTGGCACAAGGTCAGTTTGAAGAGAGTTTAACAGCAATACCGCGGAAAAAGGTACACAAAGCAGTTTCCTTTTAAAGACCCCCTCAGGCGCCAGGCAATAAATCCGGAACCCCTCTCGAAGGAGAGGGCGTACTGTCCGGGTGGGGGGCTTATCTCGTGATAGAGTATTATTGGCAGAAAAACGAACTCATCTGCCTGCCAGCCATTGAGACTTTACTCGACAACGGGCCTATGAGCATTTTATAAACGTAGCTTAAATGTGATACAGGCAGAAAGTATTGGGGAGTGGCACCCAGTGAGAATGGAATTTACTGTACATTACGCCACGTCGAAGATACCCCGGAAACTCAGGTGTCTGATAATGACTTTCCTCTAGTTTTTATAGCCAGAGAGTTACTTTGACCCCCGACTGAGCCAGGTTGCGACACAAGATCGGTTTTTAACGTGGGGGATCCGAGGGTTTCCATTGGGGCTGCTGGTCTAAGCTTGTCATACAGCTCGGGGGTGGATAGTTACGACAGAGCAGATGCTACGCCCACCACATCCACTCCGAAAAAAAAAAAGCCCTCCCCTCGTTTTTATAGCCCAGTAGTTGCGCGCGCATAGGTATCGAAGAAATTGAACAATCCATATCAGGGTATTTTCGTTATTATCTGGATAAATTTATGGTAGGACTTACTCGCGGAACAGAAAATTGAATACGAAAGATACTGAGTTCGAATCGTAGCATTGTCCTTCTGCTTCATTTTATAGTTCTAATATTACTAAAGATGCTTCGCAAATTTGTCTCACGCCACTGCACTGACGTAAGTTCGATTCCTACCAGATATTAAACTAATTCCGTCCGATACTAGACTAAGATTTTACAAATGCACACACAAACATTATATATATATATATATATAAAATTTCTTTTTAAAAATATGATTCCATCGCGACACAGAAAATTTCTGTTTCAAAACTGAATCTTAAAATCCATAGTTTTCTTACTATTTTAATATATACAGTGTAACCCGGATATAAGAGAGTTGCGGGACCGGAGAAGAGGTCTCTTATATCCGGGTTTTTCTTATATTCAGGTCTCTTAAATCCGGGTTACACTATATATATATATATATATATATATGAGAGAAAGAGGAGGGAGCAAGGATTTTTAAAAATACACCAGATCAACATCCGCCCTGTCGGCTGAGGCTGTAGAATACGCCGACTGCACCTCTGTAGAGGGGTAAGACCCCCCCCACCCACCCATTGAGGCCACCTGTTGGCGCTAGGACGGAATCCTGGTGGTTGAGCAGCCATTGATCCGGCAACAGAGTGGTCAATGGCTTGCAACACACCACTTTGGCCCTTACTTGGTCTGACGGGCGGTCGGATTGGGCCCGATCCGATCAATCGGCTGGTCCCGTCATGCCCTAGGACATATATATTTATTTTTCTCCTGACTGTACTATTGAATCTACTTTAGTGGAACATTTCCCAACCCTTTATCGTATATGTGCTAGAATGCGGGGGCTGAGGGTCAATTGTGTTGAGAGCAAAAGACTTTTTGACCGCTGTTGAATTTTTCGGCACTAAACCAGAGTTTGGCAGAGGCTCACTACTTCGCCCCCAATATGAGTATACTGGTCGTGTATCCCCGTCTCAGCCAAGGCGAATGGGTTACTAGCCTTGGTTCATTCACTTCTCAAGTTGGACTCTGTGGTGGGTGGTGGAGCACCGGGCCAATGAATATAAAAACACAGACATGGCATCTTTTAAAAAAACAAAACGGAACCTATCCGAATCAGACTCTGAATGTAAAGCAGCAGACTTCCCCAGATCTATTGTCATTGAATCCCTGGGGGAGGTCTGTCTTGCTAAATTCTCCCCATTTTTGATTGAGAAAATTATTTCGGCACGGGCGACCCCGAAAAATGTCAAAAAATTAAGAAATGGGAACTTGCTTGTTGAGGTGGATAGCCAAAGACAAGCTGAAAACATCTTAAAAATGAAAAATCTTTATAATAACAAGTGCAAAAGCTACCCACATGAAAGTCTCAATGTTTCCAAAAGCGTCATCAGAAGTCGAGAGCTGGCTTTAGCCACAGAAGATGAAATGACAGCTGCCCTGGGAAAACAGGGAGTAACTAATATAGGAAGGGTTAGTATAAGAAAGAATGGTGAAAAAATCGAGACAAACACTTACATCTTGACATTTAATCAACCACAAATACCTAAAGTGGTCAAAATAGGCTATTGTCTGGAGAGAGTTGAGCAGTAAGTCCCAGCTCCCTTGAGGTGTTTCAAATGTCAGAAATTTGGACACCACAGGGACGCATGTAGAGGACGACAGACATGTGCCAAATGCGGGGGAAAAGAGCCAAACCATAAAGAAGATGAATGTTTGAAACCTCTTAGATGTCCAAATTGCCAACAAGACCATCCGGCATACGCAATTTTAAATGTACGCCTGTTTGATGGAGAAGTTTTTGGAATGGTTTCGTTTGCTATTGTGATTAATGTTTCTGAAAAGTGTTTAATTGGGTCTGAACATCTTGAATCTTGAACCAGTCTTGTATTGCACAAAGTATTGAATTGTTGACAGTCAGCTTTATTTATTTTCCAGCTGGGAGGTCTGTTATTATCAGTGGAAGGTTGTGTAATATTTATTATGATTGGGAAATGGTCACTGCCACGAGAATCATCATGAACCTTCCACGTATAATCCATGTAGCTGGAAGGATCAGATAGTGATGTCAATAGCTGAATAGGAGCCGGTAGATGGATTGAGATGGGTTGGAGATTTGTCGTTTAAGATGCAGAGATTGTTGCTATTGATTATGTTTTCCAAGTCTTTACCCTTTTGATTAGTTTAAGATACCCCCATATGGTATTATGACTGTTATGGTCACCTAATAATAAGTGGGGTTTAGGGATTTGGTCAATTAGCTTATTGAGTTTTATTTCATTAATTGGATCATGAGGTGGAATGTAGATAGAGCAGATACTGACTGTTTTGTGCAATGTTGTTTTGACAGCAGTGACTTGAAGATCACTGTCAATGGCTATTTGATGTTGGGGTATGTCTTTCCTAACTAGGATTGACACACCTCCAGAAGCTATGTGTCCGTCTTTGTGTAAATGATTATATGAATTGTATTTTTTATTTTTAAGTAGTTATTGCCCTTGAGGAATGTTTCTTGAAAGCATACCACTTTGGGATTATATTTCTTGAGGAGTATGAGAAGTTCTTCATTATTAGCTCTAATTCCTCTGCAATTCCACTGTAATATTGAATTATTTTGCAGGTCCTTCATGTCAAGTTGGAATTATTGCTTTTTTTTTTTTTTTTTTTTTTTTTCGACTTGTTTTTACTGGTTGGCTCTTCTTTATCCATCTTTTCTATCATGCTAAACCTATTTTTGGTCTCAATCTTCGATGTTGATGGTTCTGAAGATTGGCTTAGTGGATTCAACAACTTTAAACGTTCCCGTGTAGATGAAGTCGGGGTATGATCTCTCTTTGATTGTGGGGAACGTTCTACTTTGTCATTGTTAAGTTCGGGGTTTGATACGTTATTTTTCCCCCAAGTTATCAATTTTTAAAGTTGGAGGTCGGATTGGTGAGCGTTGCAGGTTTTGTTTTTTTGGGAGGAGTGGTTTGTGTCTGGGATGTCTTTATTTTTTTATCATCTCTAATTTTATCATGAGATGTATTAATCGTAGCTGGAACTTCCAATCGAGATCTTTGAATACTATTGGTGTGTTCCTTTTTTAGATCTTCCTAGAATTTTATCCACTCACTTGGATCCAAATTTATTAGTTTATTTATCAGGGTTCTATATTTACTATCTTCACTATTAATTTCAGCCCTCCTTGTAACAGAGGCATAACTGGTCTCACCCATATAGGACCCTACAATTTTCCTGGCCTCCAGAAAGCACACATTTTTCTTATGTTTAACCTCCAGGATTTCTCTTTCTTTTCTGTAAATGTCACAAGATCTTGCGTATGCCGGATGGTCTTGTTGGCAATTTGGACATCTAAGTGGTTTCAAGTATTCATCCTCTTTATGGTTTGGCCCTTTTTCCCCGCATTTGGCACATGTCTGTCGTCCTCTACAAGCGTCCCTGTGGTGTCCAAATTTCTGACATTTGAAGCACCTCAAGGGAGCTGGGACGTACTGCTCAACTCTCTCCAGACAATAGCCTATTTTGACCACTTTAGGTATTTGTGGCTGATTAAAAGTCAAAATGTAAGTGTTTGTTTCAATTTTTTCACCACTCTTTCTTATACTCACCCTTCATATATTAGTCACTCCCTGTTTTCCCAGGGCAGCTGTCATTTCATCTTCTGTGGCTAAAGCCAGCTCTCGACTTCTGATGACGCCTTTGGAAACATTGAGACTTTCATGTGGGTAGCTTTTGCACTTGGTATTATAAAAAATTTTCATTTTTAAGATGTTTTCTGCTTGTCTTTGGCTATCCACCTCAACAAGCAAGTTCCCATTTCTTAATTTTTTGACATTTTTCGGGGTCGCCCGTGCCGAAATAATTTTCTCAATCAAAAATGGGGAGAATTTAGCAAGACAGACCTCCTCCAGGGATTCAATGACAATAAATCTGGGGAAGTCTGCTGCTTCACAGTCAGAGTCTGATTCGGATAGGTTCCGTTTTGTTTTTTTATTTAAAGATGCCATGTATGTGTTTTTATATTCATTGGTCCGGTGCTCCACCACCCACCACGGAGACCAACTTGAGAAGGGAATGAACCAAGGGGGTAACCCATTCGCCTTGGCTGAGACGGGGATACACGACCAGTATACTCATATTGGGAGCGAAGTTCTCGGCCTCTGCCAAACTCTGGTTTAGTGCCGAAAAATTCAACAGCGGTCAAAAAGTCTTTTGCTCTCAACACAATTGACCCTCAGCACCCGCCTTCTAACACATATATGATAAAGGGTTGGGAAATGTTCCACTAAAGTAGATTCAATAGCACAGTCAGGAGAAAAATAAATATATATGTGCTAGAGCATGTCGGGACCAGCCGATTGGTCGGATCGGGCTCAATCCGACCGCCCGTCAGACCAAGTAAGGGCCAAAATGGTGTGTTGCAAGCCATTGACCACTCTGTTGCCGGATCAATGGCTGCTCAACCACCAGGATTCCGTCCTAGCGCCTTACGGGTCGCCACCCACGGCCACCAGGTGGCCTCATTAGAGGGGGGGGGTCTTACCCCTCTACAGAGGTGCAGTCGGCGTATTCTACTGCCCCAGCCGACAGGGCCAGCTGGATGTAGTTTAACATCTTATCCAGGACGTGGATGTAGTTTAACTTCTTACCCAGGACGGTTGTAATTTAGATCTTGGAAATGAGTTGTTGTTGATGATAAGGTTAGCTGTTTTAAATTTTTAATAGTAGATAATAATAGATAGATAATAGTAGATAATTAATTTAATTTTCTTATTCTGGTCAACTAGGATTGTGTATTTCTTTATAATGTTTCTAAGAAAAAATTCACCTTGCTTGTAGTTAATTTGTATATTTTGCTTTTTTATAAAATGTTAATGCTATTGTTTTATCTGTATGTTCATTGTTGCTTTTCGTTACCTTAGAAAGAAATAGTCTAATTTGGTGATCTATGAGGTAGTTGGGAAAACCGTTATTAACGTTTATTGAGTTTGGTAGGTTTCTGTGTGTGTTTAAATGAATCCTAATTGAGCTATGGTCAGAGAGGTGTAACATGAGTCTTCTTCATAGACATGTAGTAACATGTCCAATATAATTATTCATGAATTTGGTTTGATCAGGAGGACAGGGACATGTGAATTCAGAATTAATTTTAGTTCTCTGTAATTAAATTTTTTTTATTATTTTAATTTAATTTGCTTGTTCTGGTCAGTTAGGGCTGTGTATTTCTTTATAATGTTTCTAAGAAAAAATTCACCTTGCTTGTAGTCAATTTGTATATTTTGCTTTTATATAAAATGTTAATGCTATTGTTTTATCTGTATGTTCATTGTTGCTTTTCGTTACCTTAGAAAGAATTAGACCAACTGTTTTCCGAACTAACTCATCGGTCACCAAGTTGGACTATTTCAGAAGGACTTTGGTTTGGTTTACTATTTACATTATTCGGACTATCGTCCTCATCTTTGTCGCCATTTTCATTGCAACGTTTCGGCCATACTGTTCTAGTTCCACATGCCATGTTTTAACGGATGTCAATTATCAGTTATCTCCTGTTAATTCCCATCTCCAAGTTCTCCACTGCCCTAACCGGGTATTGAACTCACACTCTTTGGGTCCTAACTAAAACCTTTATCCACTGTGCCATGCGTCCTTGGCACGTGAAACTAGAACGGTCTACCCAAGTGAGCGAAATAAAGGGTTCAGTTCGACATTCCAACCACCTGAAGAAAGCCGGAGCGTACAACGGCCGAAACGTTGTAATAAAAATGGCGACTAAGATGAGGACAATAGTCCGAATAATGTAAATAGTTTGGTTTGGTTTGTTCGGCATATCAACCTCCGTAGGTTATTTAATGCCGACAAGATTTTTATTGCTGGTAGTAATTTTTTTTCAAAAATGTATTGCTGCTAATATGTATTTTTCCAAAAACGTATTGCTGGCAATTTTTTTTTCCAAAAATCTATTGCTGACAATATTTTTTCCCCAAAATTTATTCCTGATAATATTTTTTTCTTCAAAAATATACTGCTGGTAATATTTTTTCCTTCAAAAATGTATTGCTAGTAATTTTTCTTCAAAAATTTATTGCTAGTAATAATTTTTTTACAAAAATGTATTGCTGGTATTAAAACCTATTTTTACATTTTCATAGTGTTTTGACTCCAGTTTGGGTGGGTTCAACTATTTGCCCATAGCTGGGACTCTAGCAGGAGGGTCAGGGTAGATCCGGGAACACCAGCGATTAGATGTGGCTCCACGCTCCTCAAAGCCTCCTGATCAAAGGCCCAGCTGTTGGACATAGTTTATCGTCTTACCCAGGACGGAAAAGGACTTTGGTTCACCAGAATCACTAGGACTTTTAACAATTATGTTCTTTTTCCAAAAAAAAGGTTCGATTCACAGGTTTCACTGGATTCACTTCGATACTGCTTTTTTTTTTTGTTTCTATTTGCTTCAGACCAGCTGATCCACTGATGAAAGCCAAAATAGTTTTTCCTTTTGGATCTTGAAAACTAGTGCCTCCAGGTCGAAATTTTCATGCCTTCTGGTCTTTTCGAAATTTCTACAATTATACAAATTATCCGCTAACCCGTTTTCCTATATACCAGGATTTGGAACCAGTGAGAAATTGCCCGCTTGAGGAGAATTTCAGGGTTTCAAGGGCGAGGGATTGGAACCACGGATTGATAAACTGAAAGTATTAACTTTCAAACTCTCAAAGCCGGCAAAACCGGCAATGAAGATCTGTCGGCGCAACTGAGGTCATTCTTGTTTTGTTTTTGTTTTTTCGTTAGCTCCTGTGTTTTTTGCCACTACAAAAATAATCCATGTAAATGTATACGTAGTAATACGGAAAAGAATTAAGATTTTCAGTAATATATGCATACTATTTGGAATGTAGCTTTTGAGTCGGACAATCTTAGAAAGGGGTCGGAATGACATCCTGACTTATGTTGAAAAAGGTGCATTGTGAAAAATAGCTTGAGACCCACTGTTATATATCCTCGAAAAAGGCTCAAACTTTTAAATTCACGTGGGTGGAATCCACCCTCGTGATTGATCAGTAGATTCAAGGTGTAAATTTGAAAAAGATATAAACAGTTTGTCTTGACCGAATTAATTTCAGCAATTATTTTTGAGTCAATTCTATATTTCGGAAATCTAACAGCATTAATTTAATTTGACAGTGTCGTGGGTGGCGTTCTTAAAAGCAGACGCGGGGTGGTGATGACAGCGGTTTTGTCATATCTTTTGCATTAACGGCAACGTTCAGGATTGGCCCCTGTTTTTATATGTGTGTGTGTGTGTGTTTCGGGGATTTGTTTTGTGAGCCGGATGAAGTGCTCGGAGCCTCTGTGCAGAGTACGGCATTTTTCTTTCTATTTTTTTTTTTTTTTTTTTTTTTTGCTTTCTTAGCGTTCACATCCAGCCGAGATATAGATTGAATCAGAAAAAAAATCTAATTTGAAGCAAAGTTAACAATACTGTACATTTTTCTCACTACATACTGTACATAAGTTTTAGGTACACAGTGAGTGTCGAATTCATTTTAATAGTTTGCATGAAGACTCTGATAGTCATTGCTGTGGTCAGGTTTGTAATTACTTAAATAAAACAGTTTTATATATAAAACAATTACTGACTATTATTATTAGTCTTATTATTTGTATAATCTGTTTTGGTTAAAAATGGATTTTATCTTTATTGAGCTGATCTAAAGAAAAAAAAGCATTGTATCATTAAGAATGAAGGCAACAGTTTTTGTGCATAACAAATTTTGCCGGCTTATAAGACGGACTTAAAAAATGATTGAAAAAAAATAATCCTCTATCTTATATGCTAAGTTGAAGCCTCTCATAGCTTACGGCCATATCACGTTGAAACACCAGTCCTCGTACGATCACCGAATTTAAGCAACGTCGAGCCTGGTCAGTGCCAAGATGGGTGACAGTTTGGGAATACCAGATCCTGTAAGTTTGGATGTTCGGGTAGTGTAATGGATAATGACTCGAAATTGTTAATTGGAAAGCCGGGTTCCAATTTCAGTTGGGTTTGTTATATTCACTTACGCGCAAATACTCTTGGATAAGGTACGAACCTGTCTCTCCCCCCAGCAATGGGTTAATTAGTATGACTTGTATCACTAAATAATTATTAACTCCTCCGCCTAATTCTTACAATCTAACAATATTTTAAATAAACTACAAGGGGTTGATACGTCATAGAAAGCGAATTAATCAATCATAGTTTAATTGTAATTCCAACTTCAGGCTATATATAATCTCAGACAGTCACTTCTAGCCAGCCCAAACACTTAAAATTATTTACTGAAGTGATGATGATATTATTACTATTACCACCCACCTCCGCTACCACCGGTTAATAAATGATCGTAACAAATTATCGACGATGTTCTGTTTTAGTCTTATTAATGTGATCATGTACATTTTTTACCAATGCCTTTCCTCGGCTTTAGTTCAGTTGTACTAACCGCTTGTTTTTTTTTATACACAGTAATGTTTTCTGTCAGAGATTTACTTAAACTGTGAGGAAAACTTGAAAGAAGGCGTTGCGGGATTCTAATAATATGTTTGGGTAAATATTTAGTCACCATTATGTTGTGAGAATCAACACTTTGAATAGTAAATATTTACGCGCTTCTGGGACATTTATCCCTCAAACAATACTGGCGGACTCAATGTAAGTACAGGTAAAAATTGAGTAATAAAAAACATGAAAAGACAATGCATGCATTCAGTCAGTTATATGCCATACGTGATACACGCTTAGGCGATCATGTATCTTTCGATACATGACTGACGGGGCAGATTTTTCCCGCAGTAGGTTGTGGGGATTGTATATTGATAAAATAAAAAAAAAATAGGAAAAAACACAAAATAAGATAAAAGAAATACAAAAAATAAATAAAAAAAGAAGAATCTCCCAAGATGCTCCCTGACAGAAAGAACAAATTGCGCATGCGCGAATAAAGAGGGGCTTCCTGGCCCAAAGACAAACGAGAAGAATTGTTCTTTTCCTCTGAACTTTCAACGGGTAAACACGTGTCTTTTGCTCGGAAAGGCATTTCCCTTCAACAGATCGTCGTTACTGCAATAAAATTCCTAAATCCATTTCTAGTGTCTCTGCTTTCTTCTTCCCTTTGTACCTTTTATTTCAGGAACAGCAAGAATTCAACGCGGATTTGGAGAATCACCCAAAGAAATATACCTTTTTAAACTCCGAATTTATCATTTCTTTATGCGGTAGACCAGTTGCCATCGAAGGCTATAGAACCCAGTCTGTCCTACTATTTTACTCATAGCGGGGGGGGGGGGGGAGAATAAGAAGAGTATTCCTACCTTACGTGCTAATACCCAAGGGTATTAGCACGTAAATGAATGTAATGGATTTGACTGGAATTCGAACTCGGCTCTCTGATTACTCAATCCAAGCCGCTGTCATGCATGTATTAACAAAATAATTTACATATGTAGACAACTGTAACGAAATGAAAAACATTAAAACAAATTATAACAAGAATTTGCTTGTTTGTGTATGTAAGAAGCGTGTGTGATAGACACGTTTGTGTATATGTGTGTGTGATAGACACGTTTGTGTATATGTGTGTGTGAAAGAGTTTGTGGTGGTATGTTAACAAGTATGACCGTTTGTAGATGTCTGTTTATTAACATGACCGTACGATTTATATTTAACGTAAAATACCACAAAATATAAAACAATAAGAAGGAACAAAAACGGTTTTATAACAACAACATTTATATTTATTTCTGTGTAATGGTGTACTTGCGTAGAGATTACTATTCTGTTGGTGTTATGTCCCTTTGTCTGAATTAAAGTTTTACAGATGAATTGAAATATTTCTATCTGAGCTCACAAAAGTTGAATGAATTATAAAGCTGAGAAATGCTAAATAAATTCTAGCTTTAGAAAAGTATTTCAAAGAGAAAAGTTCTTGTTGCATGTTTGGAAATGTTTGTATGTTTGTAATGTAGGTTGGAAAATTTCGTACGTACGTGCATGCGTGAATATGTTTTTAACGTCTGACCGCACATAGTCGAGACGGGATCCTTTAGGGTTACATCTTAGGAGGAAAAGAGAAGAGAAAAAAGAGAATGTGTAAGTTCGTGTCTGCTATTTATAATTAATGCAATTACGTGACAGGCTCCCAGAAAAATGGCGGGAAAACTTGACTTGGTCACGCATTGGAAAAATATTTGTATGTGGGTGGATTGCAACACCCACTTGTGTGTTTACTGACCAATTAAAAGATGATATTTCCTGAAAATCTGTATGAAGATGGGTAAGCTCTTTGATCCTTTTTTTTTTTTTTTTACACAGATTTGTATAAAATTCAACATTGATAAGAAAGTGGTAGCGGGATGCTAAAAGTTCAAAGTCAAAAGAGGACCAAAGAAACGAACACGCCTTGTCAGCAGCGTTTCTATCTACGAACGTGTTGAGTAAGCGGAAATGAACAATATCAAATCTAAGAAGCAAATGACAAAAAAAAAAAAATAAACACACTGTGCAATTATTTCAAACATACTTCAAAATTTCAATTTAATAAAAAATCATCTCCCGCCAATAAATAAACACAGGCTTCGGGAGCTTACACAAGACCATAGAAACCAAATATTCATTCAACATGGTAGAAGTACTGACAGCAGTAAAGAGACACGTGTCAACCTCGTTGTCCTGTCTTTTCTCACCAAAGCAACAGTGAGCTCCCTTTGATCTTGTCTCCCAACCCCATTTTCTCTCTTCTTCACTGAAAGACTATGTTCATTTCTTTGCCATCAAAGAAAAGAACTTTCTTTCATTTCAAGTTAAGTAATTTTCAGTTATAAATTGTATACCTTGCTTTAATTAAATATCATCACTGTATTTGAACACGAGACAATCTTTTCTCTCGTTTTTTTATTTAACAAACGGTGACCCATGGAATCTTTCCCCAACGCACAAATGCATCTGAAAGCCAGAGCTAAAAAGAGCTAAAAGAGGGCGTGTGAGAATATCATTGCCTATTTATAGGCTTAAATAACGCCCCCTGCTCTAGTGGCGTTTTGGCAAAGCTAAGTGGGATAACCCACAAAAGTTTAGAGAATTTGACACTCGCAGAACATATTGAAGGTAAGAGTGTGCGGAGCTATTACCCACGAATATACAAAAATACAAATCACATACAACGCCAAGCATTCATTGGTTAATAAATCACCACTACATAACTACAGGCAATTTACAAATCGCAGTAATGCGACAATTTTGTAATCTCTCTATTTTTAAGTAGTCAATTTTGTGCACTTTTGGGAGAAATGAATCACAGAAGCTTTCTTAAGTCTCTCCAAAGCGGGTTCGGTGATTGGTCGATGCTAACCAATCAGATCGTTTGCACGTGAAGAATAATTCTTCCCGCAAACGATTTGGAGCCTATAGTCGCTTATTTAACCCAAGATTTTTCTAATCCCAACTAGTGAGATTTCAACTGCCAAACGAATCCACGACAGTTGAAACCATGCGCCAACTTTCTTACTTTCTCACACACACCACTTACATGCTGAACATGACTTGTACACACTCACATGAGCTCTTCTTACACAGCAATATCTTTCAAGAACAATCATTACAAGAGATTCTCATGAACATTCTTCCAGTGAACTTTGGAACACTAAAATAAAAGTTAAAGAGAGACAACTCTTGGTTAATTCAACCTTTTCTTACTTAAATGCATGCTTTCTTTCACATCGTTGTTTGATATTGTACATCTTGTTAAATACATATTTTCTTTGTAACAATGTCTTTTTTGGTTATCCTTTTCTGCGTGAGCCTTGTTTCCTAATCTAAAGTTAAATTAATGTGGTGAAGTCTGACACAAGAGAATCAGAGGGAAACAACGGGTAACCTACTTAACGAGAATCTGTAGTAAAAAAATGGATGGCAGAAAACAGATATACAATAGACAGGAAATTGTAGAGGTTTTGATCGCCCGCGTCCTGAAGGGTTACGGCATATAAAAATGTTTTCTGCTGTAGGTAGTGTTTTTGCAATGTTTTGATAACTTGCTTTAAATATTGGATTTTTCCCAGAATATTCACTCACTCAATAGCCGTGTCTTTCATATTTTATTTTTAACGTTTTTTTTCCTTCCTTTCTTTCTTTCTTTTTTTTTTTTTTTTTTTTTTGGTGTTGGATGGGTATTTAGAAAATAACGACTGCGTCTAGCTTTACATTGTTTTTATAAGCAACTTAAATTTGACTAAATCTTCACTACGCTTGCTTAAGCAACTCAAAAAAAAAATCTACCAATAAGGAAAAGGTTAAAAATAAAATTACACAAAAACAGTTTTTAAATATATTTTTATTTTATATAGTATACCGTGACCAAGAATTTTACGTTTCACTAGTTTATTTATTTTTCTTTTGTGTTTCAAAAACCCAAACAAAATTTATTATTAAACAATGCTTCTTGCGCAAGCCACCAGACTGGTCAAAAATTCAAAATCTAAAAATAAAATGTTGTTTAAAGACTGATCATCATTTCGTGTTAGAATTTTAAAAAAAAATTTTATTAATCAGCATAGCTTTTTTTTTCTGGCATGGTGGCTCGCAAGCTTGTCTCGCAGAGGTTCATGTAATAAGTTCAATTCTCTTACTTAGTGCCTCAATAATTCCAGGCAAAAACTAAGCTGAGTAAATACTCATGCAGATATGAAACTAAAACAGGCAGAGTTATCGGTCCTTTGTAAATATTGCGCAGAATTGCCAGCAGGGGGCGATAGAATATTTGGTCCCTGCAATGGCGTCATGTTAGCCTAAGAACTGCTCTGTTTCATCATAATGTACACAGATAGAACTCAGTATGTTTATGAAATGCCAGCCATTTGTTGATTTTCTCTCACTGGCTGAATTATTTATAGTCGTCCATGGATTACTACTGTAAGTGATGGATATAAAGAAGAAATTCAAGATACTCATTGGTAAACAGGTGAGGTGTCAATTGCTAAACGTAATAATATGTTGTTTGTTTGTATTACCCACCTGCATTTTGCTTTCATCTTTATTCTGCAACAGTATTTTTGTTTAAAATTTAGCTTTGTTATATCTGTTTTAGACTATTATGATGAATGTGTTTGTCTTCGTTTTTAATTGTCCTTCACCATAACATGACATAAAAATGGTGCACATATTGAGTCTTCTTGACGTATACACAAAAAAAAGCTGTGTCTCTTTCTGTGGGTGTGTCGGCTCTTTTAATTCCAAAAGATCAAATACCTCATTTGATGTTATTAATTTCTTAGGTATATTAGAATTTCGTGTATATATAGTTTTCATTTGCATATTATTTGGAGAGTAGAGAAGTGTATAAAAATCACTGATTTCACAGTACAAATAAACACAAAAAATAATAAATTAAAATTTTTTTTTTTTCGCTTTCATGAGAGTTTTGTAATCTTAAAAAATAAAGTGAGAAAATAACATCAATTCTTGTAAAAGCTGAAAAATACAGAAAATAAATCCATCTTAAAACGGATACGAGACGATTTTTTGTTGGGACATTGTGGTGGTTTTTATTTTTTAATTTAATTATTTTAATTACATAAAGAAAATTAGTTCTTCCAAGCGATGTTATTGTTAAATTAATAATTGTAAGAAATTGTAATTTTTCTTTTTTTTTAAAAAAAAGCAATAAGCAAAAGAAGTTGTGTGAAAATTACTTGAAATATGAGGTAGGGTAAAAAAAAAATTCAATTATCAACGTAAAAAGTGAATTTATTCTGTAGTAAATTTTTTTTTATGCTTTCCTAAATATAGATTTTAATGATCTCTTACAGACTCACCACTCGAACACATTTTTGTGCACTTATAAGTAGTTATTTATTTTTACAATCTAATTTATTAGTTACATAGATTTTTTTCTATTTTAATTTTCTTATTTCACGTCATGGTATTTTTTTTCTAGATTTGCTTTGTAAAGGAAATCTAATAATCAGAAAGTAAATTTATGTAATAATTAAATTATTTACTGGCTTTTAATCTTTATTTTACCGTATTGATAGACGTTACCTTTTTTTACCTTGATATTTGATTTTCGCTAATCAGTCAGATGGAAATAAAAATTAAAATTGATACAAGCTTGAAAATGATACACGACTACACTTTTTTTGTGAAGCCACAAATGAAATTAACTGGTTTAATAATTAATAAAAATATTGAAGAAAAAAAATTTACATGACATTCCAAATTTGAATTTCTGACGTTGAAAGAAAGCAAAACTATGTTTCTTTGTTTTGTTGAGTAAAAAAAACGGTGATTATTAATTCACACATTGATTTACAAAATTAAAAAAGTGATGTAAAATTTTAAACTTGTGTATAATAGTATATATCAAATATTGGGAATCTGGCATTATACAAAAAATTAAAATAACATCTTCGTCTACTTTTCTTTAATAATCTTAAGAATAAGATTAAAAAAAAAAAAAAATTATGCGAATTAAATATGGAATGCAATTCCTTGTATTTCTCTGCACGTCCACGTTTTAAAAGTGTCAGGCCCACGCGCGTAAATAGTAGCTTAAAGCTACTATTTACCTGGCATCCCCACTAAGGCAAGATGTGGCACAAGGTCGTTTCGTTTTACGTGGGGAGCCCATACGTATAATGAATGAATGGACCAAGGACAGAAATTGTCCAGTCCTCGCGACTACTGCCACGCCGGCGTTGGTATTCAGTTGGTGGAAGGTGTTGCTGTAGGGTTGGATTTCCCGGGACTGGCCGCCTTCTTCCATAAAATGAAAACAGTTTTTTGCTGTTTGCAGCTCCACTTCTGGCCTAAAGCGAACTCCTCACTTGGGACAAAATTGCTCAACCTCCCCATCTGACAATTCCCATTTAGCGATACCTTTTAAGAGCTCGGGATTTAAATTTAATTTAACCCTGACACTCGTCCATAGTAGTTGGGGAGAAGATGCACATTATAATGAAATGAATGTAGTTTCGAAAATAAAATATGCAGTTTTTCAATGTGCTGTCTTGACTCTTGAATCTTTTAAAACAAAAACTTTGTGGCTCTCTATGAGCCTATCACATTCTTTCTAAAAGAAATTTGTCACTAAAGCACTAAATTTATGTAAATCTCAGTTTGTGTGTCCGTTCAAAACACTGAAATTGGCTTTTAAAAAATTCATCACTGGTCTTTATAAATAATAAGTGATTATTTTGTTGTTTTTATGTTGCTTAACTTAAGTGTTCAAATACAAGAAAATTATTTTTTGCCTGCTTCGGAGTTAATGGAACCAATGTATAATAGATATTAATCAGTGTTAACATTTTTTTAATAATTGTATCTTTGAAAAATCTAGCAAATCTGAATTTCTGAAATATTTTTTAATTTTTATTATAGTTTTATTACGTTTGTTTAAAAATATTATCATTATTAATAGTAGTAGTAATTAATGATTTAAAAATGTATTTTATGTTCGAGCTTATTTAAAAAAAAATCTATCATTAAAAAAATGGAGACAATTTTTGTAAATAACTAGAACTTGAATGAAAAGACTGCATTATCATCATTGAGAGAACAGCATGTCAACAAAGTAATGCCAGGTTACAAAAATAAAAGCCCAATATACCTATCTTGTCACCCAGTCAGACATCCATCACAGTTAAATGGGCATGGTATAGTGACATGTTTTGATAAAAGTAGTGCA
The DNA here is from genome assembly GCA_963932145.1 of Acanthosepion lycidas. Lineage (NCBI taxonomy): Eukaryota > Metazoa > Mollusca > Cephalopoda > Sepiida > Sepiidae > Acanthosepion > Acanthosepion lycidas. The sequence goes on from OZ010573.1 coordinate 25,858,710, forward strand.
TAACCATGCAGGTGAGACTCAGTATCCCATTTGGCTCAAATGGTCTGCAATTGAGGTGTTCCCAAGCATCAAAATGTGACTCTCAAGTCACCTTGGCTGCTTTCTCCTTCAAAAACAACCCTCTTGATACTCCCCTACTACTCCTGCTTATGAACAGAGATGCACAGTGCCCAAATTATTTGAGAGTTTTCTTGATTTGCCATTTGATAAAATTCTTTACCAAGTCTGTCACCTGACATCATCTTTTGTATCCCAGGTAGTGAAGGGTTTGTGAGGATTTTTCTTAATATCTGTATCCATATTCATTTTAGTCATTGCTAGTGCTCATTTCACCCCGAGCAAGGCAATAAAGCCACTAAGACACACAGAGGCTTACTCAGGATGAGAGAATATGAGGGAAACTACTATTAAGAAGAGAGGACAAAAACAAGTATTAAACCACCAGACTATAATGATTGACATTGCATTTAAATTTTTGAAGATCAAAGTTTACTGGAAAGCAAGAAGCCGCAAGAGATTTCCACAAGCAAGGAGTGAGATAGAAGAAATAGCATAGAACTTATGGTTACATTTAGCCATTTCAACTATATAATGATGAGACCTTACTGCCAATCTAGTACTGTACTTAAATTCATAAAGTCTAGGTACCATAGAGGAAAGTTCATCAGAAAAATTACCATGAAAGTATTTATAGAAAAAAACACAGAGAAGCTATGTTACAGTGGTGGGAGAGTGACTGAAGGAGAGATGCCAGGTCAAGACCAATAGCACTGCAAATTCTTCTTTGGATTTCATCAAGAATCTAAATATATAGCCGGAGCACCAGACCAGGTGTGGCAGCAATATTCAAAGCATGGACTAATGGCAAAAAAACTGTCTAGCTCAACATAGTAAACCAAATTTCCTATCTGCAAACTTAGCAATTGATTCAATATAATCTTTTTACTTCATGTCAGTGGAAAATCTTAGTCTGAAAAAGCACAATGATTCACTTTACTGGAGGTCAGCATCAGCCATACTGATGGAAGGTAAAAAGGGTTCTCTCAGATGATTAAAGAGAACAGTTTCTTTTTGGACGCGTTCAAATTAACAATCCATTTCTTGTCCCAGTTAACAACAGATTATAGGTCATTTTTCTAGATCAGCTGCCAATTTGACCTTATTGAACTGATCAAAATTACCATGAAAGCAGAAGGAAATAGTTGTGTCATCAACATAGATACAAAGTTGAGAACTGATGACATAATTATTGGAATAGTGATTGTTAAAATGCTACATTCTCATAGTTTATATTTCCTACTCCTTACATTTTAAAAGTGTGTCAAGTTTTTTTGCTGAGATATTTTTATCAGGACAGATGGTCATTTCTAAGAGACAGCACATCAGGTTTTGAAACCTTTTATAATAAAATCTGCTCTATTGGTTTACACTGTGCTGTCAGCCTGTATAGTGAAGTCCCAGAGCACTGTAACATTTTCAACTTTTAGCACTGGTTCTGGTGGTTGATTCTCATACCATTTTTCTACATGAGGAAGGTTATAATGTCATGTCTTCCAATGCAGGGATTTCCTTATACTAGATAGCAGTTCAAAGTGGATTGAACTGTTATGTAATATCAGTCCTCCTATAAGGCAGTGAATGCTGGACAGTCTCCTCACAGATGAAGAACAAACTCTAAGCAACAGAAGTGTGGTTCTACAAAAGGTTGCTGAAAATACCATCAACCAAACATATGTGCAATGACAAAGTTTTAGAGAAAATTGAAACAAAAAGTGCACTTACCATCAGAAAGAGAAAGTTGAAAATTTTTGAGATAACGCAAAAAACAAAATTTATTAAGAGTTACAAAAGACAGGAAATTATGGAGAGCCATGATCACCTACATCCTGAAAGAACATGGAACATAGAATAAAAAGAATCAGGTCAGCATTTAAATTCATTTAGGGCATGCACGTAAAGTATTAGATTGTCAATAGCTTGCTCAGCATTTATACAAATTATTATTACAATATTAATTTCATAAAAATGTCACCAGTCATAGTTGCACACATGTATTTTACTGAATAGTTTGAAATACTAAGTCATGTTTTCTACTTTGCTTTTAAGTTTGTGGAAACAGTTTTTAAAAATACACAACAAATTAGAAATCATCTGTTTCATTTTCACATCTATTTCTGGCTTTTTTTGTTGCAGAAGGAATTTTTATGCATTGGTTTTTGTGTTATTTTGTCACTGTAATGCTAATTCTCTCTTGTTCATGCTGAATCAGTTTACGGAATTCATTACTTGACTCAGGGATTGAACTCACAAACAAAGCAATACCTATAATATAGGTATTGTCTTGACTTACAATTATTGCAACATTTAATCTACTATGTACTTTTAGAGCTTTTGACATTTGGTCATACTGATTTTCCTTTTTTTTTTTTTATCATCATTTCACCTGAAGCAAGATGATAATGCCACTAAGATGCAAGGGTTACTGGAAATGAGAGAGAAGGAGAAAACTTTAATGAGGAGAAAGGACAAAAAAATAAAAACAAGATTCACAAAGACAGAAGATGGTGATTGGCATTGCATTTAAATTTTTTAAAATTTTAGGGAAGCTTGTAATCAGAAGGGAGTTAAAACAAGGCACAAAATGTGCAAAAATAAATTATTAGAATAGAAAGGTTGCATGTAGCTCAACAGTAAAACAGTAAAATTCAGTTGTCAATCAAGTCAGTCAGTTAAGTGACATAAGCTAATAAATTATTAGACAATCATGTGTCTTTCAATTCATGACTGACTAGGAAGATTTTCCCTCAGTAGGCTGCTGTTTCTTTCTGTGATAAACTGGTTGCCAACCAAGGCTATAAGGACCCAGTCTGTCCTGTTGAAAAGTTGCCTTCCAAAAACTAACCAAAGTATCAAGAGAAAAAACATTTTGTCAAAAACAAAGAAAAGAGTGCTGAACTACTATCAAATATCCTATATGGCAGCAAATACTAGACAAATCCCTCACAAATAAAGAGAAAACTAGAGGCAACAGAAATGTGATTCTGCAGAAGGATGCTGAGAATAACATGGATAGAACATAGGAGCAACAAGAAATTTTTAAGGAAAATGTAAACGAAAAGGACAACTGACTTCGGATGCAACGGATAAAATCTGCAGGTAAAATAGGAAAAAAAGTTATGCAAGAAAAACACTTCCAAATCGTCAGTGATGTATTTCAAAATTTGCGCCTTAGTGGAATGAGTCATATTATTTCTCAAAGTGACCACTTAGCAGTGGTGACTGGCCTTTCAATTGTAAACAAAGACAGATGTACAGTATATAAAGTACAATACATTAATGCATGCATGAGAAAGTAGCCGTGAGAAATCTATTATTTTTGTCATTTTGATTAATATATGTAATAAGATTTGGATGTGCAAATAATGTAATGAATAATGGCTCAGAATAGGTGCAAATACCCTTAGAAAATGTATAAATCCATCTATGACCCCCAACTATGGGTTAAATAGTAAGATTTGGATCTGGTAAAATTATTTCCCAAAAATTGTTTATGCAGTATTCACTTGCAAAAAAAAAAGAATTACTCTTACAATCCAAAATATGTTTTCACTTTAAATAAATCACAAAGGATACATGGCACAGTGGATAAAGGCGTTGGTTAGATCCAGTGACAGACCCAAAGAGTGTGAGTTCAATACCCGGTTAAGGCAGTGGAGAACTTTCAGCGGGAAAATTAGCAGGTGATAACTGATAACTGACATCCATCAAACATGGCACGTGGAACTAGAACAGTCTACCCCAGTGATCGAAATAAAGGGTTCAGTTCGAAATTCCAATCACCTGAAGAAGGCCAGAGCGTACAACGGCCGAAACGTTGACACAAATATGGTGACAAAGAGTCGGACAATAGTCCGACTAATGTAAATACTGTACATAATACCTCATCTCAGAAATATAGACAAATTACAAAGGGTTGATAAGTTGTAAATAAAACAAAAAAAAATCCAAATTCTTCCTTATAAAACAATTCGGACATGTTTTGAGTTTATTTTTTTTTTTTTGCAAACAGGAATTGAGTTCTATCTTCTGCCATTTTTAGATTAGCCATTGTTCAAATTATTATTCTTGTTTTGTTTTTTTTTATCATTACTATAATATTTCACATTTTGCGTGTTTTTAAAAAATAAAATAACCTGGGAAAGAGACTCTCTTCGTATCCATAATGATTGTACAAAGGTGTGTTTGCTTTAATGCCTGTCTTTGCTTACCTGTTCTTCTGCAAATATTACTCTACTGTTGAAATGTTCACAAATTTTCCAAAAAATAACATACCCATGTTTAAAATTAATTTTAAAAATGAAAAATCATTCATGAATCTTTCTTTTCAGTTTTAATTCAAAAGTAAAAGAATAAATTTACTATACCCAGTAAGCAAAATACTTTGGTGTATTTTAAACCAAATTTATATTGAATGGAATAAAGTTTTTTTTCTTTGCAGTAAAATCGATGTTTGCCATTTTGTGACATTTGTAAACAAAAGTTATATTCTGTTTTAAAAATCATGTAAAAAAAAAAAAAATAAAATAAAATATACATTTTTCAAAGGTTATTTGAGTAAAATTAGAAAATTTAAAGTTTACTTAATCTAATTTGAAACAAACATTACTTGCTTTTTTAGCAGAAAAACCAGTCACTTGTTTGTCAGGTGTTGATGGTATTGACAGCTGAGGTCAGGAGAAGTCATTGGATGAACGGACAGAAGTGACAAATTTTACAAATTTTAAGTGAACTTATTTAACTACCTGGTAATTTTTACCAATTAACAAATATTTTAAGCAATCTAATATTTTATTAATTATTAGGTACTTTACATCTGAAGATAGTTTCTGGAAAAATTATGATAAAATTTAAAATACTATATAACAATAGAATAAATTTAAAATTACATGACTAAGATAATATGATAATTAACATAACATAAAATTTCATAAATAAGAGAGGTACCTATAATTTTTACGTACATCCCTTATGAAATTTTATGGTATTTTACTTATCAATTTTTATATTCTGTTAGTTATGAAATTTTAAACAACCCTTAAGACACGTAACTTTTACTGATAATGTCTTGTATGAACATCCATATATAAAAAAAAAGGCATGTTTATACACGTCCAGAAACAATGTAAAGTTATTTTTTAAATACTGATCATTTTCAGATTGTAATAAGTTTTTAGATTTAAGATTAGTAAAAAAAATAGTTTTACTTAAAAAAATTTACCAGGTTGAAAGTAAATTTTAAAAATTTAGCAACTTTATAAATTATTGTAGTTAAAATTTAAAAACAAAAGAAAGCAATTTTTGTAAAAATTCATTTTTCATAAGAAAATTTTTTTTTTTGGCTTCAGACAATATTATCCTTAACTTTAACATATTATTCATAAAACAGAAGCTTTTCTAATTCAATAATGTCTTAGTTTTATTGGGTTTTGTATTTTACAATTTAGAGCTGATTTTCGGTAACTGCTCATTCAATTTTACAAAAGAAAATTGATGATTTAAATTCTTCAAAGACTTCTGCTTTTAACTAATATAATCAATAAAAGTTGCAACTTTGAATTTCTCGAAATTTCATAAATTTAAGGGTGGAGTAACAGATGTAAAAATAAAAATATTTATTTACTAAGACTTTCAAAAAAAAAAAATTTCTAAAATAATTTCATTCATGTGTGAATAAGTTCTGAAAGTTTCATTAAAGTGCAACAATTATTCGATTTTTGCGAGAATCACTATAAAAAAAGGGTGCTAAAATTTTTTCTTTTATGGTACTTCTGCTGATACAAGAAAAACAAGATTTTTATTCAAAATTTAAAATGTTCTAAAACAGATGAAAAAATTTACTTTAAAAAAAAAGAAATCTTTGTTTTTCCCCCTAATAATAACGTAAAGATTTTGACAATAAAACTTAGTTTTCTTGAAGTTTGGGGAATTTTTTTTATCATAGTATGCCACTTGAGCAAATTTTTTAATTACTCTACTGTAATCCTGCAACTCTGTGACATAAAAGAAAATTCTGAAATGTTTTGTTAACCATTGATATACATGCATTCATGGCTAATTATCTGACTGAGAAAAATGAAAACTGAGAAGCCAGTTTTCAGCCTACTTTCAGATTTTACTCAGAGAAACCTGGATATATAATCCACCGAGATTATCTCTAGTTTCTTCAAACATGGTGTCAGGGAGGCATAAATTAAAATTTTCTTTAGAAATATATCAGCCAAAATGTAAGAAGAAAAAAAAAAACATCTAAAAATGTGGGGAGAAGATAATCTAAACAAGTTTTAAGTAAAGCACAAAGAATTAGACATTTTGAAAATTATTGTCAAAAAAGAAAAAGTTAGTGTGTGTAAATCCTCTTAAACCATTTGGACAGCATTTCAGTCACAACCCTAACAAAAGAGGATCATTAATAAGAACGAGACAAAACATTCTATAAAATAAATTATTTTGAAACCTTTTAACGCATTTTAATTTTGATTTATTGTTGAATATTTTAAATCTATCAATGGTCCTCATTGATAAGGTTTGATTGAAAAGCTGACATTAAGAGTTTACACTGGCTTTTGCTTTTTTGACAGTAATTTTCTTCATATTATACTTAGCTTTTGTAACACCAACAAATTTTTCAAACATGTCTCGGTAATTCTGTTAAAATTTTTCCCTATCAAATCATTACATTCTACAATTGTATTTTTTGTAAAAGCATTCTAAATGCATAATTATTTTAAATTTTTAGGATTCTCTGCGCTCCCCTGTTGAGGATTCCCTGATTAGTCCAGAGCAACTGAGTACAGATCCTGCTGTTGCAAAGATTAAGGTAGGTTCCTACTAATTTAATATTTGCACTTTGTAAAAGCAAGACATCATCTACCAAATGTTTCTTCCTAAGACCAAATTCAACAGGTGTCTGAAATCAATCATTTCAAATTTTTACCATTTGTTTATTTGCGTGAGGTATTCCCTGAAAATTTCAACTTTTGGAAATCCATCCATTCTTATTTTATAGCAGCTTAAAATTTTAGTGTTTCTTTCCAAATTTCCAGTTTTTTGACTCTTCCATTTTCTGAGGCTCACCATTTCAGATAACCTTTGATGCTCAATAGTAGACAGAGTAGTTTCAAAAATAATGGGAGTCAGTGGTTTTATTACAAGCTAAAAATCTTTAAAAAAAATTGTCCCAGAGAGAAAACTTGAGGTTTATCTAATGTTTAAGCCGCTCTCAATTAGTACCAAAGCAAGGAAGATGTCTCACCTTTTTCAAAATTGAAGGTATGGATAATTATCTAAATATTGCAATACAGTTGTTGCAAGAAAGTTTTTTTTCTGGTCTTCAGGGGATTTAAAAATGGGAGATACTGAAAAATGGCAAAAATGTTTCCTTTTTACCAAAATTGAAAACATAAATAATGTTACAGCTCGCTTGAAACCATTCAAAACTATATACAAAATCTGATCAAGAAGTATCAGTACTGGTGCTATAAAAAGAAAACAACACATATCAATTCAACATTTAATCTCCCTTGAAGTTGTCCCCTTCTGAAGCAACACACCTTATCCAGCATCACTTCTGTTGATGGAACCATTCCTGGAACTACTCTTTTGGGATGGTGAGCAACTACTTCTCTTGGGTTTCGTTGAAATCTTGTTCCTTTCAAGTGGGATTTGATTTTTGAAAAAAAAAAAAAAAAAAAAAAAAGTCACAAGGGGTGGGATCTAGGGAATATGGTGGTTGTCTGACCTGGGGAATGTTGTCCTTGGCTCAAAACTGCTGTACAAGCCATGGTCACTGACACAACCTCTGTGGTGTAGCAAGATGAGCACTCTATACACTTTCCTTCTAGGCAAGGTTCAAGATCAATCTGTGCCAAGTGGCTTTGCTCGGCGTACTTTAGCTCTGTTACCACAGCAACAGGCCTAATATGTTTTTGATTAGACTTCATATATTCTGAAAGTACATGTTCCCCCCCAAAAAAATTAAAATTTAGATATTGAAACAAACTCTGAAAAAGTTCATCCCTCCTGAAAATCGGACAAATTCAAACATTTCTAAATTTTCTGAATTTGAAGACCTCTATTCTGGACCCATGTTGGATTTGGCTAGAATAACCCCTTTTGGAAATATTTGTATAAAAATGAATGGTAATGTCTTTCTGTGTCAGCATCTCAATCTAAACTGATTTCAACCAGGCTTTATTTAAAACTTCTAAATTTCTTGAATTATAAAGTTCGGGAAAGATTGATTTAACATTAAACTGTTTGCATCAGAACATTTACCCAACTGATATGGGTTAAGTTTACAATATAAACACCTAATCTATCTATTGGTGTTCTTGCTTTTTTTTTTTTTCTTGTACAGCTTAAACATCACTAATTTGGACCTTTACAATTCCTGATAGCTGATTTTGTCATATCACTGATGGTTACATTAAAACACTCTTATCCCAAACAGCTAACCACTTCATCCCTATCTTTCAAATCCCCTGTAAATTAGTAAATGTTTGTTAATAACAGAAAAATAAATATTAAATGAAAATCAATTTCCACATTATCTGTTATGGACAACATATGCTGCTTGCACTTGACACGATGAGAACCACTTCCTGTATTCATTGGAGACATGACTGGGACTATGAAATTTAAAAGGTTACATGTTTTGTGTGCATTATAGGTGGTGTACATATTCAGTATGTTAACAAAGACGATAGAAGCATAGAAAAACTTTGGTTTCTACTATAGACTGTTTCTTCTTTTATAGTGTCTGCAGTCTCAATGTGTGTTGGGTATGTTTGTTTTCTTTTTTTGGTTCCGAAGTTTGGATAAGTAAGGATAACAATGGTTAAAATGGTCACACTCAAGTCAGCTTTGTGCAGTGTTGGAATGTCCGAATTGCCTGCTTCAGGAGTATGGCTGTAAGGCTTATCCAAACAATGTTGTTGGAAAGAGAAAGATTCTGTCCTTTACAGAAGTGGGGTCGTAAAATTATGTAGATGACCAAAAACCGTTTCCAGTTCCTTTATAACTTACATCATGGGAAAATGATTTTTTATTCTTTAATTTATTTATTGGTTTATTTCATTTTCCCACAGGAGTAAACACCAGCAGATTGTAATAAAAATATGCAAAAGAAAAGTAGAAATGGCATATTGGTGCTTGAAAGTGGTCAAAAACATGGAGTCTTGCAGAGCAATAGTGGCAGGTCCATGCAGTGATCTGGAAAACCTTAAATTGCTTTCTTGGAAATTATGCCGGATTATTGATTACTGGATTGGTGGCAGCAAACATCTATATTTAAATTTTGAGTTTATTACCACCTCTTGCTTTCATTAATATATTTTCTCCTTTTTTTTTTATTCTTTTTTCACAAAATATCTTTATATACCATTCTTTATAAGGTGCATATCAAGTTTTAAAAAAAAAGAAAATCTTAAATAAAGCTTCTTCCACTTTGAAACATTAATGATGCACAGGAAAAATAAAACTCAAGACCGCCCACCTCCATTCCTTCTCCTCTTTTTACCTGCCTTCTCTTCACATTTTCCTTTGGCTTTCTTTAACTTCTATCTTCTCAGCTTCTTTCCTTCTCTTCCTTGCAGCTTATGAGCATACAACATTGAAACATTAGTTCTCAACCAATCACCAAAGTTAAGCAATATCAAGCTTGGTCAATACCTCTTGGGAATACCAGGTGCTGTAAGCTTGGATGTGCAGGTGATGTAATAGATAATGACTCTGAATGAGAAATCAGACAATGAAGTTTGATTTTCAGTCACGTTTATTAAATTTACTAATGTGTAAATGCCTTTGGGAAAGGTATGATCCCCATCTCTCCCCCTCCAATACTACTATTTAACTCATCATAGGTTAAATAATAGGGCTTCTGTCATAAAATTACTATTATCTCTCAAAAATTCTTACAATAGGGGGGAAGAACTGGTTTATAAAATTCAGTATATCCCAAATCAAAATATTAACATTCCACCATCACAGAGCAGGCATGAAATTTTACCTATCATGATGTACGAGTGTCCTCTCAAGGAGGCTCCTTTATTTGAATACCTGTTGAAACTCAAGACCTCAAGTATATACCTATTGCTAAAAATACTCAAAAAAATTATTGGTTTCCCTTACTGCTCCAGTAAGTATCTGACTCCCCTTCCTATACAAGGATCAGATCAGACTGAAAATAGAATCAGTAAGTCAGTTATGTGCCCTGTGTGATACACACTGAGGCTATCATGTATCTTTCGATGCTATTAAATTATCAAGACAGGCAGGGGAGGACTAGTTAACTCTAGTCGAGATGTGGTAATGGTGGAGTAATGGGTAGTCGCTCGGATTGAGGAATCTGAGTTCAAATAGCATTCGATGATGAGGCAGATTTTTTTTTCCCCACAGGTTACCATTTCTTTCTGCAGTAGACCAGTTGCCATCCAAGGCTATAGAGCCCAGTCTGTCCTGCTATTTACCCATAGCTGGGGGTGGTGAGGGAGAAGAAGAGGATTCTTACCTTTCTCAAGGGTATTAGCATGTAAGTGAATGTAATGGATTTGACTGGAATTCGAACTCGGTTCTCCGATTCCTCAATCTGAGCCACTATACATTACTCCACCATTACCACATCTGGACTAGACCTGCCTAGTCCTCACCTGCCTGTCTTGATAATTTAATAGCATCTATGCATCCTTGTGGGTGATGCATTGTTTTCCACCCTACAATCCTCTCGCTGCACTATAGCTATTTCCATGGCAAGTGTTCTGGCAAGCTACATTCCTTGGTTCCACCCATCCTGACTTTAGCAGTTAGGAATTGCCATTCCTCATACAGAAGGATGAATTCTCTTCATTCCCTTTGTATTCATTGGTACGGAGTAATTTCTACTCAGACAGATTCTTCCCAAGAACTGCTGCTTTGTGAAACAAACTCCCAGCAGGATGTTTTCTCGATCACTACAATTTTAATCTCTTTAAAACTAAGGTTAACTGCACTTCTTGTCTTACAACACCATACAGTAAAACTCTAGCTTGAGTTACTCTTGGGATTTGTATTGGATGAACATTTGTATAAAAAAAAGAAAAAAAAAACACATTTTCACTATAAAATCTCTAAAATAAAGGACAAATGTTTTGCTTCTTATGCTTAAGCATCTTTTAGGTTTTCCCTGTGAACAACTTTTGTATTCATTGCTTTAAAGAGAAATACAAGTTTTGATGCTCTATTGGTATCAAAATGGTTACTTACTTTAGAACAGTGATTCCCAATCCTATTTTTTGATCATGCCTCACCTAAGCATCTCTAAAATCCTGATGCCAACACTGACCTCTCCTTGACATATAATTCTTATTATTCAAAAAGTGAACTTCTATTCACGCGGCGGAAACCTCAAAGGACATCAACTTAACTTTCCTCAAGAACTTGAGAATGCATATATGCAATCATATAATTTTACAATTTAGAGCAAAAGCCTTGTAGGCTGTGGCTTTAAGGATACTAAGAATCATAAGATTGCCGTAGAGTGTCCTTAGGATTGGTATTTTTTTTTTTATTTAACAGCAAGCTTGATGGAGGCTATAATCTATTGATGCATCAACAATATTTTTGCAAGAGGGTCTCTTAGCAAGAGAAATTTTCTTACACCATCTTTTGATAAGTGGTATCTTAAAAATGTATTTATGAACTAAATGATGCACCAAGAGCTTAGCATAAAAATGTCAAAGTACAGTCACAGTTGGTGGATACAGTTCACATGAAAAAGTGTTGCCTATATGGCATGTTAAGTGCGAGTAATTTATAGGATTGTTGTTTGGTCATGGTGGGTGACTTTGCCTTTTGCAGTAACAAATTTTTCCAAGAACAGATTTAAGGTGAGAATAAGAGAAATTTGATCATTACAGTACCTGGGATTACAAGTTTTACAGACTATTAAAGGAGTACATCAAGATTTGTGTATTCCAATCTTAACCTAATTATTAGGTTGGTGCAAAAATAACGACGTAATAATGTCGTTTTTTGACGTTAAAAATACGTCAAAAAACAACATTATTACGTCATTATTTTTGCACCAACCTAATAGTATAACTCCTATTCAGGTAGAAAGGAAAATTGAGGAATTGACTACAGAAGAGAAAAATGTGTTGAAGTTGTGATACTATGGACACCCACATAAAAAGGGAAGAGTTGGTTTCATCTCAATCTTGGGTGTTTCTGTTTGATCAACCAGAGGATAGTTCCTTTCTGAAATTCAGTTTTCTAAGCAGCATCCACATTCATTGAAAATGAAAGGTGGATAAGGGATTTTTCAGGATCAAGTGGCAACTAAATCCAAAATAGGGTATATCCAGGTGCTGGTCTATATTAACAGTCATGCTTGCCATCAGGGAGAGTTCTGGTCTGCACTTAGCTGAAGAGAGACATCTCTGTTGAGCAGTTCCTAAGCTTGCATATTGCATCAGGATGAGTAGATGGGTGAGGAGTTGGTAGGTGGGAAAGAGCTGACATAGCAGAAGTTGTACAAGTATCACCTACAACCCCACCTGGACAAGCAGGCAAAACCCTGAATAAAACCCCTACATGCAATATGAGGGTTTGCATTCTTATTTCCCAACATGGTATTTGTCTTTCATTATGTTACCTTGTGAGCATGCAGCACGCCCCTAGCCAGCTTTCAGTGCACATCAATTTAATCAAAAATCTAAATGCAACATGAAGTAATCATTGACCAACAGGAATGGACCCAACTGTAGAAATTTTGCCTAAAGCAATCAAAGCACTCTGAATTGAAATCCAAGAAAATTACTGTAAGATTTCCTATTTTTCCTTTTTTTACAGTAAGGTTTATTCTGTACAAGGCCTGGGGGCCGCTAGAAGTAGAGGGTACCTTTAGGAGGAGAAGATAATGGTTAACCCTTGACTTGAACAGGTTAAGATTGTAGTGATTGGGAAAACAACCTCTTGGGTGTCAGTTCCACAAAGCAGTGGTCACAGGAAGAAGCTGTTTGAGTGGAACTTACTTCTCATTGATGGAATATGGAAAAAGTGTGGATGGTTTGCTGCAACTTAAGTATCTTGGTGGTTCCTTGCTATTAAGGTTAGAACTGGCAGAACCAAGGAATATAGTTCATCTGAGCACTTTCTGCAAAAGTAGCAATAGAACTGCGAGAGGTTTGCCACATCCCACCTGTGCGAAAGAAGTTGGAGAATAGAAAATAGTTTGTTGCCCACAAGGATTTACAGATGCTTTTGAACTATATCAAGGCTGGGCAGCTCCCAGCGAAATATGACAACAGTACTCCATTTTTGACTTGATCTGGCTCTTATAAAGGTAGAGATTATCATGGGGGTTCAAGTATTACTGGAACAGTATAGTAAGTCGACCATTTTACCTATATCTTTAGTGATGGCTTGTATGTAGGAGTTCCATTTGAGGTCAGGTCAATAGTCTCTCAAGACATGGAGCCTCCCTGAGGTGACGTTCGTTTATTGTGGCTGGCAGTAGTTCGGGGTCCAATCAGCAATGATGGAATATAACTAATTTGGTTTTTGAGGCACTGAATGTAACCAGCCAATTTTTTCCCCACTGTACTTTATGCTAGATTGAAAGAGGTCATTTGGATAATCCTAGAAATATGAGAGTCCTGACGTCTTCTACCCCATATGCATGTCAGAAAGATAGATTTTTCTGGGAGATATTATTATTGTTTGAGATGTGAACAGGAAGATAGCACCAACCAGGTTGCAATCTAAAATGTTGAACAGAGTAACAGAAAGTTCATTGGTATCAGAAACATGAAGTGAGACAAATAATGCCAAATTTTTGTCCTCTGTTTTGATACAAGAAAGTTTTGGATTAACTATATAACAATCAGTTCAAGTCTATAAGCACAATGCATCATGTTTATTTTCGAAACATCAAACCTTGTTCATGACGGAAGCTTAAGACTGAAGAGATGGTGTTTGTAGGGGAGGTCAAAGTGTGTTGAGTAAATGGTAAGCTCCAGTTGGTAGAGTCATTAACAAAATGAAGTGTTTCTATGCTTAAATTCTCAGGATTACTTAGAACATTTCAACTGAAGAATAAATAATTTCATTGGTGTTCAGAACAGCACTGAATACAAGAAAGTTTTTTTTTTGTTTTTGTTTTTAAATTAACTGATCAGGCAATTTCACATGGAAGCTGTTGTGGTGATTTTTCTTATTATCTCCCTTATCATTGGTGTGTGGTTACTTCCCTTTTCATTGGATTGTTATATATAAAAGATGACAATTTTGTGTCTTTCTTACTACCATCATTAAGTAATACTTGTAATTCATTTTTTTTCTAATAATATTCTCAGCCTTCTGACATTGGATACATTGTTATCATTTGTCCAAAATGACAGCCAAAATCGTCTTTATTCCTGAAAGTATTCTGCAGTGTGAGGTTGGCCTGATGTGTCTATTACATTAACTAGATATTTGTGACCAGTTAATGTTACCCGTGACCTGTATAAGGGGTTCATTGTGACTGTTAAACCACCTATTAAAATGCACACATTTCATTTTTGAAATCATTTGCGCACATTTTATTCATTCTCATAGACTGCAATAGGTAGTTTTTAGCTTTCTCTTTGTTGGTGTTTATAACAACCTCAGTTTCTGTACTATTCAACTGAATTGAGGATGCTGCTATAACTAAAATGAACAGTTGGTTACAAATACCAGTTTGATTACCATTTACTGAGCCCATGATCCTGGAGGAAGACAACGACTTGAATAAAACAGTTAACTAAATGCAATTAGCCTAATTAACTAAAATAGTGATGCAATCTAATAACAAAATAGTTATAGAGTATGAGACACAGTTTCTGCAAATAGGTGGGAAAGATAATGGTTAACCCTAGACTTGAACAGGTTAAGAGTGTAGTGGTCAGGAAAACATCCTTTTGGGAGTCAGTTCTACAGAGTAGCAGTTAGCAGGAAGAAACTACTCAAATAGAACTTACATCTCACCATATGGAGGGTGGATTTTTTTATAGTGTGTGTATAGCATGGTAGATCTTAGCCATGAATATTAGAACTGGTGGAACTAAGGAAAGTAGTTCATCTGAGCACTTTCCATGGAAATAACAATAGTGAGAAGCTTGTGATATTTCATCTGTGAGAAAGGGGCTATAGAGTGGAAAATAAATTGTCACCCAAAAGCACACAGAAATGCTTTTGGACTCTATTGAGAGTTGAAAGTGAAAACTCTACAGCTCTGCCCATATATGGCAGCAGTACTCCATTTTTGGCCTGATTTGGCTCTTTCTTGTAAAGGCAGAGGATAACACAATGAGTCAAGTACTTACTGAAGCAGTACAGGGAACCAACCATTTTTCTAGCATCTTTATTGATGGATCATATGTACAAGCTCCACTTGAGGTCTGGGTTGAGTTTAAGATCCAACAGTCACTCAAGGCATTGAGGTTCTCCCTGCAGAAACTCCCATTCGTCATGATTGGTGATAGTTTAGAGTCTGATCGGTGATGATAGAATGTAACTGATCACCATAAGGCAACTATTGTTACTAGTTAATTGTAATTACACTGAATATAATTACTAACTGAAGGCAGATCTAGCGCAGTAATAGGTGAAGTTATCTTATTGAAGTTGTTAGTTATTATTCATACATTTTCTTTGAATTCTTTTTTACCATAATAATTATCAGTACTGTACATCTGTTTATCAATTCCATTTAGTCAACTATTTTATTCAAGTCATTGTCTTCCTACAAGAGGTTTGGTTCAGTAAATGATGGTCTAGCCCAAATAGCATTCTTGTAATTTCTTCATCAAGTCAGTCTTGTTATCCATCCTAATGTCTCCAGCTCCATGTCTCCGCCTTGCTCTCTCCCAAGATCACTTTTGCTGCTCATTTGCAAAATTTAAAAAAGATTTCTAGACAAAAATATAATTTAAATCAAATAAATTTGCAAACTAACACTTTTTTTAATCAACTAGGCAATTGTCCCAATTGCCTAGTGAATGAAAATATTGGTTCATGAATTTGGTAACAGTAATTGTAAGTTCAGTCCCTGGGCCAGACAATGTGTACTTTGAATAAAAATTAATAGCAATAAATAAGGACTAGACAAGATATTCCTTGACATGGGCAGTGGAATGAGAATACTTTGCCCCTGTAGATTAAATAAAGTGTTCAGTTTGAAATTACCTGAAGGTTACCCAGCCTGATGTAGGTTCAACAGGTGAAACGTGAAAGCAAAAAAGAAAACATACCTTGGTCAAATCACTTCAGTAATTTCATATCAACCAACATTCCATTTATCAGATAATAATGCTCTAAAAGCTCATAGTAACCAACATGTTTCACAAGGATATCGTTTACCAACCAATATTATCAGGTCATCCCATAAGTTCTGTCCAAATTTTGAATAAAGAAAACAAGTGACCAAATGTTACATTTAATTACAGATCCAATCAACAATGTATTTTCCCTGATTATCTATGACTTCCTTCCATCTATTAACAAGCTTACTAATTCCATTACTGTAAAATTCTTTTGGCTTTGATTTGAAGAACTCACAAATGTCAGTTTTAACCTCTTCCTGTGTTACAAAAGCTGTTTCTTCCAAAAGATTCTGTAAGCTACGAAACAAATGGTAGTCTGAAGGAGCAAAATCGGGAGAATAAAGTGGACGAGGAATTTTCACCCAAACAAGTTCTTCGATCTTTTGTGATGTGATTCTTGCTGTGTCGGGTCGCGCATTGTCCTGATGAAACATCACCCCTTTTCGATTCATTAGAGCAGGTCTTTTTTTCCTCAAAGCTTGGTTCAAACACTCTAATTGCTGACAGTATATTTGAGCATTAATTGTTGCATTAGGTGGTAAGAATTCAAAGTGGATTATTCCTTGGCAATCCCACCAGATTGAAAGAAGAACCTTTTGCCCACGAAGTTCCCTTCTCGGCTGTAGCTGGGGTCCTTCCCCTTTACCAAGCCACTGTCTACGACGCTTAACATTTCGATAAAAGATCCATTTTTTGTCGCCAGTCACAAGTCTATCCAAAAAAGGTAAAACAAGTTGGCGAGAATGGAGAGAAGAGCAGATGTCAACTAAGGATTTGAGGTTGTTTTCAGACAATTCATGAGGCACCCATTTTCCAAGTTTAGGAACTTTTCCAAGTTGTTGAAGATGACTATGAACAATTGTATGGTTTGAACTGAAAACCACTGCCAATTCCTCAACTGATAAAGCAGGATTTGCTTCAAGAAGCTTTTCATCAAACTCAACTGGACGTCCGGTTCAGTCTTCATCTTCAAGGGTGAAATCTCTACCTCTGAATTTTGCAAACCATCTTCTGCAAGTTCTTTCATTCACACATTCCTCTCCATAAACTGAGTGAATGTTTCTAGCCGCTTCGGCTGCTGAGTTTCCTTTCTTGAACTCATAAAGCATTATGTGCCTCAAATGATTCTTGGGTACTTCCATGTTAGCAGGGTTTTAATCAAACAAAATTTTATTTTATTGTTCTCTGAAATAAAATTTGATCAATTTAAATGCATCTAAACATAAAAATAATGTTCAGCTCCATTAGGCATTATAAAATACTCTTTAAATTTTGTTCATTTTACCAAAAAGTTAAAATTCGGACAGAACTTATGGGATGACCTGGTAGATTATATACAACATAAACTATAATAAAAATGATAAAGACTACAAACATTGGAAGCCATAATCATAAAAGCAAATGGCCTACATTAGATAAAATATTTTTCAGCCTTGGAACTGGTGTTTTACATTTATGCACTAATTAATAAACATGCAAGCTCAATCTTTGTAACACTACAAACATAACATCTTTCTATGTTTTGTAAGTAGCCTCCAAACCATGTCATCAGCATAGTCAAAACAACAAATTTAGTGCATTCTTAACACCAAGTGTCATGATGGGAAACACATTAGGTTTTTTTTTTTTATTGTTTCAAAGTTAATAAATTATTTCTCTTGATAAATACCAGTGATGGTGGAAAGCATAAGTCTTCCATACACTGGAAGCCAAATATTCATTAAAAAAAAAATTACTAAAAAAAACAACTTTGTGATCTTCAATAAAAACAGCTCAATACATACATGCATACACACATATAACAATTGCCACTTCTTGTCAGGATGCTATCTTTTCAGTTTTAGATTGAAAATTGAACACATAACTGACTTAAAAAGCCTGTTTCACCCCTGCAGATTTTCCTGTTTATGGTCTAATCTCATCCAGTCCTTATGCACTCATGTGACTCTCCAGTCCTGCTGCTGACCCACATACATTGTCACAAAACTAACATAAATTTCCGATGAGTCATTGTTGATGACTGTCAATGTAGTGTGCTTGGATTGTTTACCTTTATGACAGCTTAGATAACCATCAAGTCCTGCTTTGCATAAGATCCTATCACATATGTGGATATGTTCAAACTTAAAATTATCTGGGATCGAGGTCATGTTAGACTTTCTAAGAGCCTGTTTCAAGATTGTGCAATCAACCTCCTTTCCCTCAAATTCCTGATAACTATTGTTTACCATTTCCATTCATACGGATCAATTATCTGTTAATGTTTCCCCAATACCAAGGGATTTAAAAGGATTTTTATCATTCAACCACAGTCAGGATCATAGTCAGTGTAAACTCCATGATCCTTTCATTAGTTGCATAGTATGTGCTTCACTGGCGTTACATATGGTTTTGAATTCAGAGTTGTATTTCTCCTAGACTGGTTACCAACCAAGGCTGAAGAGCCCAGCCTTCCCTACTATTTAACTCATAGCTGGGAGTATTCACAAAGAGATGGATTCATATTTTTCCCAAGGTTATTTGAAAACAAGTGATGATAATGAACTCGGCTCTCCGATTTCTCATAGCAAGCCACTATCTATTACGTTACCTGCACATTCATCATAGATGTCTAGGTGATTGTTTTTAACAACATCCTTAAAAATTTGGTTTATATTTCAGCCATTTACCACATGGTAATTCTCTGTAAAATAAATTTGTTTATCTGTCATCTCTCATGCTAGTAAGGCATCCTGTCCTCCTCATTTGGTTGTGCATGTTATCTATATATATATATATATATATAATACGTGCACATACACACAAGTGGCAGTGAGAGTAAAAGAAAAACTGCTGCTTAATATATTCTCTTCTGTTTTCACAGGAACAGCTACGTGACCCTCATGTTGACCAAGAGATATTAGAAAGCATTGAGGAAACTTATTACAGCTCAGAAGATTTTGATACAAGTGAATATGAACTTCAGGTCAGTTGATATATTTTAAATTTCTATAAAACAATCTTATTATTTGTTGGATCTTAAGTACTGTTTTCTATTCATTTTAGGAAATAATCTCTTTGTTATTAATTTTTATTCTTACTTCTTTTTCCTACTAGCAATCTGTTATTAATGAACGGGATTCTCTCGGTAAAAATTCAATTGCAAAAGGCAAGCAAAAATTGGGCATTGACGTTGACAGAGAAGGGTGTATTGTAAAAAAGGAATGCTGGGTAGGAGACGAAAGATGAGCCTCTAAATGTGAGAGAAAAAATGGATATTACTTTGAAAGCAGTACTAGACAGGTTGAATACAGAAGTGAAAGATCAATTTACAAGGGGTGAGTCAGTTACATGAGCAATTTGGTTTTCTCTTGAATATTGAAAGCCTCATTGACTTGAACAAAGACACTAGAAAAATACAAAGTAGCTACTGCAGCATACGAGGGTGGTTTTGATGCACTAGAACTCAGTCGCAAAATTACAAACTGTCGAATGTTAATACAAAGAAAAGACAGTGCCTTCGTTTAGCCAAAAATTCCAATTGTGCTTTTCAAATTCACAATATCTTACGGCGATGATGTGTTCACTAATTTACAAATAGTATTGTGCATACTGTTGGTTGTTACTATCTCTGGTGTCTTGTGAGTGGTCTTTCAGCAAACTAAAATTAATAAAAAAAATCAAAGCATAATGGGTCATGAGAGCCTCAGCAATTTGGCTTCATTAAATAAAATGAAGAATTTGGACATAATGTGGATGGTATTATTGACAAATTTTTGATCACAACACCCAGTCGTATATCTCAACTTTACGAATTCAAAATAAATGAAATAAATTGCTCTAGTCTTGACATCTTTTCATTCAGGTTTTGTCAATGCACAGTTTTTGTTGGTAATGGCAGATCAAATAAAAAATGTATTTCAAATGTATTTAAATACTTTTTCATATTTGTATTTGTGTGAAAAAGCATTTATATTTAGATTTTTGCTTCATTTCAAAAGCATTTGCTTTTGTATTTTTTGATTCTGGAATAAAATTATTTGTGTTTCCAATTATATTGTGTCAATAATCGTGAGAAGTATTTGAATTTTTAAAAATATTTAATATTTGATCTATCCTGGCTTCTTGGCCACTGGTTGTGGTAGGGGGCACCAAGTCATGCTCTTGCCTCACTCTGGAGAAAGACCACGGCATGCCACTGCCCAGCCAAATTACAGATGTGGCTGTTCTGTTCTGTGCTGGGCAATACAGATAAATCTATAATCTGTAAATCTTATCAAAATGCATAAACTCTTGTTTGACTTTTTCATTTCAGAAACTCCCTGAAACTCTTGACCTCCAACAGATTGATGCCGATCGAGGCCGCCTCCGGGGCCAACTTGATGTGGTTAGTTTGATGTTTTTGTCCATTACTGTACTTTTTACTTGCTCTAATTTAAAACATTATTCATATTTATTACTCTACTAATTCAAATTCACTAACTCCATTTTGTTATCTAAACAGATTTTTTCATACAAAATAACACACACATGTACATATACAGTAAGTCCACAGATTATGACAATCCTAATCTGCAATGATTTGTGGTTTTATTGCAATGTCCATTAATCTAATTTGGACAATTTCCTTTTACATAAGGCAGAATGGGTCAGTTCCTGGTTGTACACCTTACTGGATTCTTCTGCATTTACTTCCTTTTGTTTGTGGAAACTTATTGCCCTTCATTATGGCTACCAAGAAGCATAGTGTAACCTCTTCTGATAGCAGTGATTTAAAGAAAATCCGTCACTATGAAAATTAAATTAGACATTGTTAAACGTTCTCTTAAAAGGGAGAAACAGTGATGATCATTGGCCAGTTGCTTGGCTTAAGTCATTCAACTCTTGCTTAAAATGTATGTATATGTCTTGTCATGAGCGGGGCAAAGCTTCGAAGTGTAATCGAATTTTCTCTGATGACCCCGGCTACTGTGTCATGAAAAAATTTATATTTACGTCGGATATTCTATACCCAAGTTGGCTTAGGGATGTGGTTCGGGTATAAGCATGGGTTCAGACAAAATTTGGTTAACAGAAAGAAAGATGCGAAATAAAGGTAGCAACAATTTATCCAAATAAATGATGAAGATAAGACGATCGTAACAATAACAAAACAATTTAATTTGTAACTTGAGGGAAATGGATTTAAGAGTGGAGATAGTTTTGAGGTGTGATGGAATAAAATGTTTTTAAATTCAATGTTCTAGTGAATTAATGTTCACATAAAGGAGAAAGTTACAGAGTGATATCTCAGACAGTTATTTTAATATCCAAGTGAATTTATGTTCACATAAGGAAGAAAATTATAGAGAGCAATATCTCGGACATTTCAGTGTAGTAGGCCCTATTCTACAAAAGAAGATTATTATTTTTTTTTTACTTAGCTTTCTGTCCGTTAGTTGCAATCCGTCTTCTTCATTTTGCCGAGCATCTTCTTCTGTTTTTTTTTTTTTAAAACTCTTTTTCTTGGTTGCCATGGATATTCTTGTCACGCTATACATATTGAGTTTCCCTATAAGAGATAGGACATTTGCTTGTTAAACTATAAATTGGTGAATTCCCAATAAAAAAGAAAAACAAACTCGCATTAGTTTTTCTTTCTTCCTTAGATCTGCTGTTGCAAAAGAGATGAGATCTTATGTTTTGTCACCTTATCTATTGAGAGTCAATGACATCACTGGCAATAAATATACAAGCTGCTTAAAACAATTTAATTTCATTATATGCATTATGTTTATGTCCTCCATGTGTTTTTTTTTGTCCTAATTATTTTAGCATGTGTCAAAGAAATGTCTTATGTCCTAGATTATTATTTTACTATTCCATTAGGAAATGTCCTGAAGGGGCATGACACAGAAAAAAAGTTGATGTCATTCTACCTCAGCAATTGCAGCTTGATCATTTATGAGACAGATTTTTTTATGAGACACATATATATATATATATATATATATATATATATATATATAATATGTGCATACATACAACTGTTCACCTAATACAAGGCCCAAGGGCCACTCAAGGTAGAGGCTTACAGAATAAGATTATTGTAAGAGCATAAAAGGAGGAAGTAAGAAGTGAATATTATGGGGATATGTAGGTAGATAACTGTTGACTCTAGACTTGAAGACGTACTGAACAGGGAAGCATCCTCTAAAGAGTTCCATAAATTGACAGTTCTGTGGGAGAAGCTGTCTGAGTGGAACTTCCTTCTTATCAGTAGAATACAAAGTAAATGAGAATGGGTTGACCTTGTGTATGTGGTATGGCGGGTCTTAGCTGGGAAGGTAAGCAGTGTCTCATTTGAACATCCTCCATGAAAATAGTGATAGAGTAGTGAGAGGCTAACCACATTTTGTCTGTGGAGAAAAGGGTTGAAGAGTGGAAGATAATTCATCACCCACAAGGTTGAGTAAAGACATTTGAATTCTTTCAAGGCTGGACAGCTACAGCCCAAATATGGCAGCAATACTCCATTTTTGAACTGATGACTCATGCAAAAATAAAACATGGCAGGAGGAATCCAGTACTTCCAGAAGCAGTACTGGGACTTTTTCCATCATCTTTAGCAATGATATAAATATATGAGTTCCACTTGAGGTTTGGAGTGTGCTTTACTCTCAATAGACATTTGAGGCAAGGAGCTTCATTTACAGTGCAACTGTTCATCAGGACTGGAGTAAATTTAGAATCTGCTCAGTAGTGATGAAACATCACTAGCTTTGTTTTTGATGCACTTTCTCATATTGTATAAGGTTTATGGGGATATCACCTTGAAAGATCACTTCTCATACAATCAGTGAAATTAAGCAACATTGAGTCTGGTTGGGTGTCTGAATACCAGGTTAATGTATGCTTGGTTGTCAGGTGTTCTACTTGATAACAGGTCAGAATTGGAAGTCTGAGAGCTCAAGTTCATTATATTTACTTATGCACAAATATTCTTGAGGAAAGGTATCAACTCACCTCTTCACTCCACCAACTATGGATTAATTAGTTGAACTTGTATTAGTAAACCATTATTATCTCCCCAAAATAATAAACAACATCATCAGAAGAGGTCTGGATACAGCTGGATTCCCCTCCCAAATCGAACACATAGGCTTTTGACCGTGGTGATAGAAAGTGGCCAGATGGAATTTTCTCTTTTAAAGTGGGGAAGTCATTGATTTGAGATGCGATCTGTGCCAATACATTTTCAACTGGTAATTTGATCAGGTCTGGTTGAGCTGGGGTCTGTTGCACAGGATGTAGAGATAAAAAAAAAATAGTTAAATATTCTTCTCTTGCAAATAGATTTATTTTTACTCCAGTGGCAATGGAAACTTCTGAGGTTATTGGTCCTTGTTTGATAGTGTTCCTTCTGAGGGTTGGTGGGATTTAAAGTACAAGCCTTGTGAAATGGAGCAGCTCTTGCAGCGTGTCTCACTGGCGATGGTGCAAGGTAATGCTTCCTCCATCATTGCAGCTGGTAGAGGTTAGAAAAAAAATTTTGTTTTAGATTATTATAATATATTTATTGTTTATACATTATTTTTTATAGATTCAAATATTTAAGTAAATGCTCTGTTTATAATAAACAGTATTAACAATATTCTCCCCAATAATGTCTTACAATCTAAAAATATTTTCTGGTTTTAAATAACCTGCAAAGGGTTGATAAGCTGTAAAATAAACAAAAAAAACAAACCAAATCTGACAAATTGCATAGAAATGTGGTACATCTGGGCATTGTGTTTATATCCTTTTGTTCTTCTCTACTACGAGCTGACAAAGCTCACCCCCCATTCTTCATTGAAATTGGGAAAGTGTCAGTTTCCTTATGGGGGATACAGAGTTTCTGAAAAGTTGATTAACAGAATTTATGATTTTGTTGAACTGAATAGTTCCTTCCAAAGTTCACAGGTTTTATCATATTTTCTACTGCATCCTTAAGTGAAGAACAGTCTTTTTCAGTCAAGATTATAACCTATTTAATTAATTAATCTCATATTGTGATATCCTGTTCAATTTTAGGTTTCCCGGAAAGTCTATGAGTTGGTGCTTCAGAATCATCCTGCCTATGCCACAGAACTTCAGAGAGTCATGGAACTTCAAAGAACACTTCAGCTGGCAGGAACTATTTGTGGAACAGGGCGCAAGTATGTTTTCAGACTTCTTTTTTGTCTTCCTTTCTTGCATGAATTAAATACATTGTTTTCCACTTAGTGATGATATTTTCAAGTATATTTTCCTTTCCTCCCAAAATGAAGATGTACATTTATCTCTCTGCCATGTTTATCTGTAAAGAGTATAACCAATTTTTTTTTTTTTTTTCCTCATTATAAAAGTTTTGTTTGCAAAGATCATTAAACTTCTGTCATTGCCACTCTTCCTCTTTTAATTTGTCATTTTTTTTTTTTCAGTATAGACTCTTAAATTTTGCTTATGGATGCATCATATTGAAATACTGATTCCCATACAATCACTGAAGTTAAGCAAAATTGAGCTTGGTCAGTATCTAGATGGGTGGCAGCTTGGTAATACCAGGTGCTGTAAGCTTGGCTGTGCAAGTGATACAATGGATAATGGTTCGGAATTGTTAATCAGAGAGCCAAGTTCCAATTCCAGTTGGGTTTGTTATATTCACTTCTGCACAAATAAACTTGATGAAAGGTATGAATCCACCTCTTCTCCCCCAGATGTGGGTTAATTAGTAAGACTTATATCACTAAAACCATTATTATCTCACACAAAAAATAAAATTGTGAACAAAATATTTAGATTTTTGACATTAAATAACACAGAAAGTTTGATATGCTGCTAGATAAAAACCCCACCAATTCTTAGAATCTAAAAATAGTTTCTGGCTTTAAACCCTACAAAGAGTTGATAAGACATAGAAAAGGAATCAATGATCTTAAATTTTCTTATTGTGACTGGATTTTTTGGGACTAAAATTTTTGAAATTCTTTTTTATAAGAATAGTTCATATGAGGTTTGATCAGAAAGTATCAGATTTGATCTTGAATTTGGTCACACATACATAGTTATAATGTTCTTGCTCACTTCTCTTGTTTATAGTAGTGCTTGGAAGGAAAGTGTGTAGAGTACACTCCAGATGTGTCAAGAGTAGAATTTAAAGAGAATTTACAAGGAGAATATTCTTCTTTATCAGCAGAAGATATCAACACCTCAAATTGAGTAAAAGAGGAGGGACAGAAGACTTACTCTTATTTAACTTACTATTACAGATCCTCTAGTAGTCATGTGAACCAAACTTGTTAGAGGCTATACAATGCCTCATTCTATCAGGAAAAGCCTCTTTGAGGACACATTTACAATTATTTCAGCAATCACAATATAGGCTTCTGTTGTAACCGGAATTGTCATGCTGATACACCTGAAAAAAATCTATGGCCTATAGCAGTTGAACAGGCTAGTGTGAACCAAGGAGAAGATTTTCACTTGATATTTGTGAGAAGGTACAAATGTGTCAATGCTGGCTTTAAATTAAGAAAAAAAAAACCTGTAGCACAAATCTCAGTTAGGAAGGCTAAGAATATCAATCTAAAGGGCATCTCAAATAAAGTCACAAAATGAATCCCAATCAGTATGCTGGTAACATATAGAAGTCTTGTGAATAAGAGGTTCCTTTCTAATAGATGACCCAAAAGAAATATGAATAGATACTATAGTGTGATCCAAATTGCTAAGAGGACAGATTGTAGTGATCAGGGAAACATCATCTTGGGAATATGTTCCTCAAAGTAGTGGTGGTTTTGGAAGAAGCTGCCTAAATCGAACTTCCTTCTTATGAATGGACTATGAAGGGAATGAGGACGATTTGACCTTGTATACATGATATGTAAAGGTGTGTACTAGTGAAACTAAGAAATGCACTTTGCCAGAACATTTTCTATGAAAAAAATAATGATTGAATAACATGTCTTGTGATGTTTCATCTGTGGGATAGGGATTGTCAAAACTGGAAAGTGAGGATTGAGTAGTAGTACTCCATTATAGGGAAAGTTTTACTAAAGAGAAGTACTTCTCTTTCAAATACTTTACTGTAATATGTTTATTGTAATTGATGGCATTTAAGAAAACCTTTCACTTTGTCCAAAAATTAGCTCCTGAGTCTTATAGATTAGTTAAGCAATCTTGTAGTCCAATGTTTATCCAGCTACTGTATAACACTAGGATTTTATACTTAGCCAAGCTCTATGATGCTGTAAAATTAAATGTAAGTCATGAGTGGATTCTTACATGCTGTTCAATATGTTAAGTGATGTTTCAGTTCTAGTCAAGTTTATTTACATCTCCTTCTTACTAATGCTTTAGAAAAGCATGAATTGATTTCTTTTTTCATTTTGTCCTGTTACTTGATGTCTTGACAATGTCATGTTATTGGCATGCCATAATAGCTGATGAAGTGAGCGAGAACTTTGGAAAATCACTCTTCCCTTAACTTTCTTACTTGGAGTAACAATAAAAATCTCTTGTCTTGATTGTTAGCAGTCCTGACATGATCCAGCCACTTCTTTCAAAAGAAAATTTTGTCTTGAAAACAGGATGGAAAAAATGATTTACAATGAGAATTTTATGAAATCTCTAAACCTACCAAATTATCCATTTCTTTGACCGTTTATGTTTTTCTTTTCCTTAAAACTCTTGCACAAATTGTTCTGCTGGGGCTCCACCTATACAAGAAATTGTTTTGAAAATGTCCCTGAACTAATGACAACAACTGATGGATCTTATTTCTTGCTAATATGTATATCTCGTCAGCTATCATCATTGTCATATAAGACCTGCATTTGGGCATTCACTTTTTTCTTTTATAATCATTTCACCCAAATCAAGGTGATAAAGCCACTAAGATGCAAAGGGTTACTAAAAAGTGAAAGGAACGGAGAAAATGTTATTGAGGAGAGAGGATTTTTTTTTCTACATTTTTCTACCCTGCTCTCATCAGTCACCAATCGGGAGAGGTAATGCAGTTTCAGTGGCTAAGGCAGTACTGACACCCCTGGTGCCACCAGCAGCTTTTGCCACTGGACAGGGTATTGTTTTTCATTGTATACCCCCCCACACATACACACACACTTTTTTTTTTTTTTTTAATAATTATTTCACACCAAGGATGGTGTTAAAATCACAAAGACACAAGGGGTTACTGAGAATGAAAGAAACTGAGAAAACATTATTGTGGAGAGAGGATATTAAAAGTCAGATGACGAAGCCAGAAGAGAATTCCACATGCAAGAAGCACAAGAGAAGATTGTATTAGCACTTACTGTTATCTCTAGCAATTTCAATGATGAGTCCAAGCTGCCAATCTAGTACTGCATTAAAATTTGAAGTCAAGGTGCCAAAGAGGAAAGCTCATCAGAACAGTTACCATAAAAGTATTTATAGAAAAGGCAGAGGGAAGCTATGTTACAGTAGTAGGGAAAAAGGAAGTAAGACAGATACAAGGAATTTTCTCTTAAAAGTAAATTAAACTTGCCTATCTCAAGTTCAAATTGTAAACTGCAACAAAAGAATAATCTTGTTTGCTTTGTAATTTCTAATGCAGAAAGATATGACATTCAGTATTACGAGACCTACATATCTGGTGTAACAGCCAAATTGTCCATCCCACAAAATTTTTAATATCTAAAATACCACTGAACTAATTGAGCTTCTTATTTCCAGGTTTTCAGATAAAATGTTTAGCCATCTTGACACCATTTGTCATAAGAATCACTGAAAAATCCTTTGAATTATTTAGCTAAAAAGAGAACAGGTTAAAATTGTTTTGTGTCAGCCCCACTGTCTTCCCAAATAAGCAATGGCAAAAGGCAAAAGATCATTCAGACCTTCAGAAATGTTACCAACATTCATACTCTGGCTTCCATCTTCAAAGTTCATTCAAGAACCATCAAGAGAACAGTGAATAAGTTTAAAAAAGAGGGAACAGTAAAGAGGTAAACTGGATCAGGAGGTCACAGCAGCAAGAGGGATCACCATTTCAACTTGGAGCTAAAGAGATCAATTAGAAAAGATCCAACTCTATGCATAAGACGTGTGGCATGTGAGAGAGGAGTTTCAGCTATGACAGTCTAAAGAACAGTGAAAAAAGACTTGAAAATGAAATCCGACATGAAACCTCTGACACACCTTTTAACTCCAGGACAGAAGGGCAAAGATCATCTTGAATAAGTTGGAAAATGATTCTGAAATAATATGTATATATTTGAACTTTATATTGATCCTTCGTGTGTTTTCAATCCTTAGCTATGATTAATTAATGATGAACATGACATTTTCATTTATGATCAATTTCCTCACAATTCTTCTGTTAAGCTTGGAGAGTAACTATACATTCTTATTGCTCAAAATAGAGAATTCCACTAAGATACTTTTAATCAACGATTAAAGATATATCGATACAACAGTTCAAAGCTTAATCTAACAATTGGATAGTTTTTCTGTTACACCTGGCACATATGTATTTTGATGGGCCAAGAAAAAATTGGCATGCTATTTCTCACAAGAACTACTGGGATGACACACTCTTGTACATGTTATAAATGTGATTTTCTCAACAAGCAATTAAAATTATTTTCATTGTATACATCTTTTTTTTTTTTCCAGACAGCTAATGAAAGCTCGAGAAAGTTTCACTGCCACAAGTCTTGGTCTTTTAGCCAATTACAGAAAGCGCCATCAATTAATGGGTTTGCTCAAATCTCTTCATACAATCAAAACATTGGTATGTACATTGTTTTTATTAGAAAGCAATGTTCATCTACGTAATAAATTTCTTTTGCAATCAGACACTCGAGATTTATTTTTTCAACAAGAAAATGATACTAACTCTGTTCAAGAAAAAAAATTGAATTGTATCTTGCATTGTTTTGTATCTTCTGTTGTAATCTTTTTATGAATACCTAAAAGAAAGTGCTAAGCATATAATAGAATTGTGTAATAATGCACAATATTCCATTTGGCTAAAAGCATAGATTATATAAATACTTTTATTTACATCAATTCCATATATTTATGCTTGTTAAAGAAGATATAAACCATCTGGTTACTGTGTTTAATTCTTTAACTGTTTCTACTTAGGATTTCTGCCTTTTTATAGGGAATATAAAATAAGCATTCATTAATGACATATAAAAAAAATGAATTAAAAAAGAACTGTAAGTGTGATGGCCAGTATTGCACAACATTTCGGCCATATACTCTTTGGTCATCTTCAGGTGTCTATTGTTTCACTACTAAAGGATATCTGTTATTTTGTTGTGATGACAGTTCGTGTTTGTTTTTGTTGAACCAGTGTATAGCAAAATTCAAGTGTTGGGTTTTAAGATATACAAACATGGATGAGTCTGTGGTCATTTCATTTAAACACAAACAATACAAAGATTCTATGCCCACAAAATTTATTTCCTGAGGAGACAATATGCCAAGAGTACAACACTTCCTGCATAACTGTGGGAGTTAGAACAAGGTCAGGAATACTCTGGAAGCGAACAGGAAAATATTGTGAATTGCCTTTAAATGCAAAACTGGATGATGTTTTGAAGAAAGGGTTTTGTGCCAACTAATAAAAATTCAGGAGTATTTCCGAGTATAGACACAACAAATTCCTTGCTCTATTCCCTGACTAAATGAACATGGAGTCATCTATATTTGTATGTCATAAAAATCCAACACTGGGATTTTATTATGTGCCTGATAATTGCCTAATCCTGAGACTGGCAGTTACGCTTATCGTTCTTAATCTGTTTTTACAGTTGTATACTTGTTCTGTTGGCTTGACATTGATTTTTTTTAAACTGATGTTTTGTGATAGTAAATTTGTTTTAGAATTTCTGGGATGAAGACTTATTATTATTTACAATAGTTCAAATATAGATAATGTAGATAACACTTTGTAGCAGAAATACAAACAGAAGTTATCAAATCTGTACAGTGGTATGATACACCAATAGAGGCAATCAGAAAAGTTATATAAAAAATTGCCATGAATACCAAACTACTGACATGCACGTGCACACACACACACACACACACGTGTGTGTGTGTGTGTGTGTGTAGACATTAAGGTTAACACTCAACTGTGAGGGTCTGTTTCATGCTTAAATGCAATCCTCAGGCCATGTGTGTTGTGTTTTTCAACTATTTATATATGGTGGTTAATGATGCATTATGGGTAGAAGGTACAGGGGGCCGACACTATTTTTCAGACACTTTATTTTTTTGCAAATTTTCACATTACACAGGCGACAGTACTTTTCGCACATTGCAGAAACCATGATAATAGTTTATGGCAGCACCCTTTTTTTCAATGACTTCTATCAGTCTATCTTCATAATGTTCATACATATTGATAATAACGTCTCTTCGTGTTTCTAGCAGTCTATTTTTAGCATCTTGTATGCGCTGCCAGAGTTCAGCCTCTCTGGTTATTTCTGGCCCGTCGTAAACAAGCTCTGCAACCATTTCCCATATGTTTTCAATAAAATTTAAGTCTGGACTTCTTGCAGGCCATTCCAGAGGAGTTATATTTGCTTCACACATCCAATTTTTCACTGATTTGGCCACATGGATGCTGCAGTTATCTTACTGCAAAATAAAATTACTTTCCATTTCTTTTTCTATGAGTGGTAGGGCTCTGTAGCTCAAGCTATTTTGACGTCCTTTTAACCACTCGAGCCACAAGTTTCCATTCGGAAATACTATGCCCCAAACCATGACTCCTCCTCCTCCTCCCATCTGTCTCTTGTTGAGAATAACAGGTTCACCTTTTCTCGACCATGTATACCACCCATCAGGTCCATCAAACGTTTTTCATCAGTAAATATCACTTTCTTGAAGTCAACATGGTTTGTTATCCATCTTTTGGCACTTCCCGGCCTTGCCTCCTTGTGTTTTCTCGTTGGTGTAATTCTTTTCTTGATTTTAGCATACTTATGTCCAATTTCGTGTAGCTTTCTTTGTACTGTTCGAACACTGACGTCAAGTTCACACTTCTCCTTTACTTTCTTTGCTGTCACCTTTTCTCCAGATGATAACAACCTCGTAACACTCCTCTTCATTCTTCTTTCTGTTCTCTTGGAAATTGTTTTTTTCCGTCCTCTCTTCTTCCACTCATAGTCTGTACTCATATATTCAACTGTTGACTTCGGTAGCTTCATCTCAGCGGTGATCTTTCGGATGCTGAGCCCGTCTTCTCTCTTCTTTTGGACCAAACTGATGATTTCTTTTGAATGCATTCTTCTTCAGGATTTTAATATGTTTTCGCAGTGAATGGTAAAGATATTCAAATGTAATGGTCAGGGTACAATTTACCTGCAGAAAATTTGCATATTGTAGATGTTCGACGACTAAATCATTAAAAAACCCGGAATTTGTGTCATGTACGAAAAATAGTGTCGCCTAAGTTGAAGTAAAAAGAAAGAAAACATGAAACCAAAGACAAACCCATCAATCAATGTTCATACCATTAATGGACAGTTACTGCTGAACTACCTGCTCATCAACACAAAAGCTCTCGGCAGCAAAAAATACCTTTAAGCACACTTTTCAAAGTGTCCCAAAAATAGTGTCAACCCCCTGTATTTTGTATTATCTTAATGGTTATTGGGTGGGCAGTAAGGATTGTTTCAAATTATTCTAGAAGCTTTTGAGTAGAAATAATTGTAGGCCTGAATACTGTTATTTATAACTATTTTATAGTGTTATTTGTTAAACGTTTTTATTATTGATTACTTCATTATTTGTTGTTGATTATTATTATTATTATTATTATTATTATTATATGTGCCTTAAGATTGTTGCTGTTGGGTATTGATTTCAATGTCCACTTTTATATTTACACACATCTATTCCTGATATTAAGTACTTTAACCCATAAATGTAGCATATCATAAAACTATATTTTGTCACACACACACACACACACACGCACTATATATATATATATATATATATATATATATATATATATATATATATATATATATATATATATATAAATTGATAAATTTCTGCATATTCAATAAATCTTAGAAAATGTGTTCACTGGCGGGGCCAAATCAAACCGTGGTTTCTCTTACAAAGGGAGTCGTCCTGGGTATGACGATAAACTACGTCTCTGATCAAGAGGTTTTGAGGAGCGTGGAATCACCTCTTAATTGCTGGTGTTCCCAGGTTCACCCTGACCCGGTGTGGTAGCACCTGTTAGGGTCCCAGCTATGGGCAAATAGTTAACCCCCAAACTGGGGTCAAAACACTATGAAAGTGTAAAAATAGATTTTAATACCAGAAATACTTTTTTAAAAAAATTATTGACAGCAATACATTTTTGAATAAAAAAGATATTACCAAAAATAGATTTATGAAGGAAAAAAATATTACCAGCAAGAAAAATTTTGTTGGCATTAAATAACCCATTATGGTTGATATGTTGTAAAACAAACCAAACCAAACCAATTACAAAGGGAGATGCAGGTTCAATTCCTACCATATATAACAATAATAATTGGCAAAAATATATTTAAAGACTCATAAGTGAAAAGATTAAGAATTTCACAAAATATCAATTTCATATATACTACCATTTTGAAAAGTATGGGTAAACACATTAATTTATAAAATCTAAGTGTTTTATATGTGTGATCTTCTACCTAGACACAAATGTAAAAAAAAAAAAAAAAAGCTTATTTTTATAATTAATCTTTTTATCTTTCTTCATTTAGCAAAGAACTGATCTGAGACTTCGAGAAATGCTTGAGGTATGATTAGCTTCTGTGTTTTTTGTTTTATTTAATAGTTATTGATATTTCTCAATTTTGTTCTCAAAAGAAATATTGGGTGACTTACAATGTTTGTTTGATTTATTAAATAAAAATAAAAAACAAATAATTTTTTGGAATTTCTAAGTATTTCTTTCCTTAAAAAAATTCTGTAAAAACCAAAATAAATGGTAACCTCAAAGTGCAATATCTGGAGAAGTGAAATACTTTCCAGTCAAGGTGTAATATTTTTTTTGTTTGGTTACCAGAGACACATTCCACCCTATATTATCTTCATAGACGACCACTTTGATGTGGCATAATTGCTAGCAAGATTATCAAGGTAGATCAGTTATCACTGAGTAGTTTGATCCTTACTGGGGGCTCCATATTTTTGGCTTTGTGCCACATCTAAGCTATGCTTAGAAAATATATTATCTTCATGGATTAAAACAGGCTTTCTTTAAACTAATTCCTAACGCTTTTTATCAATAACTGCCTTTCCTTGGTCTAATTGAGAATGGTACTTGTACCAGTTAGTCATTTGATCCTCCAGAAGGGAGTTCAGAATTAAAGATTTACTGCCAATCCTACATTATACAGAACATGATTGTCTTTGGATAAAGACTGGACTTTGGTACAGTTTCTGGTGGTTCATTTCACTTACCCGACAATCTCGTTTCACATTGCTACAAATTATCCACTTTTCATTATACTTTGTCACAATATTCTTATTTGTATAGTCATAGATGTTATTATTAAAAACAACATTTCAAACATGTACCCTCTTGTCATCTTCAAGTGTCTATGATTTTACTAATAAAGGATATCTGTTATTTTGTTGTGATGACAGTTCTTGTATGTTTTTGCTGAACCAATGTATATTCTTTTACTATCTGATCCAGGGATTGAACTCCTAACAACTCACTAACAGCCAGTAATGTATACTAAATAATTAAAATATTGACAGTTTCTCATCTCTAAAATGAAATATAAAATTAGCAAAATCAGTACAAACCCAGCATGATGACCAAATATCAAAACTATCTGACATTGAATATAAAAGTCCCCACAAAACAAACCAATGTTGGGATTGTGGTGTAGTAGATATGGGAATTGGTTAAAATTTGGCTGAAATGTTATGTCTATAATAACAGCTATAACAATCAAAATGAAAACATTAGTTCAAATAATTAAGGTTTATTGACTTTTCTTTGTAAAATAGAATGTCTTCATTAAGTTTAAGTCATGTATTGTCTGAGGAAATCTAGTCCAATCAATCTGGTGATTAGGTATTTTCAGTCTGATTATTCTTGGTTAATCTCAACTGATTTCAATATCTGGAGAAACATGTCACTATGCAAAACATTTTTGATATGTTTAATAAGTTGCACAACCTTCTCCATAAAATTGACAATTTGTTTTTTCATTCAAATTGTCTGCTTTTCTTTAAAAAAAAAAAAAAGAAGCCTAACAATCCACAAATGTTACTCGTTTTCTTCCATCTTAAAATCAATAAACCAAAAATTCTAATTATAATTTTGAGAAAATTCTTTTTTTTTTTTCAGTATGAGTTGATATGACAGTTATCAAAATATAAATAAATACAATCTTTCCAAAGAAAATTAGTTTAAACTCTCTTAATGCTATAAGAAAAACAGAACCCTTTAGTTATCTGATACAACAATTTTTTTCTTGTATACATTGAGACATCTATGAACAAATGTGGTAGACAAAACATTAAAAACTTCCTGATAAAATTCCATTAATTTACAACAGTTAAAGTCTCAAAGTTGTACAAATTGCATTAAAATTATTTTATCTTTTCTAAATTTCTTGGAATTCTCCTTTTCAATGTTTAGTACACATTGTTACGTTTTGTTTAGAAATTAACATTTGTTTCATATTTTACGATTATATATTGTTGATTACTTATTTAAGTGTCTTTATTTTTCCTTTTATTTCATTTACTGCTTTTGTTTTAAAAATTATTTTAAAGAATATTGTATGACTATTCTCACAGAAACTGTTAATTCAGTCATTAATCTGTAAAGTTAATGAATTAGGCAATATGCTCATATTCAGATGCACTAATATAATACACTAATATTACAATATTGAAATACTTCCTTTTACCATCTTTTCAGGAAGAAGATTACAGTGGAGCAATTCAGCTCTGTCTGGAATGTCAAAAGGCAGCCAGTACTTTCCGCCATTTTCATTGCATTAGGTAATTTCATTTCACAAACATAGTTGTTTGATTGGCTTTTTTTTTCTTTTTGTTACCTTTTTAAATTCTATTAGAAATGAAGATTCTGTCAGACTTAATTTTATAAAGTGTCAAAAATAAACTGGTTTTGTCTTTCATTATATTTGTCTGCCATAAACAAAATTGCTACTATGATCTACATTTCATTAAAATATTTAAAGTTAAAATTAGTTGTTCCCATACAGGAAACATTCATCATTCATTGACCAAAAAGTTACCTTTTAGTTGAAATTTACAAACAGTTTTTCAGGAAATTAGTCTTCTCAGTACCTTTAATCACCATTGCCCGTTCTAGTACTGAAGAGCTTTTCTCCAAATCTGTTGTCAGCTTACAACGTCTTTATACACGTTTTGTTTGATTGTAGTGATAAAATTAGTCATTTCCATACAGGAAACATTCAGCATTCGTCGACCAAACAATTAGTATTGGTTGAAATTTATAAAATCTTTTTATTGAAACAGTTTTTTAGGAAAATAGGTTTTCTGAATTTCACTGTTATTGCTCTTTCTAGTATTGATGAGGGTTTCCCTCCTAACGTTTTGCTTTTGGTAGTGTGGAATGTTTACAGCTGGATTCTGTCCTGACTTTCTCTTCTAATTACATGTGCTATCCATTTTTGTTGTTGCTTCTGCTGGAAATAATCACCTTTTATTTTACACTTGAGATTGATTGATTTAATAACCTAGAGACTTCATGAAATTGATCTTTGTGATTATTTTGAAAATAAAAGCCTCTTCATAGAATAAAGGACGTTTAGATGCTCTTTCTCTTCTCAACTGGCCATGGCTTTTATTCAGCTTAAAAAAAAAAAAAAAAGAAGACATTCATAATCCAGCTAAAAGATCTCCCTTACTGCGTCCATTATCTTACTACTAGACTCTCAGTATTATCGAGTTCAGTTGTTGTCATATAGATAAAATATCCTTAAAAATGAAAACAAAAAATAAAATAAGATTTCTTTTGTGATTTATGTCAGCAGAATTGCTTGGGGGCCTAGGAAACCGACAATGATGTAGTATTTTAATTATGTTACAGTTTAGTACCAGAGTATAATGTTGTTAAAGAGTCATGTCAAAACTAAAACTTTCTTCCCTGATGTCTGCAGTCTTCTCATTTGTGCCTTCAGAATGTGTTCTTTTTTTCATTTGTCAGTTGTAAACTTAATAGTCATTTATAATCTCCTTGTATATAAATATATTTGCATCTGATTGCCTTTATTTCAGTGAATTGAATTCCAAGTTACAAGATACTCTTGAAATGATTGAAGAGCAATTAGATGTGGCACTTTCCAAAACGTGTAACAATTTTGATGTGGGGCATTACGAAAAGGTGCAGACAGCATACAGACTTCTAGGGAAGACACAGGTAAGTCCCCCCCCCACACACACACACACTCCCCAAAATATGCATCTTGCTACAACATAAAAACAAAATTTTAATATTAGTTAAACAAATCCATTTGAAAACTTTATATTCAAATGTTAATTTGCTGCATAAAGAAAGTGTTGTTTGATGTCTATAAAGAAGAAATTATTAAGCTTCTCATTGTCTACTTCAGTATTTCTCAATGTTTTTTTACTTCAGGGTGCACTTGTAAAATAACTAAAACTCTGGGGCCCACTTTAAATTTTAATAGAAGATTGTATTTCATGTGGAATACATAATTCATTCTTTCTATGTGCATATGTTTCCTCTTCTGTATGTTCTTGAAATTGCATTTTCCAGTATAGAATATTGAAAATAGAATTTTATATATATATATATATATATATATATATATATATTTGTGATTATGCAGATTAGTAAAGAAAAAAGGGAATACTTCAGTTGCTATTTACTTAAAAAGAATTACATATGTGGGGATTCACTCATATAGCAGCAGAAATAAGCCTTGTCTGTGTAGAGATAAAAGCATACTTGATAAGAAATAAAATGTACAGAAATAAGAGGAAAAGCATGGTAAATTGTATGTTAATTTCATACCATTTATTTATATTTTTATGTATTGGTGTGTGTATTTTTTAGGTTACAATTGTTTTATGGTACATGTGATAAAAGGGAAAAGTTATTAAGTATTATTACATGCCATACCATAGAAGTTGGACATGTGTTGCCTGTCCCAAGGTTCTTGGTGAAGAGATTGAATTTTGGCGAGATGTTCGTATTTCTGGCAGGAACAGTTTTTGTTGCATGCTGGGAGAGTTTTATTTTTATTTTTTATTTAATTTATTTTAAACATTCTTATGTTTCTTATTTTATTTATAGTTTTCATTATTATTTTATTTTTATTTATTAATAATGTCCCTACAGATATTTTGGTAACTGAAGGATTTTAGATTTTATTACTTAAAAATAGAATATACAAAAATGTTTCTAGTTTTCTAATGTGTATAATTTGTAAAGATTCAACTAATAAAGGTTTGCTATTAATTGCAAAATAAAAAAGGGTCTATTTTGTTTGTCCTTAAGTTTTAACAAGCAAGGGCTCCCTCTAAATATTATGGAATCTCCTTAAAATTTTATATGTGGCATTTTTCAATGAATGGAACAAATTTAGGGTTGACAATTCAATTTCAGCATACACTTCAAAAATGAGAGACACCCTAATATATATATATATATATATATTGCAACAATAAAATTATAAACAAAAAGGCATCATCCTATGTATTATGGTTTTAACATATATTTTGATAAAGTACAAGGAGTACATAATTCTGCTGGACAGTGAATAAAATAAATGCAAATTTTAAATTTGCTTACAGATATTTAATAAGAAATAAATATGAATTATCAAACAACTTAATATTAGGTTGGTGCAAAAATAATGACGTAATAATGTCGTTTTTTGACGTATTTTTAACGTCAAAAAACGACATTATTACGTCATTATTTTTGCACCAACCTAATAAATAAATAGTAAAGGGTCTAAAAAAAAAAAATAATTTAATCACTAAGTTTTAGAGTCTGTCTATATTTCTGAGATGAGGTATTATGTACAGTATTTACATTAGTCCTATTCTACAGATCAGTTGAAAGTGGAGTTGGAAGAGAATTTCCAAACAAAGCACTTCAAACTGATTGAAGAGGTGAGATACTGAGGATTTACTCTTGTTCAGCACTCAGAGCCACCAGTAATCTCTAGAACCAAACTTGTAAGAAGCTATACGGTGTCTCATTCTATCAGTGAATAGTGACTTTGCCTCTTTGAACTCACAGACTCATTATGAGCAGTGACAAAGAGACATCTGTTACAATCAGGTTTGTCACTCTGGTATAGCTGGAAGAAGTGTTTCCTGTGGGCTATAGCAGCTGAATAGGCAGGAGAGAACTAAGGAGAAGATTGTTGTTTCACTTAATATTTCCATGCATTAGCCCCAAACGGTACGTTGATAACAGAAAGATGTTCTGTTAATAGGGGTTTTTTGTTTCATGGGAGAGTGAAAAGAAATATCTATAGACACTAGCGTGTAGTCAGTTGCCAATAAGACAGAGCTACAGGGAATGATATGAGATCAGGAAGAAGATAAGAAAGAAATCAAATAGAGAAGTGTGTCCGTCAGAATTACTAGGGAAACACGTAAAGAAATCTACTATTTGAGTGAGAGATTGCGGTTTTGAATATAACTGTTTACATTTAATTTAAATAATTTTTTTAGTCATGTATGTGTTGGCTTAATAAAAGAATATTTCTTTTAGGAAAGGAGATATTTGAAAAAGGTCCATGGCACAGATTTATTTTAGTAGAATTCACTGGTGACACTCAAGAATTTTCCATCTAAGTAAGCTACTTCCTCTTTTAATAAGTGAAGAATTCTTTAGGTCAAATTTAAGGTTGAATTTATTTCCATGTATGACTAATATATTTGATAAGTTGTACATAAGATCCTTTTTGTGTTCAGAGATACATCTACTAACCAAAACAATTTATCCAATATCAAAATAGTTACAGCCACATCCAAAACCATTATGAATATGATCAGAGCACAAAATATCCAGTACAATAATAATTCTGAAGCAGGTGTGAAATTATATATAAAATAAACTGTAACAACTGTTTCTTACAATATGCAAAAATTTTTTTAAAAAAAATGTTTCCTTAAATTTTCCTTTAATTCTTTAAAAGGCAATCCATATACATATATACACATCCCACACAGAGAATATATCTACATGGGAAAGCAGAGTGTGGTGAGAAACAAAAATGAAGGGTCTTTCATATATGGAGATACTCTTGTGTCTGGAGAAGCCATGTTTAGGTCACCAGATTCAAATGAGCCGAAATCATTTTTGTCCCAGGCATTGATATATTCTACAAATGGGGGAAACAGCGAGCCTTGGGGTTTTTTCCAAATTGAGGACTGCAAGCTGGAGTTTCTTTCTACATTGGAGAAAGATATATTCCCTCAGGGAGACAACACCATGGACTTGTAAGCTGCTGGGGAGGCAGATTTAGCCTCTGCCCAGGGTGGAGGTGATGGGCTAAAGAAAGTAATCTCTCAGTTTGGCTGCTTTAAACAAACTGAATGACTGGCCCCTCTCGTCACTGTATGCAGTGACGTCACTAAGCAGCTGTCATGTGACCCACATGACTTATCTCCATGAAAGGTAGATAATCGCTTTCTGTATCCCTACAGCCCCATCAAAATTTGTTTCAAGAAAACAATTACAGTCTTATTTTTGTTTGTTATTTATTCTTGAAAAAGACATGAAATTATTTTGGCTTTAATTTTTTGCGATAATGATTCAACATCAGAACATCCTGTTCTCACTTTTCTAGATATCACCTTCTGATATATACCTGTTGGTAATG
The DNA here is from genome assembly GCA_963932145.1 of Acanthosepion lycidas. Classification (NCBI taxonomy): domain Eukaryota; kingdom Metazoa; phylum Mollusca; class Cephalopoda; order Sepiida; family Sepiidae; genus Acanthosepion; species Acanthosepion lycidas. The sequence goes on from OZ010573.1 coordinate 25,898,965, forward strand.
TATCTTAAATGATGTATTTTTGTTTCCCAAATCTGTTGTATTTTATATTCTGTTTGAGATATTTTATACAGTTATTGCTTGAAATAAACTTATTCATGCTCCAGATGATAATTTTGTTTTTTGTGTTTGTAATACTTTCTTACGAATTGTATTAATTAACCATTGTTCATTTTTATTTTACATTGGTAATTCTGATTTGAAATTTATTTGTAAAATCTAACTCTTTTAATATTTATTGTACCCTCCAATCCACTTCAGATGTCTGTCATCATACATGGTAACCTTCTTGTAACTAAACACCTTATTCAATTGAAGGAGGTAAATTGTTCTTATTTTGCATACTACGCTTAGAAGATATTTTTATATCGGTTTCTTCCGCCAGTATGGTATGTGAATTTTCAGCACCACCAACTTGGGGATTGAACTCACAACTGCTAGAGAATGGGATATGTTTTAACCAATGCCTTAATTCACTAGGCAATGTGTGTCTCAGTATAAGAATGTTACCAAGTATCGTGACAAACATCTAAAGAAGGCCAGAGAGTACATCAGCTGAAACATTGTGAGCATAAGAACCAAGATTAGCATTCTTATCGAAATAGTAAGGCATATTAAAGTCATAATTCCCGTATTTAAAAAATTCCAATATAAGAACTGTTTTGTTTTAAGTCATCTATGTTACGTGAATAATTTAAAAGTAAATCCCCCTAACACTATTGAATTCTTTGTGGATGAAAATAACACCATGTAGATTTCCATAAAATAACGCCATATAGATTTCTGTCATTAAAGTGGTTCGTTTTTGTCAGTGCAGAAATGTCTCTATAACTTTCAGTCAAGGGTTGAAATATTTTTTTTATTTAATTAAAAAAAACATTAATTCCAAGTAATCTTTAATAATGAAAATATTGTGTTGCAACTCACACTAGACATCAGGTTTGTTGACAGGATTCAGTTTCTTGAAGTCAAATGCTTTTGGCTTAAAAATTACCCTTTGGCCAAATCATTACCCACAAGTGAAGAACACAACAATTTCTGGCAGTAAACCAGATTTTATTCTTTAGTAACTTGCTGCTATAAGCAAGCAAAATAGGGTTGAGGTGTAAGTGAAGGGGGGATGCACAGTTCAGCAGCCATTGTCCCTGTTTGTCCTTCCGTTAAGTTCTACTTTGTTCTTTCTGTTTGCCTTTGTGCGGGATGTTCAGTTTTATAGACACGTTTTTCTTTGTTATGTCATCTACATCCAAAAAGTATTGGGTTGGTGCAAAAATAATGTCGTTTTCTCACATATGTTACTACGTGGGAAAACGACATTGTTTTTGCACCAACCTAATAATTAACCTTTGTCTAGCTACAGGCGAAAATTGTTGCCATAGAATTCTCTCCCTTTGCAACTGTAGTTGCATTCTGTCACCTCAAAAGGATTGCTATAAATAAACACTTGTTAACTGTTACTTCTGGTATTTTAAGCTGGGAATAGCCTACTACTGCTTTGGAACGAGGTTAAACTTCCATTTTGAATTCTTCTACACAAGATGCGACATTGATTAAAACCACATTAATTTGGTCATGATGGCCACATCAACATTCAACAAAGTCTTTATTCAAGAGTTTTTCTTTGATTCAGACTCCAATGATGATGATTTTGAAGGCTTTACTCAAGCAGATATTGACAAAGTTGTCCGAGATGGAGATGATAACTATGCTAGTGACAGGGAGGAAAACTATGATGACCATGAGGTGCCTAGTGGCTACTGCCATCCATGGCTGACTAATTTTATGGAAACTACTGGCCCCCTGATAACATTTCTGAAGGTAAATTATTTTGTCTACTTATAAATGACAAAATAATAACTTTATTCGTCAATGAGAGAAATAAATATGCTAGTCAGATTAAAGAAAGAGGAAACAAATGCTGATGTCTACTCATATATAAGCATGTGGAAGGATGTCACTTTTGACAAAATGAAAGATTTCTTAGCCATTTTGCTTCTTATTGCACCCCAGAACTCCACAAAGAAGTAATAAAAGTTAAAGTATGTTAAATTGTTAATGTATTTGTTTTTTATTTTGTATTTCAATTTTTTGTTTTCAACGTCAAAACATGCATGCAAAACGTAATGCATTGCATCAAAATATTATTCATCCATTCTTTTATTAGTATATAAAAAATGAAATCTATAAACACAATATACAGAAAGTTATAGCAATTTTAAAATAGTATATGCTCATGTTTTTTGCTCTCTCAAAAAAATGTGGTAATAGAGGGAACAATTCTAGAAAGAATTTAGTGGGAATCAAGGTTAATCTTTCTTCTCTTGCTCTTCAAAGTTGACTCCAATTACTGATAGACATCAGTCAAAAGTAAATGTTTCATATCATTTTAAATTTAACATGACCTCAGCTTCACCCATATTGCTACAATATTTAAGAGGATAAAATGTAACAGACGACAGCAAATGTGACATAGAAATCCAAAAGGGCATAGGATTAGTGAAAAATGCCTTCCAGAAAGTAAGCAAAGTATTAAGACATAGGAAAATTTCATTAGAAATAAAAAAAGAGTGCTAAACTGCTATGGGATATCGAATATATGAGAAACTATGTGATATCAAGTACATGTTAGTCAATGCTGGACAATCTCTTTACAGATGAAGAAGAGACTTGAACCAACAGAGATGTGGTTCAACTAACAAATATTAAGAATACAAAAGACAGAACATGTAAGCAACAAGGAAATCTTAAAGAAAATAGGAACTGCAAGTTCAGATTCTAGAATACGATGTAGAAAGAGGGCCTAGACAATTTGGCACTCACAGAACAAGAGATGCAAAGGGAAACAGTAACTTAACTAGTTTGTGGGAATGGATGACTCAACAGGGAATAAGAGTGATGGTAAAGATTCAAAATTACTTTGAGCAAAAACAAGAAAGGAAGTTTTAGATAGCCATTATCACCAATGTCCTGGAGGGTTAATAAAAAAAATGCCATTATTAACAAATTGAAACAATTTTATTTTTTTTAATATCTTCTCCTTATAGGTTGCTATGGACCAGTTACATATGCATTATACCAGTGCTATTCATAATACTGCATTCACTATTGTCCTTGGATACGTCGAGCTCTACTCTGGAACTGGTAGCACCAATTTCCAGAAAAAACAATATTCTGATTTATGCGAGGTAAGTAAATACATACAATATACCCATGAAAGGAAAACAATGTTTTTGTGTGTGTGTGTTTCTCTTTCTCTTATTCCTTTTTAATTGTCTTGGTTCTCATTGTCTATATGTGCATCTCATTTGCAGTAATTTTTGGCAGTTGCATAGCAAAGCTGACTCCCAACTTCTATTTACATTTAAATTAATATTTGCATTGTTGCTTGTGACGAATGGTTTTTAAAGCTTCTGTATGTTTTGAAAATTTACCTTTTGAACCAGACTCATTAAATGGATTCTTTGTTTCTTTTTTTTTAAACTTTCAGCAGCATTATTGGTCTCTTTTCTCTGACATAATTTTTTTTAAAAATCACAAACTTTCACAAAATATTACTTAAAGATTACAAAAAAAAAAAAAAAATACAACACCACAATGTGGTCTTATAAAGAAACATGTCTGCAACCCTATTGGTAACGATTATCTACTAAATAAGTCTTTGAATTGTCAATTAACGTTCCAATACAATTCAACTTGTACACATTTTTGTATTTTTGCTACTTTTATCAGTAATTTTGAAAAGTTTTGAAAAATGCTTTCCTAAGATATGAAGTGGAAAAAAAAATGCTAAGAATGAATTTCTAGAATGTATCCTATCTTGGATTGGAATGCTGAATGACCAGATGGCATATTCTAGTCTTCTTCTCATTTGGTCTTGAAGACAGGTGTTCAGTATTCAAGTAGTCCTGTGTTCTTTTACTAAATCAAAGCACCCTTGAATGCAAGAAATTGTTGCTATACCTCTTGAAATGATTCTGGAATTTCATTGAAGATATTCAGCACAGATATGTTAGAAAAATTGTTATTCTAATCAGTCAGTCAACTTGACAAGTAGGTCAAGTCCACCCGCAATAACAATTTGCCATCTGAAAACTGCAGGCTTACTGTTTAGAACATTCTCAAATTGTAAACATTTTTCCTTACAAAGATGATGTAATCTGAAATAATTGGCTTTTATTGTAAATGTTTGGGCAATAGTTTTTTATCACTTAGAAGAAAGAAAACTGATTCAAATGTTTTTCTTTTGCTCTCTGGTAATTCATAATCGGTACTTTTTTTAGTATCTGGATTTTGGGAAAATGTTATCAAGAACTATTTTTATTAAAAACAGCACAGAATTATTAACACATTGACAAAAGAAACAAAAACAATGTTGGTCATCTGATGCTTAAAAACATTAGTAATATTTCAAAACTGAAGTGTTTATCTTGTAAAATCATTTTCAAATGCAATAAATACATGGTTGCATGCATTTCTGTTTAATTTCTCAGTAACAGAATTGTTTTAAATTTTACTTGAAAGTGTAATATATATATATATATATATATATATTAAATGTTTTTTTTGCTTTGGAATTTATTTTAATCTAGCAAAATGCTTTTAATGGCAATCTTCATAAAAGCACATATCCAATGGATAATTTATATCTATTTTTTTATTTTATATGAAAACAAAATACAAAGAAAAACTTTGATTCATTCAACATTTTCACTTCAATTCTTGTTATTTTTATTATTATTCATTGGAATAAATTTATATATATATATATATATATATATATATATATATAATATAAGATTTGCAAGGAAAAAATCATCCTTGGTTTTTACAAAAAAATACATTAAACACTTTTTTTTTACAATTAAAAACTTTCTTTGATATTTGAATTTCTTGATTATTCTGCAGTAAATAATATTCTCATCAGTATTTAAAAATTTCTATTTTTCAAATTTTAGAGTAATTTTCTCAAACTTTGTTTCATGGCTACACTGTGTGTGTGTGTTGTTGTTATTTTTTTTTAATGTACAAGGGAAAGTAAAAAATTGTCCACATTCTTGTCTAAAAATATGTTATGGCAAAAGTTTGGATAATCTTTTACTTAACCCTGTGTATATATCAAGTAAACCTTTCAAATTAATTGAATATTGAGCTTGGAGTAAATTCCAAAGTTTCACTTAATCTCCTTAATGCTAACTGCTGCTTTAAATATTCGAACCATTACATAATACCATCTATGTTTTTGTTAGCAATATATTTTCATAAGTACATCAACCAAGTTAAAAACAAAAAAAAATTTACACATATCCTCTCAAATTTAAAATTGGTAATCTACTGATTATTTCCTCTCATTCATGTTAATATAAATTTAAAAAAATAAACTAAATGCAAACATAAATTATTAAGTGATCCCTAAATATTTTCTGCCTTTACTGCATACTGGAAGATTCTGCTTTTGAGTTCCTGTTATTTGAGACAATTGTCTGGTGATATTATATCAATGAAAATTATTATATCATATGAATGAAAAGTTAATTTGCATAATTCATGCATCTATGCCTCATGTAATTTATCATATTTCATTAGTATGCTCAACTGGACTTAAAAACTTTGAATGGTTTTTGTATGTATTTCCTTTGTTGATAACTAGTTTTTATATTTAGTATTTCATCTTTACATTTGTGTTTAGATTTGAGTGTCTATGCATTTTTTCTTTAAACCAATTTTGTATGAGTCTATTTTACTTTCAAAAAGGTGTGTATGTATATGTATTTCTACTTATAAATCTGTATGTCTGTTTCTCCTTTTGTGTATGTTCCTACTAACAAATGTGTGTGTCTACATGTAACTGACACTTATTTAAATGATATATTTGGTCAATACTAGAATTTCACCTATTCAAAAATTTGTTTTTGATTTTCTCTTTAAGAAATATATTTGAAAAATAATTCCATATATAAAACTAAGAATAAAAGTGGCATATATATATATATATATATATATATATATATATATATACACACACATATATATTTAGTGTATTGGGGCAGTATATCATTATTCAAACATATATTGTTAAATATAACAGACAATGAATGTCTATTATGTTTGATCATGAGCCATTCTAAACTTCATATAGTTGGTTTAATTTCAGGTGCAAATAAAGACAAAAACTGTCCAACATTTGGATATTTTTTTTATTATGCTCTTCCTTGATTTAAGCTTTTGGCTCACATGAGCCATCTTCAGAATCGTTATATGTGGGCTGAAAGCTTAGATCAAAGAAGAGCATAATAAAAAAAAAATATCCAAATGTTGGACAGTTTTTGTCTTTATTTTCTCCTGAAATTAAACCAACTATATGAAGTTTAGAATGGCTCATGATCAAACATAATAGACATTAGTTGTCTGTTATATTTGACAATGTAAGGGAATGCATGTCTGAATCCTGCTGGAGAGCGCATTTTTTTTTTTAATAAGATATCTGAAATATTCAGGCGACTAGACAAAAATAAATAAATATACTGTTTAATAAATAAACATTATCTCCTCAAATACGTATATCCACTAAAAAATAACATTTAAAGTGATAATATACATAACTTTCCCAGCAATGAATTTTCATATTGTCCCCAGTAAGTATAAAGTCTAATTTAAAGGCTCCCATTGTATTAAGAACATTGGGATCAGATCTATACCCCCTCTGCATAGCAAAAGGTGGGAATAGACAGAGTTTGTCCTTTTTTCATGTATACATGAAGTTCTTCTTTTTTTTTTTTTAAATAAATAAAAAGCATGTCACATTCTGTTAAAGCAAGAAAATTCTTAAATATCTGTATGAATATAATTTACATCAGAAAAAAAATATCTGGAAAAATTTTTTTCACAATTTGCCTCTTGATTGTTTTGCTTTATGAGATGAAAATAAAATTTTCAGTTTTCTCTGCATTTTTTAAAATGTTAACAGTTTTAGCTGTTGATTGTAAAATTATACCTCATCATTCACAACACCCCAGCTGATGTGAACTTTGATTATCACTATGAATATCTCCACATAAACCACCTGGTGTATCCCTTGTTCATCTCACCACTTTCAAGAAGCTCACTATCTCCAAGTTGCTGTGGTTAAATGGCTAATACCATGTGTATAAAATGCCTTCTTTTTTATTTCCTGTGTTAGATAGGAAACTGCCATGTCAATGTTCTTGATACATTTGAAAGGGAAATGAAAAGGTTAGAATTTGGCACATGTTAATTAACATTACATTAAGTCAGCTTCCATTTATGGCCAATGAAAGATGTGTTCACCTCAAATCCCTGGCATACACTATGCTCCTGTTATTTACTTGTCAGTTCATAACTTAAATACGAGATTCTTAACCACATTAAGGGTCACCATTATATGCTGATTAATTAATTGTACATTAAAATTAATTGAATATAGCACTTGGAACAAATTCCAAAGTTTCACTGCTACCTTAAATATTTGAAACTTTGCATAACACCATCTGTGTTTTCATTCACATTAACATTAGAAATTGCTATATGAGATTCAATCAATCCATTGCTTTGTAGACACTGCCAGTGGAGTATAAGGCTACAGCTCTACTACACTGTGTTGCTGCTGTGGTTTCCATAGTTGGTATGTTTTCATGAGGTGGAGTTGCTAGCCTCCTGTCCAACTGGTTTTGAATTCAGAGTTGGCCTTCTCGTAGACTGGTTGCCAACCAAAGCTAGAGAGCCCAGTCTGCCACCTGCTTTTTAACCTCTAGCTGGAGACAGAAGAGATGGATTCATACATTTTCATGAGTAATTGTGCAAAAGCAAACACAATGGGGTCAGCTAGAATTTGAATTCAGCATTTCACTCTATCAATAATCACTATGTCACATGCACACACCTTAAATAAGATTATTTTTGTAAATAAAATAAATTCACTGCTACCTTGGATATTCATACCCTTACATAATGCCATCTATTCTTTGGTTAGTTACCAATATAAACAATACTACTTGTGCTTTATTTTGGTAACTAAAATTTATTAAGACATAAAATACAACATTAATGTCTGTCCTTGACACTGGCTTTTTTTCTTTGTTTTTTTTCTCCTTAATATCATGTGACACATTTGTGTGTCATCAATGCTTTTTCCCAAAAAGCAGTTATACAAATCAAGATAAAAAAAGAATGCTGTCACAGTGTTGCTGATATTTATATTACCTTACATAAGATTATGAAATATATATCTATATTTTCAAAGTTTCAGTTTATAATCTAATTAATATTGCTAACAGAAAACTCTAAATAGATTTTCAAATTAAAGAATTAAGTTTTTTTTTGTTTTCTGATGAGCTATCACTGATCTTATAAAATGAGAAATCTTCCAGAATATTAATTTATTTTTTTATTAATGATGGAACAAAATAAAAATTTTTAACTGTGATGTGAAAAACACTAAGGTTATGTACTGTATGATTTAAAATTTCACAATGTAAACATCATGATGACGACATTGTGCTTCTGTCGAAAGTACTTGGAATAAATGAATATGTATCAACATGGTTATTTTCTCTCTCCCTTTAATAAGGATACTAAGAAGCCTGTCCACGAATATAAGAGGATCCTATTGAAAAATAAGTAAAAAATAAGTAGACAAAACTTGTATAAATTATTCAATGAAATATGTCTTAATGAAAACATACTCCCAAAATTATATGCTTTATTTATATACATACATACATATATATATATATATATATATATATATATATATATATATATATATATATATATATAGTAATGGATTTTTTATTTATTAATCTAGCAGATTTTATTACTTTCAACGTTATTGTAGTGGATACCTATATTTGAGTAGACGCTCCATTTATTTATTACATAATACATTTATTTTTACGTACCATCCTGAATATTCAAGAAATCATATTAAAGAAAGAAAAAAAAAAGATGTGTTCTGCCAGATATATATATATATATATATATATATATATATATGCACGTGTATAAAGAGTTACTTAACCATAATATTGTTAAAAAATAACAAAATTAACAAGAATAAGTCAATTTAAAAAAAAAATGCATATGCACAATGAAAAACAACTGTTTGAAGTGAAATGTGTGTGTTTGCACACACGCACACACACGTAAAATTACAACATCCTCAATGCGTGTTTCAATTTACTCAAGATTAAACATATGGATAATATGAATAGAATAAATGATCACATATAGGTCAATAAGTGCACAGGTTCCAAAATAAGGAACCCATCAACAGTACACAGACACCACCCCCAATATTAATACACTCTATATCCACCTTCAGTCTTAACACAGGCTTGTACTCTTACATACAATCTTATAAATGCCAATACAGTTGTAGGTGGGCTAACTGACTGAGTCGGGTGTTGTACCACCATATCCTGTACATGTTCAATATGATCATGCTGGCCAAGAAACTTGTCAGATATCTTTCATAGCATGTTGGGTAGTATGGGCATCATGTAAACAGGCATTATACTCCTAGCTTAGCACATCACCATCCTGTTGCAGGAATGGTAACAGAATGGGTTAAACAATATTCTGAAAATACCTGGTGCATTGAAGAATGGATAAAATTCATAAATTTTGATTTGGGTTGATTTTCCATCTTGTTATATACATATTTAGAGATCTGCTTCAAAAGTGCTGCTTCACTTCGCATTGGCTCACAATTAGTGACCTTATATCCTAGTTGTAGCAGCTCTGACTCATTTGCTAAATTATGATGCTCATATCCTGGTCAGGACTGCTTCTGATTGGTGATCAAAATATGACTTAATGGCTTCACGATTCTAAATATACATCTATTTTTAGAGATGGTGAAATTTTGGTCTCCTTGTATTTATTTTTCTATCACTACAGTACCACTGAAGACATGTACAATAGTGTTGTGGCCTAAGTGGAATTCTAGACTTGAGGTACACATGCTTGTAACCCTACAATTCTAAATGACTCGTTGACACTATAAGTGCTACATTTACATCTGTGAATTTTGTAAATTTTCTTACTGCTCCTTTTACAATGCATTTATCTCAATCATTGGCTGTAATATATGACCACCCAGAGCCTTGGTCTACAGATGTACAAATGTTCATTCAACCACTGTTGCTAACATCAAAATACCACCAATGTATCTCCAAAATGACCATACAACCTCTTGAAAGTCCATAGACTGACCTCTCTCTCAGATGGCTCTGATTGAACAAAAAGAAACTTGTGCATCTCTTTGGTATGACACCTGCTTACTCTGGATTCTTTCACCACACTGAACCTTATTGAAGCACTTTATAAAGGTCAGACACAGACAGTGCACCAATAATTAGTTTTACTATATCACAAAATGGGCAAAGACTTTGAAAATTTAAGTAGAATATCTACTACTTGCTAACCCTAACCCTAACTTAACCAGGTACTCATACTTAACATTACTATGACCCAGGTCACAAATCAGTCTCATTCTTCAGGGTGTTACAGTTTTATTATGTGTGTGTGTTTGTTGATAGGTGGGTAAATTAATAAGGATGTGGCCTCATGAAGATTATTTTACCCAACAAATATTTATTTTTCAGCATAATTCTTTGCCAATGCATGTAATTCAGTGATGAATGCTTATCATATGGCTTGGACATTATACAGTGAAAATTTCAGATCAAGATTCAGCAAATAACTACAGATCAGGCCACAGCCTTCTTTATCCATCGTTCATGTGTGTGCATGAATCTGCGTGTATTGTCTAATTGACCTGACACATTTATTCTTCTTTCTTTCCTTATGAATTATTTCAGAAAAAAAAAAAATTCTTCCAAACAATTTATCAAATACAGAATATTAATTTGTGTTCTCCTTTAAATTTATTTCTGAATGTCTTTGAAGCATTTTCTGTCATTTTAATACTTACTTTCTCTTCCTCAGCTTTTCTTTTTACACCTGTGTTATAACTTACTAAAACAATAGTCCTTTATTTATAGTGGGATGAAATTCCAATAAATCCTGATCGAGAAGGGGTTAGTGGCCAAATTATTCTCTTTCCTCACAATAATCCAGGATTTCTTTATTGTGATCATTGTGGATGTTGTCACATTGTGGAGAGTTGAAGATCCATTTGTTTCCTTTGTTTAACCCTTAGCCATACATCCTGAGAACCTTCAATGTTTCAAACTGTTTAAGCTATTTCACTCATTTTGAAGATGCACCCTCATCCCCGCCCAAAACCATTGTATTGAAAGTTCAATCAAGTTTTCAGTCTTGGCAATCTTTATATAATCTTTTTGAAAATAAGACAATGCTCATGGGTGGGAATATGGCCTGAAAAACAAAAATGCATAAAAGTAGGTACCTCCAATATGGCTGAAAAATGGCATAGCATGATGAAAAAGGCCCCAAACTTAATAAAATAAAATAAAAAAAAAAAAAAAAAAAAAGATTTATTGTCAAAATGTTTGCTATTATTAAGAGGAAAGACCAAAGTATTTTTTATTAAATTTTTAATCCTTCCTAGAAAATTTCAAAATTTTGGTTAAAAATCTTGTTTGTTTTTTTATGTCAGCAGTGGACGATTAGTGTTTTTTGCACTTTTTCTAGTGAAAAGCACATTGATTTGGAAATTCTTGCAAAAATCAAATAATTGTTGGATTTTAATAATTATTCACAAATAGAATTTTTTTTTTTTTACATTTTTGCCCACCACTTACTTAATTTCAAGAAATTAAATTTCCTTTGCCCAAATTTTTTTATTAGTTAAAAGTAGAACTCCTAGGAGAATATAAATCATTCAATTTTTTTTTTTTTATTTTTTTTCAAACCACTCCTCATTTCTGAAAAATCTGCTCCAAACCATAAACTAAAAACTAATAAAACTATGACATTACTTAATTAGAAAAGCTTTTAACTGCTTTTATAAATAAGATATATTAAGGACACTATTGTTATAAGAAAAAAAATTTATTTCTTTTTTCGATGAATAATGAATTTTTAAAAGAATTGTTTTTATTTTTAATTATAATAATTTAAAAATCGTTTAAAATTCTGCATTACTTTATTTTAGGTGATATTGTAATTAAGTGGAAACTATATTTATGAATCAAAAATTGAAAAGCTTAATAAAAGTTGTTTGCCCACAGTATTTTTAAAATAATTTTTATTTTTTTTTTTATTTTTTTTTTTTTAAGTTTTCCATTTTTGTATTTATGTTATTCTATACATGACATTAAATAGGTCACGTGCCGTATGAGTTGTCTTCCCTTTATTGAGAAATTCACTTGCCCACAATTCTTTATTCATTTCATGTTTACATCTCAATAGGCTTTGCACATCTATCTTTTCAAAGTTTTAAAACTTTAAAATAAGTTTTACTTTTTTAATTTCTATTTCACTAAATATTTTTATTTTATTGTTGGTCATACTTCAATTGAGTATTTTTCTTTTTTTTAACTTTTTCTTAAGAAGAAACAATTTAGAGAAGAAATGTTTTTTTTGTGTTAGTAATTTTTTTACATTTTTTCAGTTTATTCTTTTTATAGTATTTTAAATTTTATTATTTTTTTCAGAAAGCATCTTCAAACATAAGGCTATAGCACTATAGTAGCTGAAAGTCAATAAAATATTAGATAATTGATGAAAATATGTTAATTTGTAAAAAATTACCAAGTAGTTAGAAACCAAAAAAATGCATTCACTTAGATTTCATAAATTTATTACAATTCTGGTCATCCATATTTAGTTGTCAAGACCTTAGAACATCAATTACATCAATCGTCTTATCAGAAAAACAGGACCTGTGGTTAAATGCTTGTATACTACGTTTTTTTGTTATAAGTAAGTAATATGTTTCAAATCAGATTAATTTAAATTTGCTAATTTTTCTCAAATAACGTGTCACAAATATGTATTTTATTTTTGGAAGATTTTTAAAACCAATTATTAAATTTTGTTTACAAATGTGTTAAAATGAGAAAATGGCTGCTTGAAATAAATTTTGTGAAAGCAAGCAAAAAATTAACATTCCAATCTATGTAATTTCTATTTGAAATACTCTAGAGAATTTTGCTTACTGGAAATAGTAAATTTAATCATTTAGCTTTCAATTAAAGCTAAAATGAAATCTTAAGAATGCTTTTTCATTTTTAAAAATTCATTTTAAACTTTAGGTATCAAAAATTCAGTGGAGGTGCCTACATAAAAGAATATCATTGTATGATGGGAGCTGATTGTTTGTCTATTCTACAATCACAATGTGAGAAATACAAATATTTTTATGTATATAGATATGAAAGTTTTCAGTTATTCAAATCCATTATTGGGGTATTGCATCATTTTTTAGATGCAGATATTGATATATTTTATACAATTTATCTTGTATAAAGCAATAAAGTAAAACTTACTGTTATGGAGACAAGGCTTTCAACAAAACAAAGAAACATATGAGTTATTACCCTTGAGAAGAAGGGGTAAACATTACCTGTGTACCACTTGATATTTTGACTGGACATAATTTCCAATCTTCCAACGTACTTTTGAAATTTTTGTATTATTCCATATTAAAGGTCTTGTTCAATCTCAAGAATCTTTACTGTTTATTTTTCCCACTAAAAATTTGGAATTAACACATTTAGGTGATGTGTACAAGCCTTACCTTGCAGCAAAGTATATTAGAATTAACATGATTATTTTTTCTTCTTTATTTTATTTTTTTTTTTTTTTTTTTACTGATGCTGTACTTTGATCTAACATTCAAGCATGTGATATCTGCTTCTCCTGAATTTACATTCAAATGCCACAAAAACACTTGGCTAGCCCATTAATTGTCTTGTATGACTGAAAAATTTCCATGTCTTGTTTTTGAAAACAATTTTCATTTGGTCATGCCATGAATCGGTTCCTAGCATACTTTGTCATCTCTTTATGTACAACTAATTCCTTCCAGGTCTTCACTATTTCTCACCTATAACTATTGTCTTATTTCACCAAGAATTTTGCTCCTCTCTTTAGAAAAGCAAATAATGGGTTTTGATTTCAACAGAATAAGTAATTATTAATAAAACTATTGTATATGATGTAGTCTGTTTTGGAAAACAATGCCTAACCTACCTAATGACCTTGTGTAAATGGATGGCAGAACAAGGATTAGGATAGATAGAAAGAAAAAAAAAATTTACTAAGCGCTACAAAGGGTAGAAAATTGTGGAGAGCCATGACCGCCAACATCCTGACGGGGCATGGCGCATAGAAGAATATTTAAACTGTAACATATAAATATATAAACAAGGGATGCTCCAAAGGTAATGCCTTTTATTCATTTCCTTGAAATCTACAGCAGATCCAGAGAGCACACTAAAACTATTGGATAAAGCAAGTTTACAGTTATAAAAATCACTTTGTTTTTCCACATAGTCAACACTAGTAGTTATGCGCTTTCACCTGCAAACAATGTTCATAAAAATCTGCACCAGTTGTGGCCACCCAATTTTTCACAGCAGAATCAATGCTGAAACATTACCTGTTGTCTAACAGTGCTCACATTCACTGTTTGCTCTCCATCATAAGCATTCTGCAAACATCACTAAGTGTAAGTCTTACTGCATGAAGGAATTCAATAACCAACTTCTGCTCTGTATTTGCTTTTATCTCCAGCAACATCATAAAGTCAGGGACATTACTTTTGCAATGATGGCCATCATGCATATGTATGTGTGTGGAGACAGGACTTGATTTTGACCTTGTGCTATAAGCAATTTAAAAATAAAATCTGGTTTCACCAGCCATTGGAAGGGTTATCTCATATAAATCAGAAACACATGTTGAAAAGCAGTTATCCAAGATAAAAATATCAGAGATCAAGCATTTGTGGATGTAGATAGTGCCAGTTTAGTGGCCACACTGTCTACATTTATCTATATCTATGTGTGTGTACATACGATATATATTTGTGTGTAATACTTCTGTGTTACAAGAAAGGATCCACTATAAAGTGATTGGCATTCGAATGTAGTAGAGACAGAATTTTCTGTTGTTTTAAAATTTTGCAATTTCATAAAATGAAACAAACTATAAGCAAGTGGCAGGGCTACATGCTGTCCGGAAAAAAGGTTATATGGACCAGGCTCTTATATAGGATATGTGTCTATCATGCACTCTTACCTATTAAAGGGGGAGGAAGCCCCAAGGTGTTTGACATGCGAGGAAGAGTACACGGTAAGCCATATGCTGACAACATGTAAGAACCTGAAACTAGCCCGAATCAAATATTACCGAACAAATAACCTGAAAGAACTCTTCACCACAGTCAATCCGGATAACATTTTTAAATTCTTAAAAGAACCATACCTATCTACCAAAATCTGAAAAAAAAAAAACTTAACTTTTCACATAAGTACAGTTTATAAATACAAAAACTAAATATTACTTTTGACACAATTATAATGTTAAAAAAAAAAAAAAAAAAAAAAAAAAAAACTTAATTTCACTACAAAATAATAATACACAATTATAAAATCCCAACCCAATTTGCTTTGGCATTAGATGACTCACTAGGTGTTCATATGACATTAAATAAAACAAACATAAACTTGACAAATGGTAAAATATACTTATGTCTTAAATTATTTTTAACTTATTAATAAATGGCAAATACTTTTGTTAATTACATTGTATTTATGCAAATATAAAAAAAAAATTTTTTTTGACTGCACATGTAAATTGGTAGATTCATAAAATGTTTTCATGTGAAGAAAAAATAACACAACAGTTTAATAGCATTGTTTTTTTTATTGTTTGTTTTAAAATAACTTGGCAGTCAAGTGTTAAGATAATACAATTTTAACTTGTATAACTAACCTGAAGTTAATATATACTAACAATACATTACCAATTTTTATATATATATATATATATATATATATATAAATGGGCACATGGCCAAGTGGTTAGAACGTTCACTTTCTTACTATGAGACCCAGGTTTGAATCTCACCATGGTTGATTTGTCAGGAAGGAGACTTCTTGATGTTATCAGACACGATTGAGGCTGATCCCAGCATGCAGCACCTTTGGAAAGTGCCTGAAAAACCATACCACAGGTTGACCAAAGCCTTGTGAGTGAAATTGTGCAGAAGGAACTCCTGTGGGTCATTGATAGCTGTGCTAGCACGAAGGTACAAGTCATCGTGGCTGAGGGCTTGAGTATGCTGGCCTTGTTCAAATTGTTGATCATTCTAGATAACACACTCTCTCCCAGAAACTGTAACTAAGGTCTGCGCAGCATAGTTGCAGTATAAACCACAGATGGGCTCTGTGGGTGTTGAGCAAACACAAATGTGCCTGAACGAGCGTCTGAAATAGGGATTGGCTTAACCACCTTACTGGACAGATATCCTCAAATACAAGTGGCCAGCTATATATATATATATATATATATATATGTGTATATGTAAAAGATTAATACAAATAAAGGTAATTTGTCACTTAGCTGATTGATATTATATTTAGCTTCATCTGCATCTCGACTGTAGAGTTTTGTAGATTAACTTTTTGGATATTGTTCAATCCACTCTTCAGGATGTTTTTACACAGCAAACTTTTCTGTTTTATTGGATGTGACAGACAAAAAATGTTTACTTTCATATTAAATTTTTCTAATGTTTTTATAGTTTTCTTTTTGGAAGAACTAAGGATGTGCACAAACTGTCCGCAATGTTTATTGTTCCAAGTACTTTTGGTCAATTCATTAGTCATATATACACACACAATATAAACAGTTACTTAATTTAAATATAATTCCAATTAAATACAAGTTGTTATTGATTTTCTTGAAGACAATGCTGAATATTCTGACGATAGAGCCACATATAGTGTAATGTTACATTTTTTTAGATCTTATTAAAATGGGACAAGCTTATGCAAAATTAAGTTTCATAATTATTGAGCACCCTCACCCTTTATGTGTGTGTATGTAATATATATATGTATAATATAAAAGGCTCAAACACTATTAATATTAATTCCATGGTTATAATTTATTACATTGGAATCACAATCCAATTCATCAGATCTACAAATTCGAACATTTTTTTTTTTTTTTTTTTTTTTTTAATTTGTAGATCTGATGAATTGGATCATTCAATTCCGATGTAATAAATTATAACCATGGAATATTAGTGTTTGAGCCTTTTATATTATATCACTCTGTTCAGGACATTGAGTTCTACCTGGATTCTATCCTTTTAGGAATTTTTATTTATATATATATATAATAATATAAAATACTGAAAAATGTTACCAGAACTAATCAAAAGTATTTTTCTTAGTGATGAATTCTGTAAAATGACAAACATATTGGTTTTCTTAACTATTTACCTAAAATCAATATTCAATAATCTACTAATATGTATCAGAATATATCTTTTATTTTACCTCTATATCCCCCTGGTATCAATTTAAACTGACACTTTATTTTTCCATATATCTAAACTCTAATTATAAACTTGAGAGGTGAAAATTTCCAGCTTTTTACATGAAATCAATATAATAAACAAAATGCTCACAATAAATAGGGGCAAAGAAAGCATTAGTCTAAACTGATGCTAGGAGGATAAGGGTTAATATATAATATATGATAGATCAGTAAAAGTTCTTTTGGACAAGTAGGACATTAATCTTGACCAATGACCAATTTTCTTAGTGAAATTCAATTCAGCTGTCTTTTCACCAGGAGAAAGGTTTTGTTTTTGGGGGGCTGTAGTAATAAACTGTACAATGTATATGGTCTGTACTTGTTACTTTTATTATCCCCATTAGAAAAATTTTACTATTTGTCAGTGATGGAAATGATGTAGTGAGTGAGAGAAACTCCTCAATACTGGCATTGCAGACCCCATAACCTATGAAGTGAAGATACTCACTGAAGAATTTTGGAGGGAGAAATTCCCTTTTTCCGGGTGAAATCTCACCTCCCTAGTTGTTGATTCATTAATTCACAGGCTAATGAAAAAGCACTGCCACCTCCTTCTTTTTCCTTTTTTTTTTTTTCTGGCACTTGAGACTAATAATTGACCCTAACATATTTCAGCAATGCAATATATTGCCAACAACTTATGCGACTACTTTTTTTGTTTTTTCTTCTCCTTAATCCTTAACTTATTCACCTTTATTTTTACACACTCAGTGTTACACGGCTTTTTATTGTTTTCATTAACCATTATAACTCCACACTGACTTTTGGAGTTGTATCCACTGGATCCACATTAATTTTGGGTGTGGTAAGTTTTTGAATGTTGGGTATATTACTAGCACTGTAACTTTTAGGGTTTTAAAGATATTGTTATAAAATTTTCAGGGTATTTACATGAAAGGATATAGAAAAATAGACATTTTTTTTTACTGTACATATAATAAATTTTAAGAAAAATAAAAAAACATGAATTAGCAACAAGATGAAAATATGATAGAATTGATAAAAAAAACAATTCCTGTGCATCACATTATGCAAGCGTTGCATATATAAAAGGGGGTCTGTAGTCCAGTAAGACAAATATGAAAGTCACTTTGTCAAACCTACCAACAAATGCAAGGCCAAAAATGTTTTCATTTCTTCAAAGCAAACCTTATTCCAATCTCTGATTCGCAAGTTGGGCTTTGCTGTGCCACCTAATTTTGTTTCCATATCGTTTATATACCAGTTAGTTTCCACTACTATTAATTGAATAACTTCTTCAGATAAAGAAAGATGAAAAACATCTACCTCACAAGCTTCTTGATCAACATTTGCAGGTCTGGGAGTGTAGGAAAACTGTGGTTTAGTTTGTTTTGTTTTAAAATTTATTGCTGGTAATAATTTTTTACAAAAATGTATTGTTGGTATTAAAACCTATTTTTACACTTTCATAGTGTTTTGACCCCAGTTTGGAGATTAACTATTTTCCCATAGCTGGGACCCTAACAGGTGCTACCACCCTGGGCCAGAGTGGACTGCAGAACACCATCAATTAAGAGGTGGTTCCATGCTCCTCAAAATCTCCTGATTCGAGGCCTTGTTGTCGGATGTAGTTTATTGTCTTATCCAGGACGGGGATAAACTCTGGTAGCCACAGGTGATCATATGCTTGTGATGGTTCAAAAATTCCTCCTTCTTGGTCAGAATCACTTTCAGTCACACTGTCATGCACATCACCAATATCTGTGTGTGTAAATCTGAGAAATTCTTCTTCATTGCTCTCACTGTCCATGAAAAGTTCCTCTATTGACATAACAGATTCACGCCCCACTCCAGGGGTTGCCACTGTGATCGAAAAATGAATGTTTTTAAAGTAGTTTATTAAAATTTGCTTATGAAACAACTGGTTCAGTGAGAACAAAATGGCTGACATCCGGGCATTCCCACTTCATATTACAAGCTTAATGATGTTATTTCTGTTATAATAGGTTATTTTTAGAAACGTACTTTCCCTTTGAAGCAAAGCACTGTCACTCGGCAAACATGTCCACCCAGAGAATATTGAGAAATAGTATCATCAGTGGACATGTACACCTGCAGAGTTGTAAAGGTTAAAATAAGATTGTTATCTGAATAGTATTTTTAAATTGATCATGTTTCTGATCTTCTTAACATATGGTTACAGTT
This sequence comes from Acanthosepion lycidas, assembly GCA_963932145.1. NCBI lineage: Eukaryota > Metazoa > Mollusca > Cephalopoda > Sepiida > Sepiidae > Acanthosepion > Acanthosepion lycidas. The sequence goes on from OZ010573.1 coordinate 25,918,627, forward strand.
CTTGATGTTATTATGAAAAGTGCTGAAAAGCCCTTAAAAAAATAATTCTAATGTTTGGTCATTTTGTTTCGAGTAATATTTGTTAACAATTATCAAGCATTTTTGTGTGCTTTTTCTTATACAATTTAACAATTTTGTTTAATGAATTGTTAAACAAAATGCTATGTTCTTTACAAGTCTTGGAAAATTCACTTATCCACCAACTTTAAAAGAAATGAGTAAATCTGGGTGGAATGGATACAAAATTTTATCAGGGTTTTAAAAATGGACATTTTCAAAATATATACAAAAATATATAAAGCACATTTTATATTTTGGAGTTCCGGGTTCAAGAACACAGAACACAATGTCTTTGGCACAATTTCTGTCTTCTTAATTCCTGCTTTTTTAGTGTTCTCTCTCCTTAATAATAATTTTTTATTTTTTTTAATATTCTCTCACACTCAATAACCCCTTGCATCTTAGTGTATTGATTGGAGTAAAATGATTATAAAAAAAAAAAACAAAAAAAAAACAGGGAAGGAAGAGCAAGGATAAGAAAAACAAATTACTTACTGTAAAGAGGTGATAAAAAAAATAACAATGAAAAACAGCTAACCAGTTATTTCTCTTTGTTTTTATTGCCTTCAATTGGCTCTGAAGAGTGAAGATCAATAACCAGTTAGTTCTTTTTTCTTATCCCTTTTTTGCTTGTATTTTTTTTTTAATCTGCCACCTTATAGTATTACAGTAATTTTTTTTTTCTTATCCTTACATTTCCTCTGTTTTAAGTATTTTTGCATATACATATATATATATATATATATATATATATATACTTGTAAAATGTTCGTTTTTAAAGTCCTAATAGAAATGAGTAATTATTTTTTTCTTTTTTCTTCAACTCTCCTTTCTTCTTTCTGAATGTACATCATTAGTTATATTGGTGCAGAATATTGCATTGACTTTGCATGGTTCCTTCTGCCTTCTTGCACTTGTTCTGTTTTTTGTTTTGTTTTTATTTACCAACACAGACTCCTTTGTTGTATTCTTGTCAACTGATGCACTGACACTGTCAAGGAAAATAACCCATAAATTTTATTATTATTATTCTTAATGCTTTTTTATTATCACCATTAATGTCTTTTATTTCTCCTTCAGTTGTGATTATTTCTCTTTATTATTTGGGAACAAATTCATTATGTTGCATTCTTATTTTAAATTCTGTTTTCCTTAATTATATTTTAACATTCTTTTTTTTTTTTAATCTCTTTTTATTTTTACTGTCATATTTTTCTTACTTTATTGGTATTTTTTCTTCCTATCAATTTCATTATCATCAAATATTTAGATATGATTAAAACTGTTAATGTATAAAATAACTTTACCATACATACATACATACACACATATATATATATATATATATATATATATATATATATATATTAATCATTTCACATCAAGGAGAGAGAGGACATAAAAATATAGATTTAAAGTATGATATATTTATGGATAGAAGTACACAATATCAGAGATAGAACATATGCAGATATAAAAGTAGGCACAGAGGTCACCACCAAATGTCAACAATCTGTTTCATACTTGAGAACAATTTTCAGACCATGTGTGGTGGCTCAACTATTTATATATGCTGGTCAATGGAGCATTATAGATAGCAAGGTCAGGTGTTTCCAGTATATTGCATTATCATAAAGGTTATTGGGTATTTCATTATATATATATATATATATATATATATATATAATTATTTATTTAAAAGTTATAACATAAATATGTTATAAAATCACTACAAAAATAGCCATTTTGTTTCAACACCTCCGGTGTCTCACCAAGTAATGATGTTGAATGCTAGCACAAAGCCACAAGTCATCATGGCCAAGGTGCGCTGGGCTTGTTCAAATTGTTGATAACGCTAGATAACACACTCTCTCGCAGAAACTGTAGCTGTGGTCTGCTCAGCACAGTTGCAGTATAAACCATAGGTTTGCTCTGTGGGTGTTGAGCAAAACACAAATGTTCCTGAGCAAGTGTCTGCAAGTAGACGAGTATTCTCAAATACGAGTTGCCAGCTATTATATATATATATATATATATATATATATAAAAAGAAAGCACAATAAGAAATATCATCCGGTGTTCTTATAGATATTTTTATTTTTACAAAATAGTGCTCAATGTAAATTTACAGAGCATTAATATTATAAATTGATTAATTTAAAATGTTTTTTTCGCTACACAGTTCTAACCATGTTTCAAAAATGGAAGCTGAAAGCTCCAAATTTAATTTTGTAATTAAATTAAAGACATTAGTTCCATTTCATAGGATGAAATGGAACTAATGTCTTTAATTTAATTACAAAATTAAATTCGAAGCGAAAAAAAAAAATTTTAAATCAATTAATTTATAATATATATATATATATATATATATATATATATATAAAACTTTATCATATATTATGATATATAACCAAATTGTTTTATAAGATAGAATACATTTTATTTTTTTCAAGTAATTAGTAATAATTTTGTCAGGATCTTTTTTCCTATTAGGAATACAACAGAAACTTATCTTTTTATCTCTCCATAATATTTAGTGATAGTAATATTAATAATTACATAGTTAAAGAGAAGTAATAATTATTTGGTTAGCAGAAAAAACAAATTCTATTGATAAAGCTATCAACAATTTATTAATGATAAGAAAACATAAAAGTTGCAACCATCACACTCCTATGGTTCAACTTCAGTAAATTCTTTTCTTCACTTGAGGCATTTGAGAGATATCTAATAGTTAAAATGCAGATGTCTTTCCAACTTTGCTGCTGCTAGAATTTCAATGGAAATGGATGACAGTGTGATGTTGGAAACTACCTTGTGAGAACTCTCTAAAGTGGTGTATGTGTGTGTGTGCTTATAAGGATAACAATTTGAAAAGGGACTTTGATTAATTAAGCATCTACACAAAGATTCTCTTTGTTAAACAAACCAGATGGCCTGATAATTTGATGAGACTGCCCCATCAGTGCTCATTTCCCAATATCTAGTTTCAGACCTTTTTGTAAAAATCAGTTCCTGCAGAGTAGGCTGCCGAAAAAAAAAAGAAAATTGCAGACTTAAGTCTCAGATGGTTTCTGAAGTGAAAAAAAGATTTTGAGCTCACTGACAAACAACTCTGTAGAAGGGCTCCAAATTTGTAAACTGTTAAACCCAAGGAACTTTTAAAGAAAGATGCAGTTCAAACAAATTAGAAAAATTCGAATTGAACCTCTGAAGTTATTTGATGCACTTGATAAGAACACTCAATTCCAAGATAAGGAAAATGTCCACTGATTTTGCAGCAGAATAATGACTGTCTCCATGTTTGGAAATGCGACACAGCAAACAATCATAGAGCTGAGATGTAAAGTTCTTCCACATGCTGCATATTCCCCAGACTTCTCGACTACAAGATTATCATGCCATCCATTATTTATCTTTTTAATCGTTTCACTCCAAACGAGATGATAAAGCCACTAAGGTGTTACTGATAGTGAAATTATTATTAAGGATAACAGACAATAAAAGAAGGAAATAAAAAGAGACATAAGATGACAATTGATATTGCATTTAAATCTTTTACTGGAAAGCAGGGGGCCAGAAGAGAGTTCTACAAGTGAGAAGTGCAAGAGAAGAAACTGTTAGCATAGAAGTTATTACATCTGTAAAATGATGAAACCTAGATGCCAATTTTGTATTAGGTTTCATCTTAAGTCAGGCCCTTTTTAAAAAAAAAAAAAAAAAAAAATTCCTGTTTCAATTGACTATAGAGAAAATCGTCATTAAAGTTTGACTATGAAAATGTTAGGTCATTATAGTATATTGCTGGATAGCATGTAAATTACTGAAGGATTTGTTGTCTACACACACACACACACACATATATATATATATACATACATACATACATATATATATATATATATATATATATATATAATCCACAGATAGACTGCTGTATCACAGCCCATCAATGTGGCTACACACACATATATATATATATATATATATAATTCACAGACAGACTGTTTTGCTGTATCACTGCTCATCAATGTGGCTAGACATTTGAGATATATTCTTGTCCCAACTATGGATGTCTATGTCATCAGCATAGTCACCCTCATCCTTTGTTGTGATCAGTGCCCATCTCTTCTCATCTGTGCTTGTATACATGCAAGCCACAGTGTAGGAAGAGATTAAATAGATTGGGACTCTCATTTCCTCTTTGTTGTACTGCAGATGAGGTTTGGATTATCCCAGTATTGAACTCATCACCCGATATGTACGACCTTGTGGACTGATATCGTTCTTTTATCAGATCTAGACATACAGAGGGTTTAGAGCTTGGAAGGCAGTTTCTAATGGCTGTAGTCTCTATTGTAGTTATATACTGCTGTGAGGTCTACATAACTTGTATACAATTTTCTATTGAAGAGGAATGCATATTTCCTTGAATAGTTTGATTGCATACATACATGCAAACACACACGCACATATACTAGCTTAAAAGCCGCCCAATCGGTGGCATTTAAGTAGCTCCTGCAGAGCACTCTTGATTGAACCTTCATCACAATAGATAGGGGTAGTAGATGCGATAGGCAACAATAAACTACAAAAGAACTCGGAATTTGTTGCTGCATTTAAGTATTGCATTAATATTTAAGTTTACCTTTTCAAAGTTTAACAATAAATCTTCTGCCACCACTTGATTTAAAAACAGTTTTATGTATGTAGGTCCTTACTTTCCATACAAACAATTATTTTTTATTTCATGGATAACTTTTGCTGGATTTCACAATTAATTTTGATTATTTCCAACTTATAAAAACTATCATACAAAAAAATTTGTCACAAAAAGTCATGTACAAAAATCACCAAATACAACTGTAGTCATGAAAACTTGGGAATTCAAAATTTCAAGATTGCAGGTCCAGATCCGGCCTGGAATATTTTTAATTTGCTCAGTCGGCCTGATTCCAAAATGGTATAATATGTTGGGCTAAGGCCTCTAAGTAAAGTTGAAAAAGTGCGACACACTGACATTCACATTTATTATATAGATATATACAGGGCGCGATGGATAAATTGTCGTCTAAATTACACAAAGTATCTTGAAATATTAAAGAATAAATTTATTCAATAAAATCACTATTGGCTTCAATCACAGCCTCCAAACAACTTAAAAAAACTTCTGCAACTTTTCTGGATGGTCTCCTTGTTTACATTGGCGAATGTTGCCATAATCATTGCCTTCAGTTCATCTTTGGTCTTACAAGGAGTTTGGTTGGTCTCTCACTCATTTGTGCCCCACACATAATAATCAAGAAAGTTGCAGTCATTGAGAAGTTAGGTGGTGATGTGGTTGAAAAAATTGTCTGACAGCCATGACTGGGTTTCCTGCTTGTGTGACATATTGCAGAGTCCTGTTGCCAGACATAGGTTTTCCAGCAACCACTCTATTGACCCAGGGTAGCCCTAACTCCTCAAGGCACTTGATATAGACCTCCCTGTTGTGTCTGAGGCCCTGTGAGAAGATAAATGGAGGCATAACCATGCCATCACAAGTGATCACTCCAAACACCATGATGTTGACTTGATATATCATCTAACTCTTTCTAAATTCTCTGCACTGTCCTCAGATTGACACCCAAACACTCTGGAATGTTCATATTGGAGCTTCCAGAATGAATGCCAAGTAGTACTATATGGCATTTACAAATTTCTACCAGAATGTATCGTGTCATGGTGCTCTTTTTCTCACAGATGGTGCCCAACTGACCCTGCTATACTGTGCAGTCAACAAAATCAAAAACAACCAACATGCATACACAAAATTAAAAATATAAAATGGCGAAAAATTTGCCCATCACACGCACACACACACACAATTCATACTGGTTGGCTCATTCTATTGCTGCAGGATATACCTGACTCACTCTGCCATTCTTTATCTTTACAAGAGTCAGATTAAACCAAAAACTGCCATATCTGGGCTGGAGCTACTCAATCCTTAGTTTCTAGCCTTAATAGTTCAAAATCATTTACATTGTCTGTGGGGGCGGGAGGCTTATTCTCTACCCTGCAGTCTTTTCCACCCTCCCAATGTCACAAGCCTGTCATTGCCCGTTTGTTATTTCCTCGTTAAATGTTTAGATGAGCTCCATTCTTTATTTTCACTGCTTCTGCTAAGACATGACTCATACCTCATTAGATATAACAAATGACTCCTGTTCCACTCAGCTTCCCCCCCCCCAGAACTGCTGCTTTAAATAGACACCCATGTGGATGCTTCCCTGAATGCTACTAAGTCAAGGGTCTATTGCTGTCAATTGTCCTCTTTATCTTCATTTCCTACCACCTCTTCATTCATTTATATCACACATCTCATTCGCACCTACCTTGAGTGGCACTTGAGCCTTCTATTGAGTTAACTTTCATATAAAATAATAATTTTGAAATTCTTCAAAAATTTAAATGCAATGTCAATTGCCATTTTCTGTCTTCCTGAACCCTGTTCCTTTATTTTCGTTTTCCTCACTAAAATCTTCTCATTCTCTTTCACTAGCTGTAACCCCCCTGCTATCTAGTGGCATTACCATCTTGTTTTGGGTGAAATGATTAAAAAAAAATACAGAGCAGAATGTCCAAGTTTTCTTTCTTTTTTTCTTTTTGGTCATTCTCTCTTCTAATAATTTGTACAGAAATAAATTAAATGTCACATACTCTCACCACTTTGAAATAATTACTTTTTAAATGTTTGACTTAATAATGATAATAATAATTTTTATAATTTCTAATTTCTTTACATTTCTTTGTTTCTTTGCTGACCTATGATAGTTTAACCTTTAGTATGCTGGAGATAAAAATTGTTGCCATAGAATTCTCTCCCTTTGCACGCTGTAGGTTCATTCTGTCACTTCAAAAGGGTTATGATAAATAAACGCTTATCAACTGTTATTTTCAGAAACAGGAATTGATAAGTGTTTATTTATAGCAACCATCTCGAGCTGAAAGAATGTGCCTACAGCATGCAAAGGGAGAGAATTCTACGACGACAATTTACGTACCCAGCATGCTAAAGGTTAAAAAAAAATATTTTAAATAGTTTAAAATATTGATTGGTAAATCAGATTCAGTGAACCAGCTTTAAATATTGTAGTGTGATCTTGATTGATTGGAATTAAAACTTCTCTTTAAGTGGGAGTATTTTTAATTGTTGGCTGATAGACAAACAAATCTAGGAAAATTATTAACATTTAGAGGAATAAAATATCAAGATATGTAAATAATTAAATTAACTGGCATAAACAAAAGTAATAAATCAAATAAGAAGTGTATAATTTGAACACCTTCTGTCTGTATTCTAACCTCTTTAACTCCATATCCCCCTGGCATCAGTTTAAACTGACAGCTTCTTTTGTCTCGTATTCTTACCATTTTGATGATGGTTTGTATTAGGTTGGTGCAAAGATAATGTCGTTTTCTCACATAGGTTACTATGTGATAAAACGACATTATTTTTGCACCAACCTAATATTTTCTTGATTTCAGATTTTCCAACCATATTTCAATAAAATTTTCACCCTCCGAATATTATAGTTTATAATTACAGTTTTTAGATAGATGAATAGTGGGAAGTAAAAAGGCATCAGCTTAAACTGATATTTAAGGATATGGTTCACTCCAAAAGTCATGCCTCCTATTTTATTACATTAACTACAATGTCAGGAGCGGACATAGGATATAGCAGTAGTGTTTAAACCTTCCTGTCAATAAACTATTTTTTTTTTCTTGTTAAAGATAGCAGTTTTACAAAATGGCATCTGACTATTGAATATTGCATGTAAAACAAAACTGTATTACTGAATTATGCAATGCGGAGATAAACAGTGAAACCAAATAATATATGTGAGCACATTTAGGCAGTGGTTAATACATTCCAGCAGTGCTGGTATTGATGTATGTGACAATCTACATTATCATCAGCCCATTAAATAAAGTGTCTCCAAAATGCAGCACCAGTGCCACAAAAAAAAAAAAAAAAAAAAATTTTCTGGCTGAAAACTTGGTGTTGTGCTCCCTGTATCTGTTGAGGTTTTCATGGAAATAAATAGAAGGCATAACTTTTGGAGCAAAAAAGCACCACCTGTGATAGTCATGATGTTGAAAAAACAGTGTTTTGTACCTGAAAACTTGCTCTGTAAAATGGCACTATTGTACCCCATGTATCTGTTGTGGTTTTCCATGGGAATAAATGGGAAGCAATACTTTCAGAGCATCTCTTGTATAATTCTATGTCTATTTTAATAAGTACACTGGCATCTTTTTAAACGAGTGGATTTCTTTCATGAATCCAATTCCCCTTCTTGAAATAAAATTGTTACCTACTTAAGTTCTTTTGTGGAGTCAATATTTAACAAATTTTATGTCAATATTAGGGAATTAGTAGAAAGTAGTTTTATGTGTCCCACCATCTTTGGGTTAAACAGCAGGGTCAATCAATCTAGGAGAACTCTGAATTCCAAATCATGGAGAAGACAATGGAAAACTATTCCATTATCTCACCAAGTAGTCATGGCAATTCACAGATAAGAAACAGGATCTGTGGAGAGCCATGATTTACCTACATTTTGAAATGACTTTTTAAAAAAAAAAAAAAAAAGCTTATGCTCAAAATAAGACTTGAGTTTTACTCCCTATTTAACAAAAAAAAAATTATTAATTTAATATCAGAACGAGTGAATTCCTTGTGTCACTTATGCTGTTTCCATTTCAGGTTGATTCATTCAGCAGACGCTTTCAGGAGAAAAAAAAATAAATAAATATCTCTTGTATTTACAAAAAAAGGTTGGAAAACTGAATAGAAATGCTTGTAAAATACTGACTCGTTCAGCTCATTTCCAGCAACATGTGCCACACAGCAGCCCAGTGTCATTTTCTGTCCTAAAAAGAAGGAATAGAATAACATTCCCATGCTTAGCTTATGTCTATGGCTTGCATTGCTGAGAATGAGCTGAACCAGTTGGTATATTAGCCACCATATTTTATATTCACAAAATATTTTTTTCTTTTAAAAACAAAAAAATGAGACCTTTCTTTTTCTTTACACCTTGTACATCTGAAGATGGCTGTCGAATGGACCAACTGAAACATGGTAATAACAAAAATAACACAATGCGTTCAGTACTGTAAACAATTCTTGGAATACTGATAATAATATGATAGAATGCCTGATAGATTTTGTTCTTTTTTCTTTTTAAAACGAAGGTTATCATTTAACCTGAGCCTGATCTTTGTTCAGTTACAGAAATAGTTATGTACATTTGCATAAGAGATTAAAAACTTTCTATCAGAAAATCTTTAACCGAAAATTTAGAAATTCTATACGAGAATGCATTCCAAATACTGAAAGTAAAGAAATTAAGGTGAGAAAATACATTAAGACTTTTAGCACCCACCTCAGCATCTGTTGTCTGCAATTTAGTATGTTAATAGGAATTTTCTTTTTTTTTAACCTTGGAAATTAGGAATAAGCTTATCAGGATTGCAAGTGTCAGTCAAACTTTTGATCCCATTGGTGTAATTACAATGTTTTGTTGTCCAATGCTTTCTTTGACTTTCCACTGATGATATAATCAATCCAAATGAAAATGGTAGTGGGTCTTTTTCTCCCCAAATACACTAAAATTTGGATGTTAGGAATGTAACAGAGAATCGGGTCAGCCCAATAAAAGACTCTGAGTTTGTTGTATATGGTGCTGTAAGCACCAGGAGTTGCGTCCTCTTCCACAATGTGCTGTTGAGAGAAGACCTTCTACTTAAAGTAGGTGGTGCTGCCTATTTGCATATGAACGATACTAGGCAGGTATTAGCCAATAGTCAGCCTGAGTCTGGGACTGGGAGAGCTATATAACACCAGTGTTTTTCTCAGTCGAGAGAGGCACTCTCAATGTGCATATGTGCGAAAACCAGACAAGATGAACACAAGCTATTTCGGCGATTGAAGGATGATGGATCACACACACACACCATACTGTTTAGTAAAAAAAAAAAAATAAAGATAAATGCTAGAATAAATTGTTCGAGTTCATGTTAAGTTACTGAGTACATGTCAGCCTTGTTCACTATAAAATTAGCTTGAAATTAAGAATCTTGCTGATTTCAGCTATTTTCAAAGACTGTTTCACTATAAATAACACACACTTGGCAAGACACTTATCTACATTTTTTGAGTTGTTTAATGTGTAGTCAAGGTCGCTGGGTTTTAAAAGCCAGTACAGACAATCCTGTTAGCATAGTACCCATCAAAACAGACAGGATACTTTAGAAATTTACTTAGCCTTGGTTGTAAGTACAAAGTAAATTACAGTGCAGATTACATTTTCAATACCAAAATTCCCAAAATCATCACAATATGAAAGCAAAGAAAATGTAGATACAATTGTTTTATTAGGTATTTTATACAGTTTTGCATCACATTGGTTATTTGTATGCTGTCTTGGATCTAACAAAAAACAATATTCACTAAATATGATGATCTACAGAACATAGCTCTTCTTTATGAAGTGAGGGATTTATCAGATTTAAAGAACACACTCTCTCCACAATTAATTCTCTAAATGAAGATTCTACTGTAGTATCAAATACTAGAACAAAATGATAGTAGCAGTGATACTGATTGATTCAACCATCATACCAATTGTCATAGTATTTTTGCTTTCTGTTTTTCTAGTATAAAAAGAAAATCCTTTCCATATTGTTTACTTGAGTTAACCAAAATGTGGTAACAATAAAAATACCCTTCACAAAAATTACAGCTTGGACCTAAAATTGTCAATTGTCCTAAAACAAGTATAGCCAACATTTCACTTGGTCAAAAGTCCCAAATTTATTATACTTTATTATACTGAGTCAGTTTTCACATAAGCTTTTTCATATATAATTTATTTCTACTACTCCCACAACTCTTTTCACAACAGACTTTTAGGTTTCTACTTTCTTTAACATTCCAGACTAAATATTTGTGATTTTTCTTTCCCTTTATTTTTTTTTTTCTTTCTTCTTCTTTTTCCAGTATTGGGCATTACACATTTTGCACAGGTCTCTTAGATGATTGAAATGGAAATAAATTTACAAGAGGTTTCTTTTCTTTTTTTTTTGCATGTAATTCAGTTTCTATCATCGACTAATCTTAGAATTTATTAATTCATTCTCTGGTTATTGTGCAATTCAACCTTTATTGTAAAGGCTAACATTTTATTTATACATACATACATACATACACATATATATATATATATATATATATATATATATATAATATAAAATTTAGACAACCAAATGGTTTTTGCATTTTACATATTCCATCTTTATGGTGGTAAGGAAAAGCTTTTATGTGTATATATATATAAAAAAAAAAAAAAAAGGTTCATGGACACAAAAAAATAGTCACTTTTATAGGAATGCCAATATCAACATCATTATTAATGTTTGTATATAAACATTAATATTACAACAATTACTACTAATAAAAGCTAATTACTAAATTAGTACTGTATGAAAAATAGAGGCCAAATTAAATAAGTCTTCTTCAGAAATGATCTTTTCACTAAACTCATAACTTAGCTAAGCATTTCTGAGACAGGGAATTATTTTTATACATATATTCATTTGAACTGTTGTCTTCATCTTGATTGTTATAGTAATATTTCAACCTTGTATCCTTTTTTATTTGGCTGTTGTACAGTATTCTTGGAATTTTAAACTGAACCCTTTATTCAGTCTGCAAGGTTTTGAATTCAACCTTCCATTCGATTCACTGGATTCAGAACTATCTATGCCCATGAATTAGTGTTCAGTTTGAAATTCTAAATATGACAGAGGTCCCTGAAGAAGGCTACTGTACAGCAGCCAAAACATTGTAACTATAACAAGGACAACAGTTTGAACAAATCAGTTAATATTAAGCTTAGCTAAACTGTAGCAACAAGCAAAGGGTTCTTAAGTTTAAACAACTCTTGAAATAATAACTTGTTTCAAAATGAGTTTTGTGTACTAAATATACAAGCAAAAGCAAGTTGTGCTTAGCATTACATGATTTCATCCATGCTAAATATGAAGAATGTAAAAGTTAAAATATTTAATTATAATAATAATAATAATAATAATCTTATAAAGTAATTTTCTTTTGAAAGAATATTTTTCTTTCTAGATGACCTCTTCTAGATTTGTTCCCATTTTTTTCTAATTGTTGGGCATGATCAGGCATGTTTTTTGAATTCATTCATTTTTTTTTTACTTCATATTTTTTGGTCCCTTTTACTAAAATGTGCCATCTTCGATGCATGCCTTACCATTCTCTCTTTTAGAATTGTTTCAACTGTTGTCTAACTCTTGCATGTTGGAATGTTATGTTAGAATCAAGAATTTATCAGCAACCCATTTTCTGCTTGCGACTGTTTCAAATCTTGATTTCAGTTTTTAGATCCTGTTTTAGATTTACAAAGAAACAAAGCCTTATTCATATCCTCATTGGTAAAGCTGATGGCTGACTTTAGTCACCAGCCAATCCTTTTTCCTTCATCTCTAATACCAAGTGGTATGAAAAGTACTGAAATTTAAAGTTGCTAAATAGAAATACTGGACACTATTCAAATTCAAATTTAAATTCAAATGATTTCTAATAAAACTAGTTTACTCATTCCAGCAGTTTGTTCATCTTGAAATATTTTTAAAATCTTGCAAATATTTGCTATTATAACAATGACACTGGCACCTGTAGGCACTTCATAAATGATAACTTAAGCATAACAGTAAGTTACAGATATTACAGACAAAAAAATGTTCAAGTACACTTGGAATATTATACATAGTTTTTTAGCATATAAGTTTGTATCATGCTTTAATATTATTTCACACAAACACATTTATGTTAATCTATTCACCCCAAGCAAGGTGATAGTGCCACTAGGACACAAGGATGTACTGATAATGAAAGAGAATGATAAAACTTTAGAAGGAACCAGAAACCCAATATTAAACAAGAAACAAGGGATAAATTTCTACTGCTGTTCAAACGACAAAGGAGGAGTGTGTGAGATATATATACACATATATATAATCCAAATGGGAGAAAGAACAGATGGAGTAAAATTCCACTGTTCATAGCATTTACTTTTTAAAAAGTGCTCAATACAAAGTAGAGCAATATATTTTTATTTTCATTATAAGAGATTATAATAAAAACATTTTGAAATCTCTACAGAAAAGCTTTCATGTTTCAATACTTTGATTGTACTTCTTCAGGTGATGGTAAGTAACTGGTGATTAAATTATTTTTAAGGAAATTTAAAAACAGTATTACCTCTTTTCCAGAAGGGAGGAGGAAGGATAACTTTCAGAAAAGAGGTATCACTTTGTTTTTAAATTTCCTTAAAAATCATTTAATCACCAGTTACTTACCATCACCTGAAGAAGTACAATCATAGTATTGAAACATGAAAGCTTTTGTGTAGAGATTTCAAAAGGTTTTTACTATAATCACTTATGATACAAATATAATAACACACACACACACACACACACACACACACACACACACACACACACACACATATATATATAAAATTAATGGATTTTATTTTGAATTCAACATTTTTATTACTTCAAACCTTAAAATGTTATTTTTAGTGCAAAGACCAGTTGATGAAATAAACACTCTTTAAAAAAAACAGAGCATCTACTCAAATACCGGTATCAACTAAAAATAATGTTTGAAGTAATTATATAATGTAGGGGGTTCTCGACTTATAACAGATTTCCATTCCTAGGATGTGTTGTTATGCAATTTTCCATGTAAGTTGGATTGTACACACGACCTTTTGTGTTTAAGCACCTACGTCACTCACCTATGCATAGGTGCAATATTAAAGTAATAATCTAGGTCATAACAACAGATTTCTATGATATATGCTAACACAAGAAGGACTGAAAAAAAACACATGGAGGACATAGATATAACAAGTGAAAGAGAGCAAATGTCCAACAATCCAATATGGTGTACAACCAGGAACTGACCGACACTGCCTTATGCACTTGGCTAAATGACATAAGTCGAAACACAATTAATGAAGATTACGTCATAACTACAAATGGTCATAGGTTGGGACTGTCATAGCCCAGGAACTTCCTGCATATATATATATATATATATATATATATCTCCCATGACCTGTAGGGTCATAGGGGCACCATGCGTACTGCAGCCGCAGTAGAAGTGCTGTTTCTTGGGCAAGGTAGCCTGACAGAGCCTAACCCTCTCTATAAATATGAAAATCTCTATATAAAAAAAAAAACAGAATGGACATAGAAATCAACACTGCACGATGGCTTGGGAGGAATGTGATACACACACTCGCATATATATATATATATATATATATATATATATATCTCCGAATACAAGGTTGGTGTAGATGGAATAAACTTCCAGTAACCAAAAACACTATTTTTTAAAAAAGTGCTCAATACAGAGTAGAGTGAATAATATTTATCTAAAAATTATAACATATGTATGCTATAACATCACTGCAAAAATAGCGATTTTGTTTCAACCCTTCAGTTGTCTTGTCAAGTGATTGTGTTGCAAGTAAAATAAAAAGTTCAAAAACTAACCATTATCCCCACTAGGGGAAAATTATTACAGAAGATGTAATGGCCAGTGAAATTACAAGCATATGATAATTCAAATAACTTGACAACGGACCTTAGATGGCTATTTTTGTAGTGATGTTATAACATACATATGTTATAATTTTTAAATAAATCATACACATACACACACACACACACATATATATATATATATATATATATATATATAATTAATGGATTTTATTTTTTAATCCAATATTTTTATTACATGGGGACTGCTAGTTTTATGCCTTAAGTAATCAGTAGGCAATCTGTTGATCATATATTGATTCTCTGACAGTTACTGAACATGAAACTGACAGATCTTATATATATATATATATATATATATATATATATATATATATATGTGTGTGTGTGTGAAAATATATAGAAAATAGGAAAGAACTCGTTAGTTAAATAATCCAAAGTTCTTTAGTATTTTAGTTATTATTTTTTAAAAATAGTGCTCAATACAAAAGTAGAGCATAAATATAATTATTTATTTTAAAAAAACTTTCGGGTCTTATGTAGCATGTTGGAATCATATTTTTAAATAAATAATTATATATATATATAAAACTTGTGTTTAAGCAACAAGAATTCAATCAGAAAGAATTTAGTAAATTCAACCAACAAGAGTCAATCTTTTCAATTGTTTATTATATTTAAATTCCACTATGGAAATAAATTGTTCAACATGAAGATCAAATTTGGGGAAAATTTGTCCAAAGTTAATGTTTTTGTTCATGTATGAATATTACCAGGAACATTAATTTTTTTCAGTGTCATAGAGAAAAGCATTCATTAGCTTTATCTTGGCATCTTTAAAAACACTTTAATCCAAACTGAAATGTATTCAAGTAAGCTTGACGGCACCAGACTTTGAAAATATTAAATGCAAATTATTCATTTTTTAGTTGAAATTTGAACAGAATGTCCTATATTCCTATTTGAAATTTCAGAAAATCTGCTTTTTGTTTCAAAGATGACAGAAGAATTTATAAAAAAATATTTTTAATAAAACCTAGGTTTGTTTTTATCTGTCATTTTTGTATTTTTTTTGTAACTTTAATTGAAAATTATTACTGATGTTCTTGTAAAATCTACCTTCTTTACACAGGCCATACACATAACCCACTTACATACACTAAAAAAAAAAAAAAAAAAAGAACCACCCATGTGTACGGAGTGCCTCAAACCATACACTGTACCATATATCTTGATTGAATGTAAATGACCTGAGCCTCACCCAAGCTATATATTATTAACTAAATAATTAGAAGGAATTATTCAAAATTCAGCCAAACACAACATTCGAATGCTTACGAAAAGTTAAGCTATATAACAGAATATTACTCCAAATACTCACATATGTATATAGACATGTACATGCGTATGTGTATATCAAAATCAGTTAGGGAAAAAAAAGGACACGTGGCCCATTGGATAAAGACGTTGGTTAGATCCGGTGACTAGACCCAAAGAGTTGTGTGAGTTGCACTGATGAACTAAAACTTGGAGAGTTAAGTTAAAGGGAAATAACTGAGACATCTGAAAGAGGCATGGCACGTGGAACTAGAACAGTCTACTCCGGTGAACGAAATAAAAGGTTCAGTTCAGAATTCCAATTACCTGAAGAAGGCCGGAGCATACAACAGCCAAAACATTGGGAATGTGGCAATGAAGATAAGGATAACAGTCCAAATAATGTAAACAATGCAAGTAATCATAATATCTCGGAGATATAGACACACAAAAAAAAAAAAGAAATTATAAAATTTTGTGATACAATATAAGATCCTAGTGTTGAAGTGCTATTAAATACAAAAAAAAAAAAAAAAAAAAAAAACCCTACTTTACCTTCTTTATTTTATTTTTCTGAATAGTTTCTTAAATACCAAATTTGAATTTTAGAAGTATTGATAGAAAGTTGATTTTTTTTTTTTTTTTTTTTTTTTTTGCATATTTTTTAACGTCAATGCAGAATAAAATTTCAGACTAGATTAAATCAAAGACTTGTATTGGAAAAACATCTTTGAAAATATTTTCTCTTCATATATAATAGTTTTACACTTTAAGATTCAAGTTAGCTTCTTAACTGTTCTGTAATCATTATTTTTCAAGTCATTAAAAATTGCTTATTGAAATATGTTAAAGATATGGACAAATGTAAATTAGACTGCAGTGATAACAGAATGGATCATAAAAATCATTACGATTCCAGTAATTGTTTTCATAACAGATGTAAAGAAGTACAAACTGTATATTGTACTTAAAATATAAATTCAGAATTGAAAGTAGTGGTTTAATTGATCATAAAAAATTCCATGACTTTGTTTAAAATCACAAGAAGTATTCTGCCTGCACTTTTAAAAATGAATTCCTGTTTTGTTTGTTTTAAAAGAAAACTTTATTTATTTTTATTTTTTTTTAACTAATATCTTTATTATTTACTTTTAAAACTATCTGATATTTATCTGTATAATAAAATATCAATTGCTAACCAACTAATTTCTTTTATATTTAATATCATTTGATGAATCATTGGTAATGAAAAGTTTTATTTTTTATGCAGATTTAATTCCTCCTTTAGGTACACATTTAGTTTTGTATGCACTAAGTTGTACCTTGCAATTTTTTAACACATTTCTTGATTATTCAGACCCTAATTTTTTAATGTTACTAAACAAGAACATATCATTGATAAAAATAAATCAATTATGTCTTAATTAGTTGATTTGAAATATCAACTCTAATAAATTAAGTAGGTTTCTGTATTAGTCCATTCTAAATTCAATATTCTATTTTCATTCATAATATAATGACCACTTCATTGTATGTTATTGTAGTTTGTAAAAAAAAAAATTCATTTTTTTTTTTTTTATAGATATAAGATTTGTTTTATTTGTATTTTAATATTTTCTTTCATTGCAGCTTATTAATTACATCTGTCCCATAATAGTTTACAAATGCTTTTCGTACATTAAATGTAACCACTCTTACAGGACAGAGAAAAGATTAGATTTTCTTTTGCTGTTAATTGTTAACCATTTTTCATGAATGTTAAGATTTTAATAATTGTTTTCATATCAGAAAATATAACTTCTAACTTTAACTTAAGATATAAAATACAAAATTGAAAATAATTTAGATTATTACCAAAAATCACTTGATTAATCTTTATATTTAAATTTTACTGCTGTTTTTTTTATTTTTTGCATAATGATTCGATTATAACTTAAATTATGTAAACTGACAAAAAAACATTATTTACTATAATATCCAGTTTTAACTTCATCACATAGTTGTTTATATGGCTGTCAAAAGTCTTACAAATGTTATTTAAAATTACTCAGGTGTATCAAAAGTATTTTAATTTTTGACTTCACAGAGAATCTCTGAAGAGATTTTGTATGTTTATTTGAAACTTATCTCAAAAGTATGGGATCTTTTGATGAACTCAGTTCTTCTGAAAGTTTTCAAATGGTGGTTGGCTCCATTCTCTTCTATCTTGCATTGTAATGTATTTTAAGCAACAACTAGATTTTAATGGAAAAGTCACTCCCTTTACAACACTTTTGGGCAATAAAATCAGATCTTGTTTCACTTGCTTTCACTTTCAAAATTCTGCTAAAATTTTCTGCAATTTTGCGACCCAATTTAAATACTCTCAATTGACAAAATTTCAGTACTTGTATCTTATAGTTAGGCACAGCAGAATAGTATATGTATCATATTACAATTCAAGTTATTCCTTAACATATATGTTATGTCCTGTAATAGCTTGCCTGTCCCCTGTCCACAAATTTAACATGCTTGTCCCCTACCCACAAATTCTTGGTATAGCAGCATTGGACAGAATAAATCTCTAGCCCCTTTTTTTTTTTTAAACTACCAGAAAGCCTCATTCTAGAGTGCATTGAAGCTGTATATGTCTATATCTAGAAAGAAAGAAAAGGAAGTGATAATGCTGTCATGTCTAATATCTGCTTCAGTGAAATGGTATTGTAATATGAAATATGCCAACCTGAAATGATTCATCATCATCATCATCATCATGTCCCTTGACCACTTCAGTCACTGGTGGGGGACCTAAGGTCAGAAGAAAAAGACAACCTCCTCCAGGATGATCTGTTGGTGATGACCCTCAAGAGTTTCAGTATTGTCATGTTCATCCACTCTTTCATGTTCTATGACTAGCTTCTTCATTCCTGCCCCCACTTGCGTCTGCCTTCAGCTGTGCTAATGGTCTTGCAGAGGTTATTACGCCATGTTATGTGGCCAAAGCATGACATCTTCCAACGTTTAATAGTGGCAAGGAGAGATTCCTTTTGGCCCACAAGACTTTTGACCTTGCTTCATGCATTTTTTTTTTTTTTTTTTGCTCCTTGTAGGAGATGTGGTGGAACTTTCTCAAGCATTTGTTCTGAAACACCTGAGTCCATTTTCCTGCCACAACCAAGTCTCACACCTATAGAAGAGGAGAGGGGAGATAAGATCAGCAATTTGTAGAGCTTGAATTTGGTATGGAAATTGATGTTGCTCTTCCATATCCTTTCCAGCCTGGTCATAGCTGCTGTTGCTGTGGCAATCCATGTGCTGATTTCTGCATTGCAGAAAATGAACAAAAACTATGGAATTTCCATGGGTCCAACTCTAAATAGCTAAAATAAAAATAGACCTATTTGAAAAATTATAACATGATATAGAGTATATGACCATATGGTTATTTAAGGAACATGTACAATTTATCCCCCTTAAAATGTAAAGACAATATATCAAGTGTTAACCTATCAACTGGGTCCAGCTAGTTATAATATTAATAATATAGTGGAGTCCTAAATAGTCTTTAGATGTTTACATGAAATAAGTTTGAGAATAAAGGGCTGTAGAATGACAAAAATACTTTGGATACACCCAAATATAAAAACACCTTTTTTTGTTTTAATTAATACCTGAAAATTGACCTGATGAAAAATGAATAGTATGATACTTTGTTTTCCTATTTAACTCTGAAGAGTTGAAATTATTTTTCTATTTGTGCATATGTTTGCTTTTCTCTTCCGACTCTGTGATGTAAATGTATAATGTTTGCTTTTTCTAGCATATTACAGTGGAGAGTTTCACTCCTTGCCTCACAGATCTGTGCAAGGCATTGTGGGAAGTAATGAAAAGTCACTATCAGACCATGTTATGGCATGAACAAAACAACAAAGACATAGCAGAAACAGGTAAAGATTTCCAACCTTCACAGTTTCTTTACTTTTTTTCACGTAGGTTTAAAATTCTCTTTTAATTAAAATAACACTGCAGGTTAACAAGAATTGAAGCATTTTCTTTATTTAGCTAAAAAGATTTTAAAATGGCAGCCATTATGATTCAGAATTCACAATTCTCTTCAAAATACTGTCAGCAGAATATTTGTGTACTGTATATACTCATGGATAGGCCACACTTTTTTTACCAAAAATTTCACAAAACATTACGGGTGCGACCTATCTGCTTTACATAAATTTAAAAAAATGCTACCTTGTCATCATGATTTCTGAGAAATCGGAAATGATACCCTATAAACACTAAAACTGTGGTTTTTCTCCATATAGTATCAATTTATCTATCATATATACTGACTCACTGCTTTAAGCTTACCTCATGCTGCTAGATTCACATATCCATCACAATAAATAAATAAATAAAATTATGAAATATTCATTGATCCGTCAATGACCATTCAGTCAGGGCCCTCGCACTAGACTGAAACCCTGAACATGCATAAATAAGTTAAGAGACCATGTCTAGATGTTTATTGACAAAGAAAAAATAGTCCCACAATTCATTCTGCAAAATATATTTTGTCAAAAATACATTGGAAAATATGACTTAAAGAAATGAAATATATTCTTTATGAGATAATTTTCTTTAATGGTTGTTTCATAGAACATTAAAAGACGTTCTTAAGTGTTATTTACAAATAACAAAGTGCAGGAATCTAGTACCCAAAACGTTTGCACTGCATTGCATTGTGCAGCAATATAGTTGGTAGCCAAATTTATAGTTTATAATTTTAATTGTTGCAAACCCTAATTATGAGTAAAAGAAAGAGTTATGAAGCAGGTTTTAAATTAAAAGTACTAAATTATGCAGAAGAATATGGAAATCGATCTGCAAAAGTGTCTTAATAATTATAAGTTTTGAAATAAAGGTAAATATCTGATAATTTTTACATTTAAAAAGGGCTGTGTAACTCCCCAGATTATAGTGCAACCTATCTGCAACTCAGCAGTAACTCACCAGTTATTAAGCCATAAAGTAGGGGTGTGACCTATCCAGTGGGGGCAACCGATCGGCGAATATATATGGTAAATAAATTTGAATAACAAAAAAGTTTATTCAGGGTGTTTACACAAAAAGTATAAATCCTTGATATTAGAACAAAAAGAATTTTTTTTTTTTCGTTTTTTAAACCAATGGTTTTCAACCAGATTTCATATAGTGGGGGTCCACACAAAAAAAGTTAGCAAGTCAGAGATCCACAGTCATATTTTAGAGTTCCACAGAGTAATTTCCCTTCGGAATTTCACAGCTGCTTCGTCACATGCTCTTGAATTTCCTAAACATCTTGAAATCTTGTCCCTGTCAAGTGAGATTTGATTTTTGAAAAAGTTACAAGGGATGAAATCTGAGCAATATGGCAGTTTATAACCCCTTTTCACACTCCTAGACCCAATGGTATAACCACATTTAGCAGTCTGATCCTTAGGATGATGTTTTAACCACAGGGATAACCCTGTGCTGGTCAGTACTGATGCTAGTCCAAGCCAGCTATTTGTTGTTGGTCACTACGAACCAAACCGACTCAACCAACATTGTGTTCTTGATTGCAGAGCAGTGAAAGATCAAATGTAGTAATCAAAGTACTGGATCGAGCCAAGGCAGAACCTATATTAAGGGGAGATATATCTTTACAATGAAAAATAAAATGAAAGATTTGTTAGGTTAATCTTCAATTAGTTTATATAGTTCCTGATACAACAAGAATTAGCCTTTCTTACATCAATCTCTATTTTGACACTGTGCCTCATCAGAAATTCTGGAGAAGCTGGGTTCTTCAGTGTCAGATTTGGTGGCAGCTGATGTGGATTCCAGAAGCACTAATGCAAGAATTCATTGCACAAGTCCTCAAGCTCTCAAAGATATTTTCTTTTATGCACTTTGGCCCAAAACTGGTGTAGGGCAAACAGGTTTTGGGGATTCAGTGATTCCCCAATTTTCACATTAATCCCAAGAAGGTTTCTTTGTCTGCTATTTCTGCACTCTTAACTTTTACCATGCTAGAAGCAAATATTTTTGCTGTAGAATTCTCTCTCTTTGTTGTTCTAGGCACATTATGTCACCTTGAGATGGTTGCTATAGATAAACACTTGTCAACTGTTATTTCCAGTATTTTAAGCTGAAAATCACTTATTACTGGTTTGGAACAAGGCTAAATTTCCGTTTTCTGATGCCATTTTGAATTCTTCTACACAAGGTGAAACATTGATTAAACCCACATTAATTTTTTTGCAATATTTTGTAAACAAAAATGGCCTCACCAATATCAAATGAAGCCTTAATTCAGGAGATTTTCTTTGATTCACACTGATGATGATTTTGAAGGCTTTAATTGACATTGAAGTGGTTGAAGAGGAAAACATTGATGACCACTAACGTCTACTATCATCCATGACTAATTTTATGGAAACTACTGGCAACCATTAATATACCTGATAGCCTTTCTGAGGGTGAATTATTTTGTCTGTTTATAAATGACAAAATAATAACTTTGTCAATGAGGCACATATGAAAGTCAGATGAAAGAAAGACCAAACAAATGCTTGTGTCTTCTCATATGTAAACACGAGGAAGCATGTCACTTTTTTGATGAAATGAAAGTCTTCTTATCTATTTTACTTCTTATTGCACATCCAGAACTCCACAAGGAGTAATAAAAGTTAAAGTATGTTAAATTGTTAATGTATTTGTTTTTTATTTTGTGTTTCAATTTTTTTTGTTTTCAACATCAAAACAGGCACGCAAAACATAATGCATTGCATCAAAATATTACTCATCCATTCTTTTATTAGTATTCAAAAAATAAAATCTATACATACAATACAAAGAAAGTTATAATAATTTTAAAACAGTAGGTGTTTATTTTTTGTGCCCTCAAAAAAATGGAGTGGCAGGGAGAACAATTCTAGAAAGAAATTAGTGTGGTAAAAGTTAATCAACTTTCCAAATTTGGTGAATTATTCATCTTCCTTGGGAGTAGTCACAGGGATTGCTCCTCCCCTCAACTCCAACTTCCTTCACTTTACATCTCATACCATCACTCTATACAGGTAGTGCTAAATTCTCGTTCTTCCTTCTACTCCCTTAGCATTCAAACTCAGCCTACTTCCCAGGACAGGCACAACTGTCTTTGAGACTAATCTAATTTTTAAACTGCATAGGTAAAAGGGCGGAGTTTTATTCTAGTCATTAATTTTAATTCTCTTATTCCTTTCTATTTCCCTGGACTTATCTCTGTCAAGCGAAAATATAACCCAGACTGCTCTCTTTCCCACCAATGACAGGACTTGTTTTCATAACTTCCATCTTATCATACATTTGACCCCTTAAGTAGAGTTTGTTCTCATTTAACCATCATTTAAATTTCCCAATTTTTCATCAGCAAAAATATAAGCCAGACCTAAGCCTCTCCTTGTTAACAATATTTGTTTTCTTAAATTCTCAAGAGAGAGATCAAATTATTTCTCAATTCATTTCGTCACATGCCAGATTCCTTGATAGAGAAAAAAATAATTTCTTGGTGCATCATCCCAGTTCTTAAGGGCGATAAGACTGAAATGGCCCCTTTCACTTCCCATCACCAGGGAAGATGTTTTCCACTCTCTCTCTATCTTCCAGTTTATACTCAATATTAACCACTTCATGGCTCTTCCAGCTTATACCCAATATTAACCACTTCATGACCTTGGTGTCACAGGTTGTCTGGCCTGAGGAATGTCGGGCTTGGCCAAAAACTGCTGCACAAGCCATGAACATTGATAGAACCTTTGTGATGTAGCATGAGGACTACACTCTACGCACTTTCCTTCCAAGTACTACTATAAAGAACAAAAGTGAGCAAGAACATGATTACTTAGTGCATATATGCAACAGAATTCAATCTTTACCAAGCAGTTTCATGCTACATACTTAAGCTCCATTACCATAGCAACAGTTCCAATACTTTTTTGATCAGAACTTCTATTTACATCAATAATCTTGAACTGATACATCTTCTATCTTGTGAAAATCATTGTAATGTCATTATTGGAAGTAAATCTCTTCATGATATTATTTAAACTTTCCATTAGTACCATGGGGTATTTAAACACCCCACAAAAGCCTTTTCCTTAATATTTAGAAAGTGGCAAGTCAAATTTTAATGATTAGTTAAGTAGCTTTTTGAATATTACTTATTAAGTAGCTTTTTGAATAGTCAAATTTCAAACATGTAACCCTAAAGTAAAGACTGTCTGCAATAATTCAAGAAGAAACATATGCAAAGATCACAGTAAACTTCTTATTCTCTGCTTGGAATGTGAAAAAAAATTTATACTTGGTTTTAAAAGATCATATTGAAAATAAAAAGAAACATATTTTTGCTTATTTGAATTTTTTAATATTATCTTTTTAATTTGATTTTTCAAAATAAAATCTTTTTTTATCCTATAAAAACCAGAACACTGGAGACAATATATAACAAGGAAATTAAGAATCTAAATGATATATCTATAATATACACTCCTCTCCGGTCTTTTGAACTGGAGTAGAGGTTTATCCTTTGTTTCCTGTTTAGGATTGAGTTTCCAGTTCCTTCAAAAGTCTACTTTAACTCTATACTTATGACATCTGCACCTAAACTCTGAAATTTTATTTACTAATTATTTTTTTTTGCCTCCTCAATAAGAAGAAATACCTTTGCCTATTACCCAGTTCACACTCCTCCTCAGTGTTTAGAACAAAAGCTGGGGTTTATTCCTTTTTCTTGTCTAGAATTGTGTTTCTGGTTCCTTCTAAAGTTTAACTCCCATTAACCCCATTCATCTTCGTGGAATTATCACCTTGCTTGGGGTGAATTGAGTATTAAAAAAACAAAATTAAGTCGGGTGGATAAAAAAAATGCACATTGTACTAATGTTGTCCCAATGCTCCTAATGAACAATTAAGAGATTCTTGTGATTAGCTGAAAGGAAAATCTGTTAAAGTGACTCTGAAAAGAAAGTTGAAAGTATGTTTGTAAGTAAAAACATTACAAAGCTGACAACAAAAAGTGACAGAGCCAAGTCTAAACTCAGGCTAACGTTCTCAGCTAACATGAGGTGGAAAAACTACATTGAATCCATCGCT
Organism: Acanthosepion lycidas; assembly: GCA_963932145.1. NCBI lineage: Eukaryota > Metazoa > Mollusca > Cephalopoda > Sepiida > Sepiidae > Acanthosepion > Acanthosepion lycidas. Next base: position 25,943,800 of record OZ010573.1, read on the forward strand.
AGATCAGCTGCCATGAAACACAGTTCACTTTGTCGAGTGAGACAATTTTTCTCTCCAGAATCTATCTTGCATATCTCTAAGTCTAACCTTCATCTATGCTTAGAATATTGCTGTCATATACAGTCCAGTGCCCCTGCTAGTTTCCTGGAGCTCCTTGATAAGGTCCAAAGAATCAGCAATATTATGAATCAATAATGAAAAAAATATTTTTGTTTAAACCTATTTAATTTATAATACAAACCACTAATATCACATGTAATTTACAGTAAAAAAAAAAAAAAAATGCGTATTATTTTTAAGAAATTATGGCACGCTACAATTTTGATATTTGGATAAAAGCATTGGTTGAGTTATCCCAAAAAGTGATTTAATCCAAAGAGTTGTGAGTTCAATACCTGGCCACAGCAGAGGGAACAAAAACTTTGAGAGCTGAGTTACTAAAGGAAATTAACTGAAATTGAGATATCCAAAAAAGGCATGACATGTGGAACTACAACAATCTAACCTTGCAGACTAAATAAAGGGTTTGTTTCGAAATTCTAACATATATCACCTGAAGAAGGCTGAAGTATGTAACAGCCAAAACGTTATGAATATGGCAATAAAGATGAGAGCAACAGTCCAAACAATATAAAAAGTGTAAATTATTTTGCAGATAAACGATTTTTAATTTGATTCAAAATCCTCAAAAAATAAAAAGTCCCAACTGTGCAGTTCATATTTTTCTCTTACCAAACAGCCTATGACTACTGTTTTGTTTGTTTATTGCAGAGCAAACTTCGAGTAATGTTGAGAATACTTTCAACCGTCGTTATGTCAAACAGAAACTGCAGCATGGCATGGGACGAATTTGGCAGGATGTACAACAGAAAGTCAAGACATTTATTTTGGGAACAGATCTTTCCTTTTTTAAATTTGAAGAATTTATTCAAGTCCTTGACCTTGTTAACAGGTAAGTTAATATATTGTTTGAATATCTCCCTTGGAAACAGTTAAACTTTTTCATTTTCTAAGTATGTCAGATACATTTGTTTTTTCTAAATTCTCTCTTTTTTTTTTAAATTATTATTATTATTTTAATGAAAATACTCCAGGGACAAAATTAATGTGCGATTTCTGTTTTATTGAATAACTTGTTTTTGTTCTTGAATTTGATACAATGTTGACAAACACTGCTTAAACATGACTCGTTTCAGTTTTCTCTTTTTTTTTTTTCTTTTCTTTAACTTGCTATAAACATTTGTTTATGTTTTTCCTGAAGAGTCCATATTTAGTACTATCTAACCAAGGAAATTGTAACTTGGTTGTAATTATCTGAAAGGCAAACAGTATTTTTAAAGTTCAAACTTTGTATAAATTGATACAAATTAATTAAACAACAGAACTAATTTTGAAATTTTATTTATCAAAATGCCCCAAAATTAGCAAAATCATTTCTAGTTTGAAATGGTCTAAAATATCACCTTTTATTTGTTAATGTAAATTATTTCAGATAGACATTTTCCTTGTGCCTGAAACCACTTAGATTTTTGTTAGAAAGCTTGTTACAGATAAAATATTTGAGCTTAATGTATTCCCTTCAAATAAAGGTATTATAATATATTTGAGATATAGATATTGATTATATTATATATTATTATAGGATTAATACAAATAAACTATATAGATATGTATTATTTTGATTATTATTATATTTTATATAGATATATATATTACTTTACTATATATATATATAGTTTTAAGGTATGCTATATTTATGGATTAAAGTACTCAATGTCAGGGCTAGCACATATGTAAATATGAATTGCTTTCACTTTTGTACTAATGCCTTTAGGAAAGGCATGAACCCATCTCTTCTAGGTATGAGTCAAACAGTGCTGTAAACTTGGTTCTTTAGTCGTTGGTGGCAACTTGTCTAAAAGTAGGACTAATCTGCATTTCAAACTGTGGAGAATGTGATGAGAAATCACTCCACTATCTTTGCGAAGAAGTCATGTCAGTTCACCAATAATAAAGAAAAGAAACCTGTGGAGGATCATGATCATCTACATCCTGAAAGGACCTAGCATTAATAAAAAAATGTTTTTCATATCTTTTTGCAGACTAATTGAGATTGGAGAAGAATTCTGTGGAAGCAAATCTGAAAGTCTTCAAGATGTGTTGAAACAGCAAAGTCTTAACTATTTTAGGAATCATCACAGGTAATTCAATATTTTGTAAATTTATTCCTTCAAAATATTTGATACTTTCATGTATCACTTGGACAGCAAGAAATCTTTTGTTTCAGCTGCATTTGAAATTCAAGCTTGGTGTTCAGAGAAAGAAGAGTAAAACAGAAAACATTTATAGCATGAGATAAGAACATAGAGTTGGTTATAATGTCCATCTCTTAGTTACGAACATGTTGCAGGCAGTGATAAGAATAAGTAAACAAAATTTATAAATAGGTGATCATTTTTATCAGCCCCTGTTATGAAAGAAAGAAAATGTATCCTTAAAGTGGTTACAAACAGACAAAGGTGATACTCAAGTGAAGGAACAGCCACACATGTGTAGATGAAAGGAAGAGAGGTTTATTGTAAAAGAGAATACACTACTGAAAGTCAGGGAATAAGGTGGAAGACTAGCAATTCCCAAAGCAAGTATATTTACCTTACTCCCCAATGTGGCAGGATGCAGCACAAGGCCGTTTTTAATGTGGAGTTAAAACTGAGCCCATAGACTCAGGCAAAAATTCCTTGTAGACCCCTGTGCCATGTGTCCTTGAGGACATCTGTGTATGAATTTCTGGGTATTATAAACCTAATGTCTTCAGCAACCAGGATGAAAGCAGAATTAAGAACATTATAAAAAAATGCATAACACCAGTTGACAACAGCAAAAAAATTAGATTAATTATTTATTACAAAAAATTTTAAAATAATAATTCACGTCCTGGAACAAAATTAAATAAGGCAAATATTGTTTACGAATTTAAATGCCCATTAAGGAATTGTATTCCTGATCAATCAAAATTCGTAAATAATTATATAGGCAACACTACAACATGTCTGACACACAGACTCACTCTACACATTTCTGACCATAACTCAATTAGATCTCATTTAAATATTCGTGGAGACCTACTGGACACTATTCGTAACATACTTGTTGACAACACAAATATAATAGCATCATCTACATGCAAAAAAAGGTTAAAAATAATGGAAGCCTTATTAATAAAAGCAAAAAAAAAAAAAGCAACACTTAATAATATCAACTATGAACATGGACCCAATATCTTGACCGTGTTTTGAAAAATGGAAACATTTTATAAATACATACATGCAACAAACTATTTCTTATTTAACAGTTAAAATATTTCATCCTTGAAAATGGCTAAATGTATAGGCGAAAGCGTTTGGATCAAAAAACAACATTCGGACAGTTTTTATATAATTTATCATCTGAAAAGAAAAAAAATTATTAGATCACATGAGAAATTGTATAAAAAACTAAATAAAAGCACCTTGTCAGCCGTATTCAATGAAATGTGCATATATATATATATATATATATATATATGTATATATGCACATTTCATTGAATACATTGAAATATTTGTCTTATATGTACTTTTCTCTCTCTCTCTCTCTCTCTCTCTCTCTCTCTCTCTCTCTCTCTCTCTCTCTCTATATATATATATATATATATATATATATATATATATATATATATATAATAGAGAGAGAAGTACATATAAGTAAAATCAAGAAGTATAAGCTGTCAATTGCTGATACCCTCTGAGGAGTAGACTGTATAATTCTCAGAGGGTCCATCTATGAAACTCTGGAGTTGAGATGCTGAAAGGTGATCAGCTAAGTGACAGACCTTTTACTTATTATGTTTATATGAAAAGAAAAGTTATCCAAATGGTTGAAGCTGTGTATTTAAGAAGAGTATTTTATTTCTTTTTAAACAAATTTATCTTTGATCTTTCAGAGTGAAAATGGATGAACTAAGAATGTTTTTGGAGAATGAAGGCTGGGAATTGTGTCCTATTCGATCCAACTTTAACTTGCTTCAATTACTGGTTTGTACTTTATTCTTTTCCTACATTTTTATTTCTGTTGCAAATCTTAATCTATAACCTTAATGCATCCATGTATCTGCTCGCTCATTTTGCCAAAGATAAGGAGTAATATTAACCATGTGCACTGCCCAATGGTTGCAGTAGTTGCATATATTTCCCAGTGGTTTATGTGCAGTCAAAAGCCAAAATTTTAAATGCTTATTATCATAACTTCCAAGTTTTCCCAACATGAAGAACTGATACAATCTTCCTCACTCCATTCCCCACTCTCTTTTATTGAGCTAAGCTTTGTGGATATTTTTTGTTTGTACAAGCTGTCTTAGTACTTCCGCTGAATTATAATGATTATCAGATAGCAACTTAAACCATTGACAGTAAGACATCAATTACAAAATCTGACTACAAACGCAAACTATACACATTGAAAATATTTTACTGATGCTGGAATGGAATAAGGAATTTTTATTGATTGATTTTTATTGATTTTTCATTGTACATGTAAACATTTTTCACACTTTTAAAAATAATCTCACAGAAGTCATGTTGCTTGCAACAAACAGTAATTATAATTTTTGTTGTTTTTTTTTTTCTAGTTAAATTTTCTTTATTGATTTGAATTTTTGTATTTTTGACTTGAGATTTATTTTATATGGCAAAGATATTAAGAAAACACAATAATTTAATAATTTTTTAAATCTATACAATGTAATATGTTTCAAATATTGAAGAAATATAAAAATTAATGATTTTTCAGAAATCCCAAATTCACAAATAAATTTCACAGTATGTTTCTCATATTTTTTCATTTATTTTGTTTATAAAGTTTTTAAATATTTTTTTCTGATATTTGTTCAGTTCTTGTGTAGTTTCATATCACCTTGTTGCTTTCAATTGATCATTTGAAACTAAATTCACTTTCCCATCATTTTTATAATTCATACAATTCTGAATAATTTCCAATCTAAAATCATCATTTTCTTACAGGAATTTCGATTCATGCAAAACTGGAGTCAGAATTCATCAGGTGTAAATTCTCCAGCTAAAATGGATGCTAAACAGGAGACAAAAACAAATCTTGGCACCGGTTATTTTTTCAATTTTGAGGAGAAATGTAATCCTTTTGATCTGCAACCAGAAGAGGAAGAACAAGAAGACGTCTTTGCTAAAAGCATGGTGAGTTGAAGTTGATGGTTTCAAAAATATTGTGAAATGCGAAAAATTCTGAATATACATTTATAAGAATCAAATGGATTTCAAGATCATCGCACCAAATGGTGGGTGACTGCCTTACACTCAACTAGAAAAAGTACAAAAAACACTTTACTATTAGGTTGGTGCAAAAATAATGTCGTTTTCTCACATAGTAAAATATGTGAGAAAACAACATTATTTTTGCACCAACCTAATACAAGTATTTAGAATAATAAATTCAATTGACAACATAGGTTTCTAGAAATATTTTAATAAAAGCCAGTATAGATCCACCAGAGGACATCTCTAAAAAAAAATATAAATTTAGAGTCGTCCATACACCTGAGTAACAAATAAGGAAGCACTAAAATATTTTCTTAACAAACCTATTTCCACAGTGGTCCTTAAAACTGACACATTAAAATATTTTAGAATAAAATAAACAATCATAATCCGTATGAAATAAATATTACTAAGAAATAATAATAAATTAGGAAACTGAATATTAAATCATAAATTTGTATCTAGATAGTAATAAATCATAACTAAAATCTATTCATTAGATAATTTAAAAAGTAAGAAAATTATTTGAAGGGGTAACTTTAAACAAAATGTTACTTGGTAACTGAAATGCTGATAATTATTGTGAGAATACTGCAAAAATATAAAAGACATTCTAGAATTTTTTTGTAGAATGTTTTTTGTATCTCATTCTTTGAATATGAACAATCAATAAGTCCTTTTTTTTTTTTTTTTTCATTATTTGAATCTGAGCGTAAAATAAACAAATCAATTTTTATTTCATATTTTTTATGATGAAAACGGTTTTTAAATTCCATTTACATTTTACATATAGAAAATTAATATTTAAAACAAATTCTTATCAATTTCCTTGAAAATTTTGTCCATAGAAAACATGGTGGTCGATTCTTTTGTGTCCATGTTGACACTGTGTATTGAGTCTTGTGTGAAGTTGAAATGATGGCCGAGCGAGTCGCACATGGTTACACATAATCGCACACACGCAAAATGGAGCTATCGTTTCATATTTGATTTTGATTTAGTTTCATAGATTATTAAATGAGCATTTTAATGATATATTTTATGTGTTTTTATTTTTACAAGAAGCATTTGAATTTTACGATCAAACTTTTCATTTGAATTGTTTAGAAACTTCTTATTAAAATTAAAAAATATAAAATATATGAAAATGAAGCTTAGAATGTTAACTTTCAAACTAACGTGTTACCAAAATTGTAATAAATCCTGCGAAGTGCACATGTTACAAAATTTGAGGAAGTCTAAACTGCCATCAGTGAAAAAAATGGCTAAAATTTTGCGAAATCACCAAAATGTCTCTATTTTCAAACTGTAATGTTCCTCGCACACTGTAGTACATATAAAAATAAATAAGATAAAAACAAAGTTTATGAAATAAGCTTTTATTTGGCATGCATTATGTTTTTATGGAGATATTGAATGAAATAACACGGCGAGTTGAATATATATGGCTTTTTTAGTGTTTAGTTAAGAATTTCATCGGCTATAAGCTGAGTGTTGGGATACCTAATAATACTGTTTCCTGGCTCTAAATTCATTATAAACTACGTACTTTTTTTTTTTTTTAAAGGTATTTTAAAAAAAAATTTATCTCCTTATATGACATCTATGTAGTTTCAGGTGTAACATTTAATTATATCCAAGAGGCATTTTCCTATAAAAATATCCATTTCATCCCTTGCCCTGGTATTTTGAAGGGTTGAATTCTCTACAAGTGAGTGGAGGCATGAAATGTGAATAGTAATGAAAAAAAAAAAAGTTTTCTTCAGCATATTCAGTTTTCAAAATAGACAGTGCTAAGTACTTTTGCAGACACCTGATAAATTCGCTCAGGATGATCTAAGTGGATGCGTTCATCAACAGATCCTCTTATAACATCACTTTGTTAATAAGTATACAATCTAAATGCAATATATTTCCTGTTTTCTGCATGTTGCCTGTGCTCTTTGTGATATTTTTTTCCCTCTCATTTGTTTGTCCATTTTGACTTAATGACTGCAACGATAATTATGATAAAAATAAAATAAAATAATAACAGTCACATGGATGACATGGGAATTCTCAATTCAGACAGATTATGTCTTTGAAGCACAAAGACTCGACCTTATTGTTTATGTTGTAGCATACCTACTGACGATAATGGGTATGTCCCCATTCACATAAATACAGTAGTAAATACTGTATGTTGGTCTGCAGTTGGAGATTCATTGTGGAATTCACTTGACTCACTTCTAGCAGTTGACTACTTCTACATGCCACTGGTGAATCTTGTGTGTGTTGTTCGTTTCCTAAGTATTATCGTTTTTTTACCAACTTTTGTTTGATTATTCTATTCAGTAACCTTCCCTACATTTCAAGAGTTTATAAATAAGAAGAATAGCAAATATAAAATTATTGACCTTGCTGTTCTAATATAAGAGTTGACGCCAAAGAAATTTGGTCTTTATATATTGCCAGCGTGCTTTGTTACATTTTTTTTACCTTCCATTTGATTACCCATTTTTGCCTAATGGCTGTTGAGTAAATAAAAAAAAAAGAAATTGATTTTCACATGTGTGTTCTTTTTTCTTTAATATTAGTCTTTGTGTATTTTTTCTAGTACATTTTCTTAAAAAGATATAAACATTGTACATTTTATAAAATTGATAGCAGATGTATTTCCAGTTAGTATTTGAATAAATCTAATCCAATGGTCAGATCATCTTTATTAATAATTATTTACCACGTTGCAAGATAAATGCATCAATAATTAAAAAAATTTTACCTTTGAATAGGTATGAATTTATTTTAATGTTATTTATTGTATTCTTATATTTTCTCTCTCCTTCACCTTGTTATTGAAAGGACCGTGATGGGTTTGATGATGGTAGTGTTGAGAGTGACAGTGACTCTGATGTTCCAGAAGAGTTGAAGCAGGAATATATTGATGAACACACAGGTGAAACCCAACCTAATCAGTAAGTGTCAATTCTCTTCTTATTTTTGTATCACAAATATTCACTTCAAATAAATAAGATACGTTTTTCTCCTTCTACTGCAGCCATGTTCATCCAGCAATTATTTTTAAAACTTATTTTAATCCTTTAATGATTTGGTTTAGTTTTGGTGGGTTCAATGCTATGGCTTCAACTGGTCCCACCCAATTATCTCCCTTAGCTGATCATTGGTAATTATTTTGAATGGGGAATGAGGGCCCTAACTTTCTTAATAAATTCCACCAGTATATTTCAAACCTGATGAGTTATTGGAGTATATAATAATTCTTTTTACATTATTCGGACTATTGTCCTCATCTTTGTCGCCATATTTATTACAACATTTTGGCCGTTGTACACTCCAGCCTTCTTCAGGTGGTTGGAATCTCAAACTGAACCCTTTATTTCACTCACTGGGGTAGACTGTTTTAATTCAACATTCCAAACACCTGAAGAAGGCCAGAGCATACAATGGCCGAAACATTGTAATAAATATGGCGACAAAGATGAGGACAATAGTCCGAATAATGTAAATAGTGTACATAATACCTCATCTCAGAAATATAAACAGATTATAATCCTTTTGTACTGACTTGGCAACTTGACTCCAGTCATTTTCTCACATACATAATGTGGCTTCCCTCTGTCTTCTCTAGAAATATTTTCATGGCAACTGCTCTGACAAGCTTTTTCCCTGGTGCCCTGACTACATGAATTTAAGTGTGCTACAAGGTTGGCATCTAGCTCCCACCCTTTTACAGTTGAAACAGTTAAATGTAACTGCCTTTTCCACTCCAACAGCTTCTTCTCTCACACTTCCCAACAGTGGAACACTTTTCCTCTTAATTGCTTCCCTGATAACTACATCTTCAAAAATTTAAATGTAACATCAATCATCATCTTCTGATGCCTTGATCCCCATTCTTTTTAACCTTTCCTCAATCTCCCCCATGCCCAGTCTTTTTTCTTACTTTCACTCTCTCTAACCCCCTGCATACTAGTGGCACTCCCACCTTGCTTGAGGGTGAAAAGCTTAAAAAAATAAAAGGATTATTATATACTTGTTACATATAGACACATTGAAAATGTCTTTTATCGATTGTCAAGCATTTTGGACTTGTAAGCATAATCGAGAATAAATAGTCTCAAATTTCATTAAATAGAATTTTTATTCATATAGAAAAAAGATATGAGGTAAAAAATTTATGACATGTTTTTATTTACATCAATTTTTACAACAACGTTAAGCACAAATGATCATAAATGTGGAAACAGCTATAACGTGAAAACGGTGGAAAAAAGCAAAAACATGTGTTTTTATTTACATCAATTCTTATAACTTTAAACACAAATTAAGATCATCTGAGTTGCAAAGTTATTCAACATTGTGATGAAATTGAATAATAAAAACTTTGAAGTTTCCATGTATGAAATTCTCTAATTGGAAAACACCATCTTAGCACTTTCAAAATATATGCAGAAGCCATTTTGTATATTAATTAAAAGTACCTAATTTGCCAGCTTATGTAATGTACAGTTTACATGGATATTGAACTACAGTCCTTTAGTCATTATGCCAACACATCTGACATGTGGTCATTTTTGCATAGTTAGTATTTAAATGTGTGTTATATACCAGTAGATGCAGTATCCATAATTCTCTACTTTTTTTTTTTCATTTAATTACAGTCGACGACCACGAACTCGAAGCAGAAGTGGCTTCAAATCTGTTCCTATTGTCACCAATACATCACTCAACATTCTCCGTGTCATGGGTGAGTTGATTTCTATATCTGAAATTTTTTGCTTAGTTTGGGATAGAGAGATCATAGAGTTAACTTTTGATTGTTAGTGGGTCTTAAGGATTGCTGACTTTTTGTTAATCATGTCATATTTCAATATTACCACTTTACATTACTATTTTTAAAAAATTACTGTGCAAGTCTAATTTTCATATGAAAGTGTTGGCATCTGTTTACATTAAGTTCTTCCAGCCATCTCTCTGTAAAGAGTGGGCTTAAAGGTAATTAGCCTGTGTGTGTTATATTTTCTTATAAAATTTGGACATAGGTTATTATTTTTAGTGATTTTAATATACCTCTGCCCTTTGTATTCCTTTCTCTGCAAACAGTGTTATCTACTCTGTATTGACTGCATTGATCTGTAAATATAGATCACGTTTTTTTTCAAGTGTGCTCTGCAATTAAACCACCAAAAAAAAATCAGTTTGTTCTTCTTTAGCTTCACAGTTAAGGTTTAAAAAATATAAAGTGAAAAAAAATTGGTTTGTGACGGAGAGAAAGGGCTTCATTTTGCTGCCCAATTCTCTTCTTAAAATCTGACCAAGTAATCAAACATTGTAATTTTTTTTTTTTTTTTTTTTTTTTTAAGCGTTTCACCCCCAGCAAGCTGAAAAGCCACTAGGATGCAAGGGGTTACAGAAAATTTGGAGCAAGATCAGATAGGAGTGATAGAAGAAAGGATGAGGAGAAGGATAGTAGATAGATCAAGACAACTGGAGATGTCAATTGACATTACATTTGAATAGCTGGACATTATAGCTCTCAGGGAAACTGGAATAGGGAAGGGAGTTCCACAGGCGAGAGGTGCGAGTCATGAAGCTATTGGAGTAGAAGAGACGGCTACATTTAGGAGTTTCAACAGTGAAAGGGTGAGAGCGGGATGCCAGCCTCGTAGGGTGCTTGAACTCATGAAGTCTGGGAACCAGCGAATGCAGCTCCTCGGAGCAATTACCATGAAAGTATTTGTAAAACAGACAGAGGGAGGGGACGGCGCGTCTGTGAGAAAGTGACTGTAGACGAGATGCCAGAGCAGGGTCAATTATATTGCATATCCGCCTCTGGAGCCTATCATAGAACCCCCAGGCAAACAGAAGGGGCTCCAGACCATATATGGCAGCAATACTCCATGCGAGGACAAATTGTTGATTTGTAGATCTGGAGGATTGATTCCGGGGAGAAAAATTTCCTGGTGCAGCACAGGGAGCCAACTTTCGTTGCGGTAGATGAAGCAATTGACTCAATGTATTTGTTCCATCTCAGGTCAGCAGTCAACGTGAGACCGAGCAGCCACAGAGAGGTGCTCTTGAGAAGTTGAGTGTCAGACATTCTAATGGAGGGCAGGGAAGGATCTCTGAGGTGATTAATAGAGAGCAGTTTTGTTTTCGAGGCATTAAAGTTGACCAACTAATTCCTGCCCCAGTTCACAACTTTTCGAGACGCACGGCCAGGTTAGTTTTGTCAGTGACACTAGATTTGTTTTTGAGGCAGGAATAAATTGTGGTGTCATCCGCATAGATGCCAACTTGGGAATTTATGGTATCAGGAAGGTCATTTATGTAGATAAGGAATAGAGTGGGGCCTAGGATGGAGCCTTGAGGAACACCCGCGTTCGTGGGATAGGAACTGGAGGAGAATCCGTTGAGAATGACCTTCAATTCACAGTTTGACAGGAATGATTGTATTAGGTCAAACAATCGACCCGTAATACCATAACCCTGGAGCTTGCAAGGAAGGCCGGCATGCCAAAGCCTATCAAACGCTTGGAGATGTCTAGGGCCATGGCACGAGCTTCCCCGTTATTTTGAAGAGCTTGGTAGACAGTTTCAGTGATGGCCGTAATCACATCAGCTGTAGATCGGGCAAAGCAGAAGCCATATTTCTTGTCTGAGAGCAGATCATGGGATGTGAGGTGGTTAACCACTTCGGTATTGATTTATTTTTTAGAAGGGATACTTAGCCAGTCCAATAACTTTTCAGCACCTCCTCATATAAGCCATGAACAGAAAAAGAGCATCTCAAGAGAATATAGGTTGTAGAGGTTTGTGATTTCTGCTTATGAAAAGGAGGAGGAAATGAAATTTTGATTTATAAGAAAATTGATTGATACAAGTATTTGCTTTGTAATTTTATTGTATTTCTGCAGAGCGTTCCAATAGCCAGGGTTTATGAATGGATATGTTTTTCCTCTAGAACACTTACTGGTCTTGGGGCCAAAACTGCTGATACCCCCTGTCATCAGCACTTTAACATACACGCACACAGATTTTATTTCATTTTTTTTATCTTATTAAAATTTTAAAGATTTATTTAAAATTTAATTAATTCAATAAAAACAGACAAAGAGGATAACAACTACTACAGTAAAAAAAAACAAAAAAACAAACAAGAAGAAGAAAAATGAAAAGAGGAAAAAATACTATCGTAAGAGCTAACCAATTATTACTCCTCACTTGTTAGAATTTGATCAAAGAAATTAAAATATTGTACACACTGTGTATAAAATTGGAACATAAGGAAGAATAATACACATACATCAATAATATATAGTCCTAAAAACCTTTTGTTTGCATAAGGATAGTTGTTTTGATTTAATATAAATTGTCTCAAGGTCTTTCAAATGACTGACAGAATGTGATCCACTCAGAATATAGTCTTAAAAGGATAATGCATGTTCACAATTTTTAATGGGCAACATTGCTAACATGGATGTAATGAAAAACTTAAGCAAATTTTCAAATCAACTTTTTCTAAAATACACTGGCACATGTTGGGCAATTCTCTTCTATAAGAGTTAAATGGTCCTACCTATGTAGACAGCTTCACACTGGCACTTAAATTGGTAAATTACAGAACTTTCACAAAATATAGGTAAGCCATCTTTACAAATTGATTTTAATATTATGAAGAAAAAAAAAAGATGTATGTGAATTACCCCAAAAAAACTAACATTGTCTGATGCACCAGCCTCAACAATCCACAGCAATCTAAAATTTAATTTCCATTTAAAATAAGATCTTAAATAAATATTACATTTGAAATAAATCTTAAATACTTATTTTAATGAAATATGTGCAAAAGTTTACAATGATTTTTATTTATTCTTCCTGAAAAATATTGATGGAATACATAGTTAAAAAAAAGTTTGGGATAGAAACTTTTGCACACAGCTAATATAGAATCTTATACATCAAATTTTGAATAAATCTAAAACTTAATAAACTCGGTAATTAAAATAAATTCTTCAATAAATTTTAAATAAACATTTTAATAAATGAAATAATTAAAAAATTGAATTGAAATCTTTGAATTATTTTTTAAAATATTTATTAAGTTTTTTTTTTTTTTTTAAGAAAGAACCGATGAAAATTAAATAAATTATTATATCTGAATTCCAAATTGAATTGTTTTCAGAGTTTCACATTTATATTTCACATAAAAATCTGTGTTTATTTCTCTGTCTTCAGGTCGTTACATGAAGATGATGACGATCCTGAAACCAATTGCTTTTGATGTCATTACTTGTATGTCTCAATTGTTTGACTACTATATGTACACTGTAAGTAAAATAATATAATATGTTTAAATTAACTGTAGATTTTGTTTTTTTCATATACACTTTATGTTGTTCCTCTAACGAAATTATTTTTTTTTTTTTTCTTTTTCTCTAGGTTTATATATTCTTTGCCTCTGATGGGGTAAGTGTAAATTTCGGATTGACTCTCTTTCCTCACCAAAAAAGAATATTTAATCCAGGCTAATTGAAGAGTCTATAAAGACTCTAACGTATAGAAATGTAACTCTGACCATTATCCTTCTTTATTTCCCCTGGGTACATGATAAGCCACCTTCTTCGTTAAATGTTTACATGCACTACCTGTATTGGTTTCTGATCATTTATTGTTGTTTCTAACAACACTGAGAATTTTCTAAACAAGCTGCTGTAAAGTACCATTTATATATTAACCAAAGATTTATGTTGTGTTTCTTTTCTTTTTTTTTCCATCAGTGGATGTGTGGTTAGAAAATTAGTGCTCTGGCCACATGATCTGGGTTCGAATCTCTCCATTGTAAATTTGTTAATTCTTGACTTAACACAAAGTCACAAGTAATCATTTGAGCACACTGGTCTTGTTCAAACCGTTGATCTCACCAACATATGCATTCTCTCTCAGAAACTGTAACAATGGTTCACTTAACTTAGTTGTAGTATAAACCAGAAGCTGACTCTGGAAGTGTTAAAGAAACACAAATGTGCCTGAGCAGGTGTCTGCATTAGGGGATTAGCTAGCCACTGAAACAGACAGCCAGTAATTATTCATTTATATCCAGGTGTGTGGCCAAGTAGTTAGAACATTCGTGTCCCTCATGAATTTGCCAATGACGTGACTTTATGATAATATTGAGAGACTCACAGTATGCAGCGCCATTGGAAAGTCCCTGAAAACCATGACAAATGTTAAATCTGGCCTTGTAACTGAAATGGGTTAGAAAAAGCTGTTTGGAAGCTGTTGATCATTGTACAAGCACAAAGTTACAAGTCATTGTGACTGAGGGTTTGTGTGTATTAGTCTAGTTCAAACTGCTGATCGTGCCAGATTACACACTCTCTCCTAGAATCTCTAAGATCTGCTCAGCATAGCTGCAGTATAACCTACAGGTTGGCTTTGTGTTTGTTGAAGAAACCCAAATATACCTTAGTGGGTGTCTGCAATAGGGATTAGCTATACACCCTAGTACATGAGTGTACACAGAAATGAGCAAGCAACCATTATATACTAGTTTAAAAGCTGCTCTGTTGGACAGCATTTAAGCTAGCTCCTGCTGAGGGCTCTTAATTAGGCCTTCAACCTGTTCAGGATTTTGAGAGTCCCTAAGTCTTTGCATATTCTCTGCCATTTGATCTGGATTTTCATTTGCCTCAGATTTTGTTTTCCTTGCTGCAGCCTTGGCTTTTTTGATTGCAATGTGGTCCACTGTTAGTGGAGATTTCTTGTTGCGCGGCATACAGCTGAAGTATGTGATAGACAACAATAAACTACAAAAGAACTCAAAAGTGATCACTGCATTTAAGTATTGCATTAATATTTAAGCTTACTTAGTTCAACAATAATTCTTCTGCTTCCACTTAATTTAGAGACAAGTTGATATGCATAGGTCCTTACTTTTCATACAAACAATTATTTTTATTTCATGGGTGACTTTTGTTATAAATATGATCGTACAAAAAAATTTGTCGTAAAAATATTTCCAAAAAGCAATTGCAGTAATGAAAACTTGGGAATCCAAAATTTCTGTAACCTGACCTACTGAAAATTTGAAAAAGTGTGACACACTGACACTAGCATTTATTATATAGATTTATTTATTAGGTTTGTGCAAGTTTTAAGCATATTTTATTAAATTTTGGGTAGATAAAATTGTTCATAAGCCATTGATGGTTGTGCTTGTCACAAGTCATTATGTCCAAGAGTCTGAGCATACTGGCTTCAATCAAACTGCTGATCTCGCAAGATTATGCTATTCTCTCCAAGAAACTTTAAGGCTTGCTCAGCATAGTTGCAGTATAAACCATGTTGGCTCTGTGGATGTGGATTTTTTTTTTTTTTTCTTTAATCATTTCACCCCAAGCAAGGCAATAAAGCCACTAAGACACAAGGGGTTACTGAGTGTTAGAGAATATGAGAAAAACTGCTAATGAAGAGAGAGAATAATAAAAGAACAAGAATTAAGAAGAGAGAAGATAGCAATTGACATTGCATTTAAATTTTTGAAGATCAAAGTTGATTAGGAAGTAAAGAGCCTGAAAAGAGTTCCACATGCAAAAAGTGCAATAGAAGAAACTATATATAATTACAGTTACATCAAACGAATTCAACTGTAAAATGACAAGATCTTACTGCCAATCTAGTATTACACTTAAATTCATAAAGTCTAGGTACCATAGAGAAAAGTTCATCAGAACAATTACCATAAAAGTATTTATAAAAAAGGCACAGTGAAACTATGTTGTAACTGAAGTCAAGATTCCAGGTCAGAACCTATAACATAACAGATTCTTCTTTGGATTTTATGATGAATTTCTAAATATAGAGCAGTAGCACTGGACTAGATATGGCAGTAATATTCAAAGCATGGACAAACAGTAGACTTGATTTATTGCCCCAGTTAACAACAGATTGTAGGCCATTTTTGAGATCAGCTGCTACTATGACCATATCGCACCAATAATGCCTGATCAAGCATCTGTAACAGGAATCTGATTGCCACCCTTAGTAAACTTATTAGTCTCCTGAGACTGATGGATGCATATTATTGCTTTAATGTTTATATTTCAGTAACTGAAAAATGCTTTGCTGATTTTAGTTCCTCCTTTTTTTTTTTTTTCTTCTTATCTTTTGTTTCCAGCCTGAAATCAACGACCGTACAATGAACAATCGTCTAAAAATCTCTTTACAAAGAATCCATGAAAGCCTCATTGCCGATGAGACTGTCCCTGGTATTAATGGAGCCCCTGAAGAACGAACAGTAAGAATCAATGAACATTTACTTATTGTCTCGTATCAGCATTTAATTCTTTTCTCATTTAAGATATTTATTTCATGTAACTCTTAAAAAAGAGGAAAAAGAAACTATTTAAGTTTGCTAGAGTTGTTTGAATCACTGAACTTTTTTTTGTTGTTATAACAGCATTTCAGCTGATTCATTCTGCAGCCATCCTCAGCTATAAATTCCATAAGAAAAGAAAGCGGTATCTATTTTTTCCCCCCTTCTCTAAAAATCTACCAACTAGTTTGATTCATACCCATTTTTTATCATTTCTTTTCTGTCCTGCATTATTTTCAGAAAAAAAATACCTGTCTTTCCTTATGGATTATACACTCATTGAAGATAGTAGATTGGATTGGACAAATTGTTGTAACTCTTTGCCAAAAATTGGACTACAAAATATGATTGGACCTGCTATGATTTAACTTTATTTATGTAATGTTATGTTAATGATATATGATAATACAAGACTAAGTTTTTCATACGTAGAATAATTAAGTATGGGAGAAAAAGAAATTGAACATCGAATAGGCCATGCCAGAGATAGTGTCACCCAACACAGCAAAATGCAACAAAGCCAAAACATCAATATGAAAAATCTAGTCATATTCTTAAATAGCCTCATCAGATAGAGACTTTAATAAGTATACAATGCATGGCATCAAATACATTCAGAAATTTCTAAACTGTCAGCTGTATACAACCACTTCCAAAGAATGATGGTGAAAAAAAAAAGCTTTGAGCAAGTGAAAGCTCTTGCCAAAGATCATGCTTCTTGTAACCTTGTGGACTGGTGCTACAGAATCACAAAGAACTGTGCTAAATAACAGAAACCACATCACTTGAAGACTATCAACAGCAGCAACAACTAAAATGGATAGCACATGTAATTCAAAGAGAAAACAATGACAATCAAGATGCTGACATTCCACGCTACATTAAACAAAAGGTTAGGAGGGAAACTCCCATCAGTACTGGAAAAAAGTAACAGCTACTGGACTTGAGAAACCTATTTTCCTGAAAAAATGTTTTAAAAAAAATATTTTATAAATTTCAACCAAAAGCAGTACTTGATGTTCACTCAATGAATTCCCTCATAGGGAAATAGCTAACATTATCATTACAAGTTATCATTCTTTGTACCATTCCCATCTGGCAATCTGTGGCCTAGCACAAAATCTAATGTCTTTAGTTTGTGGATCTGCTAGTAGATAGCTCCCTATGTATTTCCATTTGTCTGTGTATAAATAGGTGCATAGATATATTCCAATTTAATTTTTTGCCCAATGAAAATAAGACTTTTATTATTTTTTTATATTCATTCACAGTTACAATCTTTGGCAAACTTGGACCTTCGTACCCACAAAAAACTGGAGTGTCAAAAGAACAGTTTTCCCCTTGACACCACTATTATTTTAACAACCTTCACTTCTCAGCAATGTTTATAGTTTTAAAATTTATACATTTTCTTTGTTCTTGAAAACTGACAACACAATTTATTAGATTGTTTATTGCAATGGTTACCAAACATTGGCTAACTGCAAATTGATTCAAACTTGATAAAATGGTAAATAATAAAGATTTCCTTATAGTTTGTTCCAGTATTTTAATAATTTAGTAAACATTTATAAATTTATGGATAAAAAATTTTTTCATATTTATTTCTTCATAAATTGGTAAATAATAAATATTGCATTGCATTACATTTAATACAACTGTATTAATTTTTAGAACGTAAATATAAAATTATTCTTGTCAGTAAACGATCTAATAAAGGAATAGTATGTAATATTTTTGTTATCACTTATCAAAAACCAAAAATTGTATAAATTCTCTTTCGTCATATTTTTTAGGTTTTATTAGAATTCTAATAGCTTTTTAAAACAAACATTGTCGAGGAGTGAAGGTAGTTAAAATAATAGTGGAGTCAATGGAAAAACTGTCCTTTAAACACTTCATTTTTTTTTTTTTTTTTTTTTTTTTTTTTTTTTTCCAAAATTAATACTGATTGCTGATTTTTTTTATATTTTATGTATTACTGTTAATTTTGTGCTTTCCAGGACAAAATTCCACAAGCTCACCTTTCACCAATTGTGGACTTATCCAACCGAGAAAAATTATATGGATTATCTGAGCGGATTGTTGCTGCTGAATCCCTGTGAGTAGAATATCCATCATTCAATTTGGACTTTTGTTAGTAAGGGTCATTTGATATAGAGTGCAATGTTTAATGTTTATAAATAACCAATAGAAAAAATGGAAAGTCTCTCAAAACATTTGGTTTTCTGCCATATCACATTCAAACACTAAAGTTAAGCAATGTTGAACCTGATCAGTACTTAGATGGGTGACTGCTGGGGAATATCAGGTACTGTAAGCTTGGATGTATGAATGGAGAAATGGATAAAGGCTCAGAATGAGAAATCGGGGAGCAGAGTTCAAATTCCAGCCAGGTTTGTTATATTTAATTATGTGCAAATAGCCTCAGGACATGTATGAATCCACCTGTTCTCCTCCCAGCTATGGATTAAATATTAAGACTTGTATTAGAAAATCATTTTTACTTCCAAAAATTCTTCCAATCCTAAAAAATGTGTTTTGACTTTAAATAACATCAAAAAAGGTTGATAAGCCATAAAAAACAAATCAATGAAATCAAAACTTTTACAAAGTATTTGTCTATCAATTGAAAAAGTATTTGTTTATCAATTAAAAAAGTATTTGTCTATCAACTGAAAAAGTTAATCTTATTTTTCTCTTTTTTGTGGAGTTGGGGGTATGCCAAAATACAATTTTTTAATAAGCAAAACACTTCTTTCCTGGGGAAGCTTTTAATATCTGTATTTTCTATACATTTTTGTAATTTTCATTTTTTTTTTTTTTTTTTTTTTTTTTTGTCTTTCAGTGTGTTCCTGGCCGAACAGTTTGAGTTCTTGCAGTCCTATTTGGACGGCACTATTCCACAGAATAAAAAAGCTTTCCTGCAACAGTTTTATTCCCAGGTTCAATTTTTTTTCAAATCTTTTCATTTCTTACCTTTATTGCCGTTGAATATTTGTCAAATGGTTTTCAATCATTTCACAATATTTATCTGACAGAATCAAATCTTTCCTTTTGATATACACTATGTCAGACTTATTTTTGCAAGTCAATATTTTCATAATAAAATTGCTACTAACTGAACAATGTTGATAAAATTTTCAAGAGAGTAGTATATCATTTGATTATTTAAAATATTGATAATTGTTTTTGGTATATTGAGTTTTATTAAGCAAACAAAATTCAGCATAAGTGTCTATTTATAAATAAACCCAAAAGATTTAGACTGCAGAAACATATAATATATAATATCACATCTATTTGAATAAATTATTATTTTATTTTACATGGGCTCCTTGATATTCTGTAACCTTCATCAATCTTTCAACTACTGACTTTAACTTTTTTACTCTTTTGATTTTAACATGACTTGCAACAGTTTTTATAACTTCTCAGAGATCTTCCTTCTATAATATTGTTTTCCATTCTTAGATATGGCTATTTTAATGGTGGACCATAAATTTTTTTTATTGAATTAATATTTGATGAGGTCGAGAGCCATTACATCAGTATGGTGTTTGAAGCCTTTTTTTATGAAGTGGGCAATAGCTTTACAGAATGTGAAGAAGTATTATCTTGCAGAAATATACTCTTTAGCTTAAACATTTTTGGTTGTGATATGTACAACACAAAAGACATCTTGTCCAGGAACTTTATCTTGGAATCAAGTTTGAAGCAACCCCTAATTTTACTGCCTCCAACACTATCCCAAAATATAACTCTACCTCCTTCCTGTTGTTTTCTCTTGACTGATTATTTTCACAGATCACCCAATCCTTCACCCAGCTATCAGACCCATCCAATGTAGCTCTACATGCATATCTTATGGCCACATCACATTAAAACACCAGTTCCCATACGATCACCAAAATTAAGCAATGTCAAGCTTGGTCACTATGTAGATGGGAATACCAGGCACTTAAAACTTGGGTTTGTGGGTCGTGTAATGGATAATGACTCAGAATTGTTAATCGGAGAGTCAAGTTTCAATTCCCGTTTTGTTCATCGTATTCATTTATATGCAAATAACCTTGCAAAAGGTATAAATCTACCTCTTCTCCCCCCAGCTATGGGTTAATTAGTAAGACTTGTGTCACTGAATAATTATCTCTGCTCTCCCACCCAAATTCTTATAATCTAAGAATATTTTCTGTTTTTAAATAACTTGCAAAGGGTTGTTAAGCTGTAAAAAAACGAATCACTCAATCTGCATTCATCAGTAAGAATTAGTTTAAAAATCAATTTCTATATATTTCTTCAACCAGCAGACACATTTCTCTTTGCAATCCTGACTTAAAATTGATAGTTTAACTAAAGACATGAGAACAGACAATATTCTGCATCTTTTCTCTCCGTTTCTTTTTGCAACACAACTTTCTTCAAATATTTTCTTATTACAGTTTTAATTTTTCTCAAATCTCTTGTGAAATTCTTGAAGCCAGTTTTTTCTTGTTGTCAATGTTTTCAATTTCTTCTTTCTGTGATTTCTGTTCAACATTTTGGCAATTTCCAGTTGTGGTCACCATTTTTTTTTTTTTTTTTTTTTTTCTCCTTTCAGGGTTATATCTTTCTTATGACCATAGCATTCTTTAAGTATCTGAAATTAAATTAAATATCAATAAAACACACACACACACATATGTGTGTGTGTGAATTACAAAAATGAAACCCAAATTACCCCATTAAGGATTCTCTCTGGGACTTAGCAATGCAAATTTGTTTAACAAATATATTTGTATTGACAAGTCCCTGGAAGAATCTCCCAGGAAAGAAATGGCCATCTGAATGGGGGTAATTTACGTTTCAGTTTTGTAATTCACTTATATGCTCTATAATAAATATATTCAACTCTCTTTTGTGGATCAGTTTTAAGATTTTATATTAATAGGATCTACCTGGATTACTTACCCACAGATTTTTACATATATATATATATATATATATATATATATATATAGTTTTATGGTATACTATATTCATGCATAAAAGTGTTCCATATCAGAGTTGGTTTCATGCTTGAATGCAATTTTTGGACTATGTGTGTTGTGTTTTAGCTCGACTATTTATATATGTTGGTTAATGGTGCATTATGGGTAGTAAGATCTATTGTATTATCCTAATGGTTATTGAGGAGGTAGTAATGGATATGTTTGAAATTATAGGCTATTGAGTAGGAATAATTTATATATAGAATATGGTTAATTGTAGATATAGTGTTTTACTCATTATTTATTATTGATCATTTAATTATTTGTTGTTGATTGTTATTATTATTATTACATTTACTTGCATTTATGTGTGCATTCTAAGTTTATTTGTTTATTATTTAGTTAATTTTTTGTTTATTTAGTTTTTGTCTATTTTCTTTTCCTTTTCGGAGCTTATTATTTTATATGCTTAGTTTAAAGTAGTTGTTTTATCTGCGTTGTATATAGTGCATAGATTTGCATTTTTCATGGTGTTTTTTTACAAGACATTCGTATTTTTAATTATTTATACTATGATAAACAATCCTAAAGTTACATAATAACTTCACATCACCAAATATTGTTATTTTAATTATATCAAATAAAAAATTATTATAAACTAAAATTCATGTGGTGTAGCAATCATAAAAATATGAGTACATCATTTTCACAACAAAATCTAACATAGTATATATTAAAAATAAATGTCCCAGTTGAAGGTATGTTAAAAACATAAATTATAAAAACTTTATCTTTATATCAGGTAGCCATTTTTTTTTTTAATTATTGCTTTTAAAAACATTCAGAATAAATGGAAAATGTGTATGTAAGCCAGATTTATTTAACGAATTTTAAGGGATTGGTTCTTATTAATATCTTATCAATTATGATCAATATTTATTGATCTTCATGTTAATGGATCATCAACTTTGTCATGTGATCCACAATCTATATATTAATTGGGAAGAGTTTATTTACTGTACACAGTTAAGCCATTTCATATACAGCCATCAAATTTGGTATGCATACTTATTGGATCAAGGGGAAGGTTTTAATATAAAAATCTTTTCTATTTCTCATGTCTTCCTCTTTCCTGTCATATAGATTTATCTTTAGCAGTAACACTTGTAACTATTCAATATAAGACTATAATTTCTCTTTTATAATAAATGTTTTGACACACACAATGTGACCAAATGAGGTTTATTTTTCAACATAGTTCCCCTTTACAGTTCACACACTTTTTCCATCGATGTTGCAGTGCTTGGACCCGATTGGTGAAGAAGTTTTCAACCTGTTGGTCAAAAAAGTCCTCAACAGCAGTATATGTAGTCATCATCATCACTGCAATACTGGTTCCCAGCCAAGTGTTTTTTCATGTTGCAGAACAGATGATAGATTGGGCCAAATCAGGAGAATAGAGTTGATCAACCAGCTCAAAACCAAAGTAATGCACAGCAGCCATTGGAACCAAGGACTTGTGTGTTGGAATATTGTTCTGATGAAACAAGGCTCCTTTCATCAGTTTTCCTGGGTGCTTGGTCTTGATAGCCTATCATAAATGCCTCAGCAAGTTGGCCTTGTACTCTCCATTGATGGTGTGACCCTTTTGAAGATAATCAATAAATACAATGTCTTTTTACATACCAGAAAATTGAGGCTATCACCTTCCCTGAAGATGAAATAATATTGGCCTTCTTTGGAGCAAGTGAGGGGTGTTTCCACTGCATGGATTGTCTCTTTGACAAAGTGATGAACCCAACACTCATCCTGGATTAGGAAATATTCAAGGAAAGCAGCTGGATCTACCTCAAACAATATTAGATTTTTCCGTGGTACCTGTGTGCTTTTGATCAGGTTTTAGAAAACCACTGAGCAAAAACCATCATGATGCCAAGTTCATTGTGCAGAATTATTCACAACTCCTTTCACAGGATATGTTAACCCTAGAACACTAACAATGGGTATATAGTACCCAGCGCAAATTTTCCTGTTTTTAATGACAATTTTCAGTTCCTATTAATGTTAACTCAAAGCACAAAGTTTGAAGTGCCTGAATGTAAAATATTTCAAATATTTATATTTAATATTTTTTTTTTGATATTTTCAAAATCGGGTATGATATACCCATGGTTAGTAGTGGTGTAACTTTAATTGATGGTTAGTGTTCTAGGGTTAATAGCATCAGCTATTTGATTTATAGTTCTGTCATCCATCGCCATGTTGTGAACACACTCAATGTTTTCCTCTGCTGTAGCAGTTGCAGGACATCCAGAACTTGAGTCATCTTCAAGACTCTCCCTTTCCTTCCTAAATTCAACTGCCCACTAATGTAGCAACTCTGTCAGCACAAATGTCCTTGAGAGCTAAACCCTTTTTCTGCAGGTACTTGCTAAAACTATGATGCCAAATTTTGTCCATTTTCAAGAGAAGTCTCTACTAGTTACATTGGAAATCTTCTTTAAACAATCAGATGTCAGTTTACCTGGAAAGAAACAAGGCAGTTATTAGGTTGGTGCAAAAATAATGTCGTTTTCTCACATATGTTACTATGTGAGAAAACGACATTATTTTGCACCAACCTAATATTTATAAGAAAAGTTGAAATTAATGTATGCAAGATTTCACAGCTCTATCATCACTCCTTCATAATCAGCCAATGAACATTTGAGCCCATCTTCATAACTAATTTTTAATTAATGACAAAGACTATACAATAGATATTTCTTTGTTATAGATTTCATGTGTTTCACTTTGGCATAAGAAATTCTGTGGATTGAATCTCATTATTTTTTGTTCCAAATAAACAGAAATTCCATGTAAAATAAAGAGAATTCCACTACCAGCATTTGTCCCTCAATCCCCTAAGTATAATAATGTATGTGAAGAACAATAAGCAGTCAATTTCTTTGGCTTTCTCTTTCAATTAACAACAGGGAAATTTAATTAGTGATAGGCATGGAAACTGATTGTTTGCCTACAAAATACGATGTCTCACAAAATTTCTATGACTTTTCAATACTGTTTATAATCAGTTGATTTTGTTGACACTCTAACAGAAGCATCGCCATCAATATTAAGGACTTGTTTTACTGTTATTATAACCATCTGTGATCCAATACTTCTTCCCTAGGCACTTTAACTAGTAAAATTAAAGTTCCAACTGCTCGCCTTTTTGAAAAACTAAAGATTATACAAAAGGAAACCATATTCTGATCTGGCATCTCAAATTGACTCACTTTCTCACCAACACGACATGACTTCTCTCTGTCTTTTTCACAAATATTTTTATGGCAGTTGTTCTGATGAGCTGTCCCCCACAGTGCCTTGACTGCATGAATTTAAGTGTGTTACTAGATTGGCAACTAGGTCTCAATTTTTTACAGTTAAACTTGCAATATTTAACAGTATGTTCTATTCTAATAGTTTCTTTTCTCACACTTCTTGCCTGTGGAACTCACTTCTAGTTTCTTGCTTCCCTATCACCTACAATCTTCAAACATTTAAATGCAATGTCAATTACTATCTTCTGTCTTCCTGAAATCTGTTTTTTTTTTTATTGTCATTTCTGCTCACTAAAATCTTCTCATTCTCTTTCACTCCCAGTAACCTCTTACATCCTTGTGGCATTATCTGCTTGCTTGGGGTGAAATAATTTTTTTTTAAAGTTCACGTCACGCGTTAGAACAAGCAAAACTGCAAATAGCTCAACAAAGGAACTAATATTTTAGATCATAATCCTCCTCGGGGACAATGAATAACTGGCAATTCTAAAGCTAAAAGATTTGATAAGAAATGTCAAAAACTTTTGAACATACTAAATAGAAAGCCAAATGCTAATATTTTATATACACTCTTTTGTAACACTTCCTACTTTAAAATTTCCAAGTATGCCTTCCTCTACTTTTACAGGCTGTGTCCTCTTAAGACATAGGCAGTCATGGCTCTCCATATCATAGCTCCCTGTCCTTTGTTACTTTAAAGAACATTTGTCCTCATACCAGTCTCTAGTCTGTTGTCTATTTACGTCTCAGGACATAGGCAGTCATGGCTCTCCATATTATAGCTTCCTTCCGTTTGTTATTTTAAGGAACATTTGTCCTCATACCAGTCTCTAGACTGTTGTCTATTTACGTCTCAGGATATAGGCACTCATGGCTCTCCATATCATAGCTCCCCTCCGTTTGTTATTTAAAGGAACATTTGTCCTCATACCAGTCTCTAGTCTGTTGTCCATTTAGGTGTTAGGCAGGTTATTCAGTCACCAGTCTATAGATAAAATAGAATTATCAATGATCAAGTGAATAAATAATGTATATTTTATTTCTAAAGACATCGTTTTTTTACAAAGACAAACGTCTTCATTACTCTAATATTTTTATATTTGAATAAAAAAGAATTTTCTTGTGTAAACATATATATATATATTTTTCCCATTTCTCTGCGTGCAGACAGTTAAGATGGCTGCTGAGTTGAGGAAGCCTATTTATCGTGTTGTTTCTACCCAAGCCATTGATTATACAAGTCTTGTTTATCAAATGTCCATGGTCAAGTGGGACGTAAAGGATATCATGTCACAACACAATACTTACGTTGATATAATACTCAAGGTAAGTAAATATATATAGAAGTCTTTGTTTTTTTTTTTGCTTTTACCATCATAACAATACAAGTGGTCTTCACCATCATCAGTTCCATGGTCGGGTGTGGTCATAGGGTAGTTAGGCCCCTGACCAGTTCACTCCACATATCTAGATTGTAAGCCAGAGAGATATTCCTTCTTGCATAACATGTCTTACACAAGTAGACCTTCCAAATGGAAATCTCACTTTAATCCCAATCACATGGCCATTAATTCCATCAGAGGAGCCCTCCACCCTGGCTGAAAACTCTCAGTCCAGCTGTCCTTTGACAGGTCTTGTTTATGAGCCTGCTGGGTGTCTATTCTCCTCATCAAAAAGGCCTTGTAGGGGAACTGGTTTAGTTACTAATGACCCAACCATTTGACTGGTAGCAATGGATAGCACTCAGAGTAACCTAACATAGAATGGAGGCAATAGTAATTTTGCATAGCCACTTTTAACCTTGGCAGAATGTTATGTGCAATGATTTAAACAATATAATTTCTATTTCATCAATTACTTCTAAATCTGACCATGTCTTCTTCATTCTTTGATAAGAATAAAGGAATATTAAAGATTATGAAAGTTGAATTCAGTGTACTTTAAAATAATTCATGTATAAGCCGGACATGATTTTCTTAAAAGTGAAAATATTGTAATGAAAACATTTTGAGGCTTCAAGTTTTCATTTCATTCTGCCAGATGCTAAGCCGGGTTTTCTATTAAAACATCAGCTTTAAATAACCCACAAAAGGTTGATAAGCCATAAAATATAAACCCACCAGTTTTCCTACATACATGTGAAAGCATATGTGATACCCTGCCCTCATCAGCTGCCAACCAGGGGATGTAACTCAGTTTTGGTGGCTAAGGCAGTACTGTCACCCCTGGCGCTACCAGCAGCCTTTGCCACCAGACAGGGTATTGTTTTTTGTGTAGACGTGTTAGTCTCTTGGATTTTTTTTTTTACAATTACTAGTCAGATTTGTAACATTGTGTTAAAAGTGTCAATCACTGTGAGAACATTCTTGTTTATATTGCAGCCATCTGTTCTGTCCATAGTTTTTAACTTTTTTTTATTTATGACTTTAAAAGAAAAATCATTTTCCTGAATAAACATTTTTTTTTTATAATTGAAACTGAAAATATGAATTAAAAAATAAAATCAATAATTTGCATGCATTTGATTTTTTTTTTTTTTTTTTTTTTTTTTTTTTTTGCTTCCAGAGTTTTGAAGATTTCAAGTTTCGACTACATGAGGTTAGCCGACATGTTCCCATCTCCAAAGTTGTCCATGATACATTGTGGGAGCATTGTGTGCGGTTGGCCAACCGCATGTTTGTTGAAGGGTAAGTCTTTTGTAGTGTTTCTATTTTTATCTTAACTTTCATCATTCTAGGCAAGTTAGGAAATCTGAGTTTCCTTGAAAGGGAATTCAGTTGGAAAATTCTTACTTTTTTCAGTGTGCACAGTGAGTGAATCAGAATTAAGAAAATCATTCAATAAAAATTACCTTTTTATATTTTTTGCTTTTTGCCTTTCTGAGGTTATCACAATAAACACTTACTAGAAATACCTTTGAAAATTTCATGGTTTTGCTATTTGGATTTTCTGACGCATTTTAATTCTAAAGCTAATCATTAAGTAAGCTCCTTACGAGTTCCACGACTTTAATAAAATATTATAATAAATCATAAATATGAATACGGTGCACTATTGAAAGAAGTAAAGATTTGAAATTCACAAATTTCACTGAAGCAGACATTAAACACATGAGAGCATTATCATCTCCTCTATCTTCTCTTTCTTTCTTTCTCTCTTTGAAACCAAACAGTATCTCCGATACGTCTTTTCCATCTTTTGTCACAATCAAAACAAAATAGTCCATTATTTATGAGACATTGGCAGGGACTAACGGTTGTGCTAATGAAGGAATAAGCAGAATTCTAACATATTTGTCTATGTTGTCTACAAACAATAGGAAATTTAACCAACATTGTTTCCTATGTTACTTCTAGAACCTAATATTTCAGATTTCCTTAACTGTCATTACTAGAACAATTACAAATGAATAGGGAGTTCAGTCCTCATTGAGGGCCCCATACTTTTGACCTTGTGCCACCCTCTCAGCCAAGCTTAGAAAATCATCATTACATTCAATTACAAATACCCTTGGGAAAGTTATAAATCCATTTCTTTTCTCTCCAGATATGGGTTAAATAGTAGGGTTTGTATGTGAAAAAACATTTTTATCTCCTAAAAAATTATTAATGCCATATTCCCCCTCTCCCCATCTTCCAAATTACAATCTATATTGAATTCCCCACAATGGTTTTAAAAGCTGTAAAAAAACAAATCAGGCAGTCAATCCTCAGAGAATTATTAGTTTTCCACAGTTTTAAACAAATAACCATATTTTTCAGTTCCTACATTCACCATAGGAGCATTTACGTCTTCTTCAAATAATCATTACAACTTTTGGTCAGATCTGAACTTTGGTATCAATGTTTAGTCACATTTTGATGTATATGGGTTTCAAGGTTCATGCCTTCAAGCATTTCTTGAAGTGATAATACCAAAAGTAGAACTAATATCTTTTACCAATGTCGCTGTTTTTTAAATTATTTTTCCAAATTGAATTTTAGACAATTGATCTGTTGGCCGTATTCTTCAGATTTTCAATAAAGAATGTAAAATCTCCAATTCTCTCAAGTTTCTAGGTCTCCATTTCAAAATTGATGTCTCTTTATTTTATTTTCATTTTGTTATTTCCAGATATGCAAATGCAAAAAAATGCAGCAATGAAGGCCGTGCATGGATGCAACTTGACTTTCAACAATTTCTCACCAAGCTAGAAAAATTTGTTGATATAAGGTAAGGAGATATTTACTCAAAATCAAATGGTCTTCATTCAAGTAATTAATGAAAATATTTACTTAAAAAAACAAAAAAAGGGGCTTAATAATTTAATAAAATTAAATCTGAATTGTTTCTTAATGTTATAACTTCAATGTATATTCAAAGTTAATAATATAATTTATATAAAATATTAAAATAAGTAGAAATCTTATGAAATATTTTTGTTTACATTTATAATAATTTACACATATTATGTTTATTTATTTTAGTTTTAATCCTTTCATGGTCGAGTGGTTAGACCATTTGCATTCTGACCATGAGACCCTGGTTCAAATCTCACTATGGTCGATTTGTCAGGAAGGAGACTTCCTTATACTCTCAGTCTGGAATGGGGATGATCCCAGCATGCAAAGTGCCTGAAAACCATACCACAGGTTGACCCAAGCCTTGTGAGTGAAATTGGATAGACAGAACCCTTGGAAGCGATCGATAGCTGGGCTAGCATGAAGTCACATGTCATCATGGCCGAGGGCTTGAGTGTGCTGGCCTTATTCAAATTATTGATCACGCTAGATTACATACTCTTTTCCAGAAACTGTAACTAAGGTCTGCTTAGCATAGTTGCAGTATAAACCACAGGTGGGCTCTGTGAATGTTGAATAAACACAAATGTGCCTGAGCGAGCATCTGCAATAGGGATTGGCTAGCTGCCCTAGTAGATGGGTATCCTTGAATATGAGTGGCCAGCTATACAATCCTTTCAAATTAATTTCTTGGTGCTTGTAGAAGAAAAATTCTAAAATTTTCTTTCAAATAATTATTTTCCCAAGTACTTTCAATCTCATCTGAGACCATCTTCAGGGGTTGCATATCTATGGATGTGTTATGCAATAACACCGTAAATTCAAAATATTTTTTTACCTCTTTTTTTTTTAAAGATATTTTAAAAATTTAAAATTCACAGCATCTCTCATTCATGTGCAAGTGTAGTCACATCAACGTAAACAAATTTAGTCTGATGAAGTCCTAAGGTACAAAACACGTCACACAAAAACTTTTTCCACTTTGTCATACATCTTTCCTTTAGATATATACACACACAAAAAGTGATTATTTAACTTTTCAGTCATTATAGAAAACCAACAAAATTGGCAGTTGTACGTGTAAAAAAATTGTTACATTTGAAAGTCAGCATATGTAAATAAATGTTTATGAAATAATAAAATAGACATTCTATAATCAATACAAATTCCTGGCGATTGAGAAATCATGAAACTGGGTTGACATCCGCTAAGTATTGTGAACTTTAATATTTGTGATTCAATATAATTTACATAGGTGTGTTAATGTATCAAGTTCAGTGATAGCTAAACATTTGATTAAAAACCAAGTGTTCTTGATCTTATAAACTGGACATGTTCACATTGTTGAGTAAGGCTAATTATCACTTGAAAATATTGAGATCAGTGTATGTTAAGTCCTACCAACCATCTCTGTACGCAGATGGAGTGGTTGGTGGGCTTAAAGGTTATTAAATGTTTTTAATTAAGGCATTTTTGGTTTGGGGTTTTTTTTGTTTTTTTTTCTGCACAAATCTTTACTCAGTTTTGTTCTATCAGGTCCTGATTTTGCTCAAAATCACCTCCTCTTTAAGTGTATTCATGAAAAGATTTTTTTTCTCAATATTCGCTAAAGTCTTTTTGCAGTTACACATTATGCAACTAGGTTTCTATCTAGGTATTTGTACCTATTGTTATGGTATTTTTGTATTTGTACTTTTATATGTAACACCCTAAAAATATTTTTAATTTTGTCATTTTTTAACCTATTTTAATATTAGTAAATTAATCTAAAAATATCATAGAATTTTCTTGAGTGTTCCTGTCTTCTATAGAATATTCTAGAGGGACAACTAAAATATATAAAAGCATCTTGTTTCTGAAGTTAATCAGCCAATTAAGTTTGGGCATTAACATAATTTTAAATTGGCATGCAATTTAGTGAGTAATTTTGTCATCATGATTTAATAGTTAATTTAATTAGACATAATTTATATTGTACCTACTTATCTGTGTTTCTAGTTTCATTTCATAAATTGTAAGTGCCTATTTCATAAGTTCCTATTTAAACCAAGGCAGAAATTTTCAACAGTCCACAAATAAGTACATTAATTAAAGACAGCAATT
The DNA here is from genome assembly GCA_963932145.1 of Acanthosepion lycidas. Lineage (NCBI taxonomy): Eukaryota > Metazoa > Mollusca > Cephalopoda > Sepiida > Sepiidae > Acanthosepion > Acanthosepion lycidas. Next base: position 25,975,179 of record OZ010573.1, read on the forward strand.
TTACTAATGTCATGAATGAACATGAAAAAATAACTGGTTCTTATTCATGGACTTGATAGAAAAATCTTTTAGGCAATTCTAGAGCAGATAATTGCAAATAAATCCTAAAAGAAATTGTAAGGAACTACAAAGAGTTAGGTTACAATACGAGTGTAAAAATGCATTTTTTGAATTTCCAAGTAATTTAGGTGATGTAAATAACAAAGGGAGAAATTCCAGCAAGATATCAAAATTATGGAGGAATGGTACCAAGACTGCTGGGATTTCACACATGGTAGCTGATTACTTCTGGTGCTTGAAAAGAGACCTGACATCAACAAGCAAATACTCTAGAAAGTCTTGTAAAAAAAAAAAAAAAAATAAAATAACTTTTGTAACAGAGAAAGCTTTATATCTGTTTGCTTTTTTTTATTTTAAGACATTTATGTAATTTTACTGTAGTTTGAACTGCTTGTACTCATGAAACTTGGAAAAAAATTTAATACATGACTTAATTTTTTAGTCCTAATTTGAAAAAACTGGAAAATGGCATATAGGCTGTTGACAAGAATCAGGACCTGATAGAGCCAAACTGAGTTGAAATTCGTATTCAGTGCACATAAATTACCTAGAATCAGGCGTCATGTATCATTCAATAAAATACTTGTTCGTCAGTGTTATTATTTTATTACAGATAATATATAAAAAAAAATTTTTTTCCTAAAATTCTGAATATTAAAACAAAAGCTTCTTTCCTAAGGGACTAACCTGTTGACCTCATAGTGTCAGCAGACTGATATCTATAAAAATATAAAATTAGGCAAAAAAAGAAAAAAAGTGTGCAAGAGAATAATCAATGATGCCTTAGATTAGTTTTAATTGATTTCCATTTAAAGTTTTCTTTTATTTGACGCAGTTACATCTCATCATTTTATTGTCTGAAAATGTTTTTTCATTTACAGACCAATTCCCGAGAGAGAGTATGTGGAGACGTATATAAAGGCTTATTATTTACCAGAAATTCAACTTGAGGTTTGGCTGCAGGATCACAAGGTAAAACTATTACACTTATTATTCCCCCAAAAATGTTATTATGCAACTTAAATGGCTTCAGACACTTTCCAGTTCGCTCTTGAAAGCTAAGCTCTAATGTTTTAAACCCAGCATTCCTCATTTTCTATGTGACATGTCCCTTCAGTAAATCATAGCTCTTCACAACTTCCTATCCTTTGTAGCTCTTAGTAAGATTTGTCTTTTCAACATCTCTGCCATCGATTTGCACAAGCTTCTTAGCTAAGTTACTGGTTGTTTCCCATTCTTTTTGCTATTTTAAAAAAAAAAGGCAATAAAGCCACTGAGAAGTAAAAACTTACAGCAAGCGAAAAAATCAGAGAAAAAACATTAATAAACAGAACAAACTGGATTCAAGGTGACAGATAATTGAGTAGCAAGAGTTTTTTTCATGTTTGAACACAATCGTCAGGCCTGAAGCTAAAGATTGTGTTCAAGTACATGTTGACACGGATATCACTTTAAAACACCTGTTCTCAAATGATCACTGAAGTTAAGCAACATACTTCTTAATATTTACACACACTTTATCTCGGATATTGAGTACTTCTACCTTATAAATATAGCATAGCTTAAAAGTATATTTTCTCATTCATATATATTTAAGAGATCTCAAAATAAAATTCAGTATTAAAAACTAATAAGTGTTGCAGAAATTTTTTCCATAAAAAATTTGTGCTCTTAAATAACAACTAAATAAAAACAACATAAAGAAAAAATATTTTTTCATCCAATCTGCGTGTGCGCACACACACACACGCTACAGTTCAAAAGTTTGAGGCACCTCTGGTAAATTTTTAAATTAGCCCAAAAAATAGTAGTTTTGAACTTTAAATGAGAGAAAATTATTATACACGGTTTAAAAAAAAAAGTAAGACATGATTTTTTTATTAGAAATTTTATTATGACAAAAAGAAAAAATCATTTTATGGTTAAATTTTGCTCTTGTCAAAATATCCTCCTTTAGCCTTGATTACTGCAGCACAAGTTTTTGGCATTCGTTGCAAAAGTTTCTCAAAGTATAAGTTTGATAATTGATTCTATTCTTTTTTAGTGCTCTTTCTTTTTCACTCTTCTGTCAAGTTCATCCCACACTAATTCTGGATAACCTATATGCCAATCATCTACATTTTTGCATTGGTGGAGGTGTTTTATCAATACCTCGTGCCCGGATTCTATAACAGTAAGTCCCATTGGCGGGCACGGTGGAAGATGATACATCATCTTTGGATGTAATGTTGTGCCAATATACACCTTCCATCACTGCACATTGTTTCCTTGCAGAAATTTGCTTTACGCTTCTGTGGCAAAATTCAGTTATCCCGTTACCAGAGAGGACATGCCTGCAGCAGAAACAGATATGGATTCCCCAGTCCATCTAAAAACTCTTTGAATGGTTTACTATGGAAAGCAGTGTCATTATTGGTGAGAAGTTCAGCAGGAGGTTACTGTTAAAAAAACAGGGCCTTTAAATTGTTGAGGACGCTGGCTGAATCTTGTCCATGCAATTTTCGTCAGATTGTGAGTCAAGTGGGTCCACAATCAATCAGTGTCAGGTAATGTTTGCTATGTACAGGGCCCTTTTAATGCCAGGATGCTTACTTTAACAGTGTACTGACTTTATCTTATCCGAGCTGCATTTGCTTACTGATGCTGCACAGAAAGGTTTCATGGGTTCTATCTCTTTCCTCACTGCATCGAACCATCTCTGCAGTACCCTTGTCAGCTTCTCTGCACGGTACTGGTTAGATTTCACCAGCTCTATATCCACCAATAAGTCATATTCACTAACCAGTCTTTCCAAGGTGCTAAAACTCCTCCGAATGAGCATCTCGCTTCAAGCCTATGTGTGTATTTCTGGCCTTTCCGGTGAGTGTTAGATATCCATCCATGAACACATGCAGAGTCCATGAATAAGTACGGCATCCAACTATGTTTATAGGCTGAATGCTTTTTGGGACACAACCAGCATGAATCCTCCATTACATCACCATTTAACTCAAGGGACCCTCCAGTTGCAAGGGAGCTTGTATCAACCTATACTTCAAACTCATGTCCATTGACACACCACTTTCCCCACACAGGGTCATCCTGTTGTATTCTGGTAATGATGTCCATAATCATGTTGTTGAGGGGGAGAGTCTGTTACTTCATCATCCCAGGTGGATGTAACCTCAGTTGCTCTGCTTTTGATGGAGGCAGTCACAATACGGCGTCATCCACAGACAAGAAAGTGTTGTACTAATTTTCCATATTTCTGCAAATATTTTTTGCTGAGTCAAAAATTTGGGTCCTTACAGTGCTTCACTCTCACGCTTTCAATACAGGGTGTTCTGCTCCCCCCACAAACTTGCAAGCTGAGCATTGAGGTATTGTCCTCCAATCGTTCTGGGTCTTTGCACATCAATTCAAAATCAACGAGATGTTGTCTTACACATGTTACAGATGTCACATCTTCAATGATATAAATATCATCAATATAAGCTGATGTAGCCTGGCTGAATGAGCTCATCTTTTGCCAGCACAGTATCCACCATAGCTTTCATGATAGCCAGTGCCATATTGAACCCAAATCCCATTCTTGTCAGGCAGTACCTCTATCCCTTATAAAAAATTTGAAATGCCCACAGCTATCAATGCACACATATCTGTAGGTAGATCAAGCATTGGGGTCCTTTTATCTGCCATTCTCTAAATTTTTCAGCACAAACATCTGCATTAGCCCATGTATGCATCAACACACTCGTTTAGCTTGTGGTAATCTAACACCGAGTTGACCTTTCCTTTATTCTTCTGAAGCACCACTATTAATGAGATTAGGCACCTTTGGGGACCAAGTTATTTTTCTGGGTAAGGGAACAGCCACTTGTCATCTATCCATGCCTTTTGTTCATGCTGATATTCGCTCCTTGCCTGCTTAGTTAGACACAGGGTACTCAGGTACCCAGTATTTTTAAATATTCCGGTAGGTGTCCATAAGACTACTTCCATGATGCTGTCCAGGTCCTGGTACGTTGGTCGAATTCTGTGGAAAAATCAAGCTGATTTTCAGTGAAGGCTGCACAAATATGGAGATTAACAAAGCTGACTCCACCTATTTTTGTAATGTGAACGTCATCCAACCTCTCAATGACATCCAACGTCCTGGGTATGACGGTAAACTACATCCGCGTCCTGGGTATGACGGTAAACTACATCCGCGTCCTGGGTATGACGGTAAACTACATCCGCGTCCTGGGTATGACGGTGAACTGCATCCGCGTCCTGGGTATGGCGATGGACTGCATCCGGCGGCAGGGTCTCGGATGGTGTTTTCGGAGAAGTGGTGTTGCCGGCTCTAAGTTTCTGAAACAATAATGTTGCCAGCTCTAAGTTTTTTTTGAAACAATAATGTTGCCAAGCTATATGTTTTTTATTCTATACAAAATAGGCATTTAAAATTCATATAAACTGGATTTGGCATTAAATAACCCACAGTGGTTGATATGCCATTAAACCCAAACAAACAAACAAACAATCAATGAATCCATCCCAAAGAGCATGTCAAATCCTAACAATTTGCTCTCCATGACCAGAACATCTATTCTGATAGAGTAACCATTGTCTCTGTGGAATTCTATGCTTGTGAATTCTCGGCTTTTAAGAACCTTTCCATCAGACGTCAGCACATCCACATTTTTCTATTGACGACATTTAGATATGTTCATAAGCGAACGCAAGCAAACTGTATTCATGAGGGTGATATGTTTCATCTCATCAATGTGAATGTCGATTATGGAGAGCATCTTTCATGGCTTGCAGGGAAGAGAAACTGGCACCGACATGGTCAGGTAGAAGAGGCATCACAACTGGTAGTGCTGCATTTACATCCTGGAGGGGGACGAGGCTGACACTGACACATCACACCCGGATCCATTTACCAGACAATCTTGTAACAGGTCCCCTGCCTCCTGACACCTATAGCAGTGGTGGCAATGTGCCCGAGTAGCTTGCCTCTTCTGGAGGCAGCCCCTTGCCAGGTGGGTTGGACCATTACATCTGTAGCTCTTAATTCTCGCAGAAGGGCCCACAGTTGGGAGAACATGTTTACTTTGGGTGAACCTTGCAGCTAGTACCACCAGATCCTCTTCTTCCAACAGAACCTGAGCCTGGGCCAGTAACTCCTCAAGCAGCAGTGAGCCCATCCTAGAGGCCAACTGAATATGTTATACGAAGGCAGGGAGTCACAGACAAACACACATGCCATCACACAGTCAAGTAATACTGCAAACAGTACCCCCAACTATCTCAAGTCAGCCAGGTAAACATCTACAGTTTCACCTGGGCGTAGTTTCCAAGCTTCAATCTGCTTGTATGCAGAGAAACTGTCTGCAGTAAAAGCAGTGTATAGCACATCCTTAATTCATGCTGCATCCACTCTCTCTTCCTTGGACAATTGCTGATATACTGCAAATGCCCCTCCAAGTCAGTCAAATGGAAATGATGGTCTCGAGCCTCTTCACACCACAGAGGTTGCATGACAGTTTGATTTTGTCAACCCACTCAACTATTGACCCACTCCTGTCAAATTCTGGAATCAATTTTATACTGAATTTGCCATCCGCTATATTGCCAAAATAGCTTGTTAAAAATATTGATATGGCAGTTCATTTACAAAACGAAAGAGACGAATCACAAGTCAAAATAACAAATCACAGATACAATGTCAAAAATCCCAATATTTGTAAACGGTCAAAACAGCCACTCGCAATCCGACGGACAAGGTAGAAAAATGAACTGACCCCCAGTTCGAAAACACCAACCGCTTTTATCAATGGAACAGTTTTTTCATTGATTAGCAATTGGAGAGGATAAACAATATTAGCATATTTAAGATGCATTTATGGCAAGCAGTTGCCACTGATTTGTTTCCATTTTGTCTTCAGCATATCGTACAGAACACACATGCCCTCTCGGTAAGTGACTTTCTCTCTCACCACACATTTTCCTTAAAACTTTCTCATTGCTCATATTCTCCATCCATGGTATTCTCAATATCCTTCTGTAGAATCACATTTCTGTTTTCTCAAATGAAATCGGTAGCTTGAACAATTCTCAGAGTGATAAGGGTTCTTCTCACAATTCCAGAAGATAGGTTTAATTATTGAGTTTAGCGACCCTTATTAGCAATCTCATGGTTGACAGACAAGAAAAAAAATGTATTTTTTTTTGTTGTTGTTTTGCAGGAGTATTCGAATAAGCAACTTCTGGCCTTGATATCTTCTGTTGATCACATCAACCGTAAAGCACGACAACGACTTGTCAATATGGTCGATGAGTTTGATAAGAACAGACGATGATAACCACTATGGTCCAGCCCTGAGATCAGTCGGAGTTGGACAAATGTTTCATGAAAGTTAATGTGCTTGGTTTGGTTTCAATTACTGCCATCAATATATGACCCTGAAGAAGAGGAAGAAGAAAAAAAATATTACCTCATGGGATCCTCCTTCAAAGATATTATATCCAACCATTCACAAAAAGTACCAAAATTTGTACTGGGGAATATGTATATTTATTGAAATATTTTTTTTTTTTTTTAATTTTATCTGTTGTTTTTCTTTGCTCAACTCTTGAAGAACTCAAATACCTTTTCTTTCTTCTTTATATAAGATTTTCAATATTAATTGCTACGTCTGTCCCATAATATTTCATACATTTTGTGCATGAATTATGCATGCAAATGTAATGACTATTATAGGTCAGAAGTAGTAGCTGTTTTCTTCTAACAATTAGGATTAAATACCAAAAATAGATCATTTGCAAAAACCTGAAAATTACCCTTTAGTAAATAATTAGAATTGTTGCCATTCTTATTTCTAGAATTGTTTTCTGTAATTGTATAGTTTCCACCTGGCCTGATATATTCAGGTAAGCAACAATCCCTCCATTGTTGTTATGTTTGTTTTGTTAAGGTTTAGCAATGATCCATTGTACACACGTCTCTAATTCAACCCACTGTGATCATCACATTTGTTGGTTTACGAAACATATCTAGAATTATAGTTGGTCAATATAAAGAATTCACTTTAAATATATGTTATTTCACTCGTCTCCATTTCTCACTCATTTTTAAATGCAAATTTTTGAAAAAAAAATGCAAGCCGAATACTTTAAATGTTTCAAATGGAAGAAACAAAAGATATAAAATGTAAACTACCAAAAAAAAATAAAACCATTGGTAAGCCGATTCAACTGGTTAGATAAAATTCATTCCCAATTATAAAAATCTTTGAATTCTAAAAATTCATGACCATCAGCTTTTCTCTTTAAAAGTTCTGTTACCAATGGTCATGTATTATATACTTCCTTCAGATGCCACAAAAAATTTTATCCTTCATGAGACACACACACAGATTTCAATAGGTGTCACATTGGATTTTATAAAATGGGTGTGTTAGACAATTGGAAGCACAGCAAATAATTTTGTTTTCTATTCAAATTTATATTTATTCTTTAAAAAGAAATTTTTGTTTTATTACTGTTATTTTCCAGTTATTTAATTTTTATAATTTATTCAAAGAATCTTTGTCTATCATATTCATAATACTGGGGCATAGCTCAGTTGGTAGAACATTTGACAAGGCTACAATATTTTTTTTGTTCAATCCTCAGCGCCACCCATATAGCATGTAAGTAAAATAGCCATAAAATAAGCAGCAATAAGTAAACAAATTCTTGACTTTGCTCTTTTTGCCCCGACATAAGAACTCCTTGAACTTATTTTTTTAATTCACTGAATTTGCGTAGAGTTCCATCAGTTTGCGTTCTTAAATGCCCTAGATACACCTCACAATGACCAGCAGCACTTTTCACAGCTCATTATAAAGAAAGCTACAAAACCAAGGAAATGGTTTCTTCTCTATACTCTTTATGATGATAGTCCAAATCATCAGTCTGAGTAATTATCTATATATGCAAAATTACAAGCCTCCTGAAACTGTTTTTTATATGATCTTTACTCTGTTGCCAAAACAAAAAATAGTCTTTGATAAATTTTAGGCTTTTTTTCCATCACAAAAAAAAAATTTAAAAAAATTTAAAAAAAATAATCAAATGACTACCGGGACCGAAATTCCAATGAACAGCAAATTTTTTCAAAATTTCCAAAATGCCAATATAAAGTTAAAACAATAAAAGAAAATGTTAGTCTTTATCAAATATAGCCATCTCTCTTAGCAAGTAGCCGAATCAGCTGTCTTTTTTTGGAAATGTAAATAAATACAATTTCAATAATTTACTATATTTACTTGTAAATATTTAATCAGTGTTTGCTGCTCCTCTGAATTTTGCTGTTTTGTTATTTGAGGGTTTTTTTTTTTTTTGTTTTTTGTTTCTCCCACCACTAAAGACTAAAAGAAAATTTGTTCACAATATGGAAGCATTCAAGTCTTCAATGATTTTCATATGCACTTGTACATATCTGAAATTAAAGCAGGGGAAAAGGCAGATTTAAATTTCATAGAATTTATTTTATAAAATAGATTTTCTTTACTTCTTTTCATCAATTATACCATCTTTTTGTATTTTTACTAAAAAATATTATTATAGACCCCATGCCTGAAAGGAAAGTATAAGATTGAATTTCTGGTTTGTAAGCAAGAAAAAACTTTTTAAAAAAATAGCTATGGATTTTTCATCAAGTAATTTTACAAATCAAACAGAATAGATAAAAAAAAAAAAATTTTAAATCCAGTAATAGATGAAGTAGATTGGTTAGTCAGACATGTGTTCATTCCAACTACTGATTACCTTTATATCTGTGTTTATTTATATTATTTGCTATTTGGGTAAATATCATTAAAACAACCAAATTGCGTGAATTGACTTTTTTTCAAAACATTTTATACAGTCAGAATTTACCTAAGAAAACTCTCAAATGGATTTTTTGGATTTTGACCATTTTCTTGTGCCCATCTTCAACGATTGTATAACTTCACAATTAGAAAATATTAACACATTTTTTTTTTTTTTTTTTTTTTTAATGACCCCACCCAAATGTCAACTCTCATATTAGTTTCTCAGTTCATGGAAGATTTATTGCCTCAAAAATGGAAATAATTTAAAAAAAAATGTTTGAGAGCTTTTGATCAGTGTTTAGAGCAGGAGACTGGGGCTCGAAAGATCTAATCTTCCATTCCAAGTGGCAAATCAATTAAGCTCATTACTTCAAATTTTTCTCAGAGAAGTGTCCTTTACTCTAATGCATTTTAAAAAACACAACAAATGAAAAACATTTTAGGTATGGTGTCGATTCTGGAATCGGATATCTGCAATATAACAACAGGGGTATAAAATGCCATACATTTCCAAAGATGTGCATGCAATCATTGAAATGTATTCAAAAAAATTCTAGCAGGTCACATGATATATTCAAAACCTAGTCATATATTTATCTGAATTTTAAGAATTACGTTTTAACAAATTTAAACTTGGAAATTCAATTTCTAAAACTCTGTGTGTGTGTGTGTGTGTGTGTGTATATATATATATATATATATATATATATATATATATGCGCACACATTATTTTTAGTCATTACCCATATTTGAGTAGGCACTTTGTTTATTTTTAACACTATTTATTTCATCTACCAGCCTACATACACAGGAAAACTTAATAAAGAAAATGTGCCCTTCTGCAAGCGGGACCACTATCTGAAAAAGGGGACACCGATTTGAATCTTACCAAGGGTACATTATCTTTAAATTTTCTTGAGTACGCAGGTAGATGAAAATAAACACAGCTTAAAAAAGAATTGAGATGTTCTACTCAAATACAGGTATTGACAAAAAATAGCATTTGAAGTAATAAAAATGTCGGATTAAAAAATAAAATCCATATATCTATTTTCTCTCACACACACACACTGTATTTAGCTCAATCTCGCACAAAATTACAATAAAGCTATTTAACTGGCAATTAGCTAGTATGCTAGTCAATACTCTAGAGCAGGCACCCAAATATTTACAAAATTAAACTTAGACAAGAATAAGGACATAGTAATTATGTACCACTTATTATTAATATTAGGTTGGTGCAAAAATAATTTCGTTTTCTAACATATGTTACTATGTGAGAAAACGAAATTATTTTTGCACCAACCTAATAATAATGGCTATTGAGATTAACTAGCCATTGCTCTGTTACAAATTTGCATTTTGGTGAAATCTGAGCCTAATGCAAAACTTTTGTGTTTCTTCTGTGGGGAACATAGACACACACATATATATATATATATATATATATATATATATATATATATATATATATATGCACACACACACAGAGGAAGGAAAGAGAATCGAACATAGATTAAGAGGTCAGTCTTGTACGTCTTTAGACCATCAAGCTTACACTTTGTAACAAAAAAAAAGGGATACCAAAATGTTTTCAGTCCCTCCCATTTCCCATAATCGCTCATTGTCCTATCATTGAAATAATGATTTTCAGTTGGGATGGGAGCTTTTCAGCACTTGCACGACACTATAAGAGAAACTTTCTCTCTAGGTAGATTCATTAGAATCACTTGTCAGTGTAAAAATAAACAAAACCTTAAGAGAATCTCTCACTACTTTATTTGTTTTACTGCTCTAGGGTGTCTGAGTTAGGAGTAAAATTTCCAAACAAAAGATCTATCTCTCCCCCAGCTATGGGTTAAATAGTTGAAATTGTATCGGAAAAAAAAAATCATTATCTCAAAAAACAAAATTTCTTAACGCCATATTCACTCACAAAAAAAAAGAATTACAATCCAAGAAATGTTTCAGCTTTAAATCCATAAAGGGTTGATAAGACATCAAAAAAATACAAAAACAAATTAATCAACCAAGAAAGAAGATGTTTTATATTCAATAAGTAAAATCTCTCTTTCCAATGGTAGCCTGACAACCTCTCTGTCATCAACATATTTCTGAATTGCCTACATAATTAAGATTGTGCCTCGACCCTGGGTGCCAAATCTAAAGTTGGGTTGATATGACCAGCTTGCTTACCAACAAGAATTCTTTCAAAATTTGATTTCAAGAGGTATTGGGCATTTTAGGCATTTAGCGCTGGCTACCATTGACTTTCCTTATACAGAGTGCTGCAGAAATACTTCCCAAATAATGGTAAGATATTAGTGGCAACGGTGTCTTCGTCTAGTTAATGTTTTACCATTTGGTGGTAGGTATTTCTGCTACACTCTATATTTCTGTTTTAAATAAATGAACTTGGAAAATTTTTTTAATGTTTTGGAGTTTTATGGAGTAAAAGTTTGAAATGTATTATTAAATGCTGAAATAAAGATAAAAAAAATCCTTCATTATGCCAGTAATACTTTTGAAAAACATTCCAATAACTCATTTGCATATCCACAACATTACCCACTGCTCTCAAATCTGTTGACCTAATAACCCCCCTCCCCCCCCACCCAAGAAAAAATGCTGACTCTTTTTAAAAATACTAATTCTCTCCCAGGATGCACGGTGGAGTAATAGATAGCTCGGATTGAGGAATCGGAGAGTCGAGTTCGAATTCCAATTGAATCTATTACATTCACTTACGTGCTAATACCCTTCAGAAAGGTATGAATCCTCTTCTTCTCCTCCCAGCTATGGATAAATAGCAGGACAGACCGGATTCTATAGCCTTAGATTGCAACTGGTCTACTGCAGAAAGAAACCTGCATGAAAAAAATCTGCCTCGTCAGTCATATATCAAAAGATACATGATCGCCTAAGTGTGTATCATGCATGGTATATAACTGACTGAGTTGTTTCCCTTTGAAACATTCATCAGTTAACAGCAGTCAGTGTTGAGCTTTTGAATATCCCCGAAACATTTAGTTAAATCTTCAGTATCCCCTTTTGCTTTTCCATAGTATGCTTGTAAAATCTGATGGATTGAAGTAATAGTAGCTTAATTAATTCTTGTAGCTGATTAGCTTTTCTTTAATTGTCAGAATGGGCCAGAGGTTTGTGGTTCAGGAATGAAAACTGTTGGCCAAATTATGCTTTATATCCTCAAATTTGTATCTTCATGAACTTGTAAAATCCGCCATTCTTCACCTTGTTATATTTGAAAGAAATCAAAAATGATTTAACTCAGAAAACTTTTATTTTGTTTCATTGTCTTGAGTATTTTTCTTGAAGAAAACATTTGAAATTTATTATCTATTAAATATTTTTCTCTTGAAATATATATATATATATATATATATATATATATATATATTGGTGCAAAAATAATGACGTAATGATGTCTTTTTTTGACGTTTACGTCAAAAACATTATTACGTCATTATTTTTGCACCAACCAAATATAATATTTCTTGAAAAATTTGAATTTTGTTCTTTTTAAGAACAACAAACAAAAAAGCTTCAAAGTTTTAATTTAATTTAAAATAATTTGAATTTTTAGTAATCGATAAACTTGGATTATTTAATAGCTTTTCTTTCTTTCCTCTATCTACTGTTTCTTTTCCCTTTACTCTTTATTTTCACTCTTCTTTCTCTTATTTTTTTCTTTATTCTTCTTTTTTATTCAGTTATTCCTTTTTTAAAAAGTCACAAGCATTAACAATTATAAGTCAAAAAGAAAAAAAATAACTCCACTTTATTTTCAGTTTTTATTCCTGTAATGTAACAGTTTGGTTTTATTAGGTTGGTGCAAAAATAATGACATAATAATGTCGTTTTTTGACGTATTTTTTAACGTCAAAAAAACGACATTATTACGTCATTATTTTTGCACCAACCTAATATTTTAAACTTTCATTTGCCTGCATTAAATTCATTGTATGGTTACAACTTGTAAACGCATACACAAATGATTATTTTGTAGTTTTATTTTATTTTTTGCAACAGGAAAACGCAAAGTGGTTCCAGTGACTCCCTCTCCTTGACTCCCAGTGAACAGATGTACATAATATATGCAAATCAATGCAAAATAATTTAACTGCCAGGTAAACTTATTACAGCCAGGGTGACAAGTTTTTTTTTTTTTTTTTTGTTTTTTTTTTATGGATTTGGCTCGTGTGTTGGAACAGCAAATGAATGGCTAAAAGTCTAGGCTCTTAAGATTCATTACATAAATACCTAAAAAAATAGTAATGGTAAAAGAAAAGATAAAAACAAGTTTCTTTATATGAAATTCCTTTCTGCAAAATAATCAGGATATTAGTCAGTCATCGTATTTATTGCTTCAGAAGAGAAGTCCCAGAAACTTTAAGTAAAAAAAAAAACTTAGCTCTGCTTAAATTGACTGGTCCCCTCATAAAAATATAGAAATGGAGTCCTGTTTATAATATAAATACAGTGACAAACTGACTTCTTAAAATGTTATCTGTACTTTATTTTTATAAACAATGACAAGTTTGAAATTGTTTATATCAATGATATCTGCACATTATTATGAATTAGAAAAAAGAAGGAAATTATCAGTAGTATGCAGTTATCAATGATGTAAACAGTTTGAAACTTTACATTTGTAAATAAAAATAAAGTACGGATAATTCAGTGACCAATTTGAAACTATTTATATTATAAACAGCCCCCACCCCTACTTCTAAAATGATAAAATCAATATTTTTCATTTCTGACAAATGTCATGTCTCGAGAAAGTTCTAATGAAGGCTAATCTATAAAAATTATTTTTCCTTAGCAGACAACTCAGTTTAAATAGTACAGAAAGCTTGTGTAAATTGCAATTAGATATTTATATTTTTATCTTGAGATAGACTTTCCTAATATGATTAAAGTTCTTATGAGTATAAAATGGCATTTAAGAAACGTTTTTTGAAAGATAACTAAGTCTGTTATGCACTATTGATTAAAATGGAATTTTGAACACATTTTAGAAATAGAAGAAGTATCGCCTGGAAATCTCTTCAGAGAGAGAAAAGAGAGAACATGGCAAAGAGAAACAGAAATGTTATACACTTGAAATGTGTCAGTTATTCTTACAAGTCTGGCTATAATTGTATTAGATTCAACAAAGAAATAAAATTTGTTGAATTGACTGTTTATTCTCTTTTCAATTTCATATTCCACAAGCACTACACACCAATAAAAGATTCTGACACAAAATGTAATTTCTCCTTTTTATTAAGAAGTCTCTTTCTTAAAAAGTCTATTTTAAGTTCTTTGGACACTTTAAATAGGTCAGACATTGTAAAAATCTAAAGCACTGCAGTTAACTTTTATTAACAAACCCGCAAGGTTTGGGCCAACAGCTTTACGTAGGAAACTGTTTTGTGTCCTGACTTTATTTCCTAAAGTCATAGGCAGATTTGATGCATTTTCTTTCTGACAGCAGTTTACAAACAAAAACAGACAACACAGACTTGAGAATATGTTAATGGATAAAAATACATGAAATCTGCATGCATGCATGTATATTATATATATATATATATATATATAAAAACTATAATAAAGGTTGTGCTATGCCAAAGTTTACAATCATGTCTCCTGGCAAATGGGTGTAATCTCTCTGAAACTCAGAGCAGGGGCAAGAGAAGTGACCACTTAATTTTATTAATATATATATATATATATATACACACACATACAAATGTAAAAGAACAAAAAGAATTATAAATTCAAACGTTGATAGCATTAATTTAAAAAGGGCTCAATACAAGAGTAGAGCAATAGATATTTATTATAAACTATTACGTTGAAACATCTGTAATGTAACAGTTCATATATATATATATATACACGCACACACATACAAACTAGTTTTATTAATTTCCACTGACAAGATTTGTTTATTCAACTTTTCATTATATCTTTCCAGTATTTGCATGAGGCATTGTACATTGGGACTGAAGTTATGAATAAATTGCCCAAAGAGAAAAAGAGACATGAACCTTGGTCAATTTATTCATTACTTCAAATCTGATGTACAAAAACTCATTCAGAAAGTCAAAAGTTACAATAAAAAATTTTTATAGATAAACCTTGTCTAGAATTTGATAAAACTTGTTTGGATGAATTCTTGCTGCATATATATATATATATATATATATATATATATATATATATATATATATACACACACACACACACACACAGGTTGGTAGGTGAAATAATTGTGTATATCCCACCAGTGCAAGTGTTTAATGTAAAAATCAGGATTTTGAATGCTGATTTTCAAGACATGCTTTTCTCTCAATCTTTCTTATTCCACATTCATTTAGCCTTGTGCCAGACTAAAGTTAATTTCTCTTCTTTCTTCTCTCTCATATATAATGTACACATTTCCCTTAAAATGTTGTTTAAACAATAAATAAATAATTAGGGTAAGTCAACAGCTTCAAGTTGCTGATACCCATCCACCCATATTTGCCAGAACATCTTTCAGGTTGACCCACTCCAAAACATCTGGATATGTTTTTGTTCCAATCTAAGAATGATATTTTGGAAACTCTTAAAATGCATTGAATAATTTACATAGAGCTCCTCTTGGTTGCTACTGAAACAATTACAAATTATAGCAATGAGCACAAACTATTTCAATAAAATCTTAAAATGTAATAATTTAAATATCTTCATTGCCGTTTTAGTTGCAAGAAAATAGCAGAAAGAAAAGTGCTTTTACCCAATTAAAGCCAGTTTTAGACTATTAATATCATTTTTTTTCAGACAAAATTAACTTCAATTTTTCTATAACTTTAAACACTGTCATTAAAAAAACAATCCATAATAAAGTTATAGAAATATAAAATTTTACAAAATTTAACTGGATTTAAAAAAAAAATGACTTTATACTTTAATGAAAAATACATTTATTTCAAAGTGGGTGTCATCAGTTAACACAGTTCAAGTCCAGGTGGTATTGGGTCATTTTTTTTTTATGCACATGTGATCAAAAACTGTGTCTTGTGCTATAACCAAAGTATGAATGATCAGAAATCATAAAATTTGATATTACCTGCAATGACAAAAGTATATACCCACAATTAAATCCCATCATAAAAGAGTAGAACTTATGTTGTATATATAATGGTATGTATTAAGTATTTTAGAATGTAGCAAACATTTCAATGTTACGTCAATAACATGTACATGTAGGGTGGGCTGTTTTGTAGTTGAGATGGTTATACGTTTCCCACAGGTGAGTGCTTGGGTCCAGGTAAAAGACAATATTGAATGCCGATTTTCAAGGCAGGCCCTCCTTACTTAGAAGTGGGATTCAAAATGATCTCCCTGTTATATGTTGACCTGTTCTGGCTCAGCCAGAAAAAAAATCCTCATCATTGATGGTTGGAAAAGTAAATATAACATTTGCAATTTCAGGGGCCATTCACCCCCAGGTCGCATCTTACCCACTGCTCCTCAAATGGGAGTGTCAAGATCAATTCTTGATGCTTGAGGCATACCAAAATGGAGGTGCTGAGGAGTTTTTGTCACTACTCCATATGTGTATCTATGTATGTTGGGGCCCACATAAAAAATGGCCTTGTGTCATATCTCACTGATATGGAAGGCTATATAAATACTACCTATCCCATGATTGTTAAATTTAGTATGTGAAACATGGATGCAAATGTAACAATTATTAAGGTCAGAGGTCATGGTAGGAAACCCAAAATGAACAATGAAACCAATGTAGACAATATAAAGCACCTTGCTTGACAGACAAGCCATAAACTGCCCACTGTTTTCTACCCACTTTATTGTCTCTCTTGGAAGCTAACTTCAGCGTCATTGGTAAAGTTGTTGGTTACAATTAGATGGTAAATGGAATTAATTTAGTCATATTGCATGAAAGTGGTTTTGGGAAGACAATTCTTCAAATACATTAATTCACCCCCCTCCCTCCTTCCTTTCTTTTTGTATATTACAAAATTTGAAATCTTGTCAGAAAGTCTCTTATTGGAGATGGTGTTTTGTGAGAAATGTTGATGCCTGGACATGAGATGTCTAAAGTCAGTTTAATTCATGATTGTGTATTTGTCAAAAGACTGCAGTTTGTGTGAATGAGACATATAGTGGTTTCACAAAATTAAAGGGGATGCTGAAAAGTTCTTGACTCAATTCCTCTCCCACCCAAATCAGTATTTCAGTGACCAAACAACAAAATACTGATTTAGGGAAATAGGTCGGGCCTAAAACTTTGCAGCATTCCACTTGTAAGTCTTTGCTTCATTGGTTAGTCTGTTGGTCATGTGACCAAAGACAATGTTACTTTCACCAAACATTTTTATAAGAACAATAAAGTTATAAAAAATATCTTTTTTTTTTTTAAGTGTTTTATTATTTGATTTATTATCCTTGTTTTTTTTTGTTTTTTTTTTCTTTTACCACTGATTATGGCAGCAAAAGGGAGATGCTAAAATAAACATTTTATTTCAGATTAAATTCCTAAATTAAAAATTTGATTGGGAACTGCTCTCTTCTGCAAGTTGAAGAGAATCTTTCTTCCAAAAAAAACATTGTTCAAGTTATTCATTCCACGTCAATTTAAAAAGAAAAAGCTGTTAATTATAAACATAATATTATCAGTTTTTTCTTTTTCTGTTTTTCTTTTGTTATTTTGTTTGTTTCTTGTTCTTTACAAATGTTCACTTAGTACAAGGCCCAAGAGCCACTTGGGGTAAACAGTTACTGAATAAGTTATATGCAATGAAAGAAAGAGGAAGAAGTAGTGTAGCCTTGCAGCTCATATCAGATACTGGATCTGATTGTCACACAAAAACTAAAACCATGAGCCAATTGTAGCAGTAGGCAAATTTTATTATGGTTGTAACCCATTGCTATAAATGAGCAAGCCTGAGGTAAACAGTGTGTCTTCTTTTTGCATAGCACACAAGTTGTCTCTTGTCCCTCTTTGCTCTGTTTTTTTCAGCTGTTAGTGGCCACTGTCTTATAGAGGGGATTATTTTTTGCCTTGTCACCTTTATCTAAAAAAAAAAAAAAAAAGTAATTCATAAAAACTCAGTCTAGTTCACTCAGTGACTGTCAGGATTGTTTGATCCAGTTCTTGGGAGGTCCACATCATTAAACTGACCTTCTTTTCCAAGATAGATAATTGTCAAAGCAATTTCTGTGATGCATTGCAAGTGGGTCCTTAGCAAGATATCACAACATTAGAAAGTGAAGATTATGATATTGGGAATAGGTAACAATTGCCCCTTGACTAGAAGGGATTAAGATTGTAGTGTTTGGAGAAGCATCCACATGGGAGTCTATTCCACAAAGTGGTTCTTAGGAAGAATCTCTTTGAGTAGAACATCCATCTTACAAAATAATATGTATGGAATGAAAGTGTGGATGTAGCAAAGCAGGTCTTAGCTGTAAAGGTCTGAGCTGGTGGCACTAAAGAATAAAGTTTAGATGCACATTTGATAGACTTGACATTGCATTTTGGACAAGGAGCTGCATGGTGGAAAATAATTCATCACCCACAAGGCCATGTAAGTGCTTTTGAATTCTGTCAAGGCAGGAAAATGAGGATTGGGCAGCTCCAGCCTGTACGTTACAGCAATATTCCATTTTTGGTCTGTTCTGGCTTTTGTAAAGATAAAACATGGCTGAAAGACACAGCTACTTTATGGAGCGGTATAAGGAAACAAAGTTTTTCCTTCCAGCATCTTTAGTGATCAATTGTATATATGACGTCTGGGATGAACTTTCGTCACAATAGATATTTAAACCTAAACTCATCAAGAGTGCAACTATTATTGTCAAAAACATCCGGTACCAAACACTTTATGTTAAAAAATAATTTCACATTAATAAATATCCTATTATAATTGTCCTTTGTTATTTCGCCCTGCCAATCCCTCATAAATAATGGACTATTCTGTTTTGATTAAAATTAATTCAAAAATGAAAAAGAAGAGAAGGTAGAATTGTTTAATGGCTGTTTCAGTGAAATATAAAAAGTCTGTCAATTTCAAATCTTTTCATTTGTACCTCCTACAAAATAACCAGCATTTATATTTTTGTTGCAATATTTTGTAAAAGTTGTTAAGCTCAAATATTTAACGACATGATAGGGGAATTTCTACAGATATTTTATTGCCATAGAACTCGTCATGAGAAAAAGAAAGTTAATCATTAACAGAAGAATTATGATTCATCAGAAATTTCAATTAGGAAAACCATGAAATGCACATACACACACGTACAGGTGTATATACAGATGCACACAAAGAAGAAAAATCAACTTAACACCAACCTTCTTTTTTTTTAATATTAAAATAACGAAAACGAGAAAAATAAGCAGATATTTGCTGATACCTCGTAATGAGTGGACTGAACAATTACAAAAAGGTTTGTCTATAAAACTGGAGTAGAGGAGCTGAATATAACATTAGTCAGCTAAATGACAAATTTGATATTTGTATTAATTATATATAGGGGCTGGACAAAATAATTGAAACACGTTAAATTCAAAGAAAATTTATCTAATATGGAGTTGGTCCTCCTTTAGTCTCACATACAGCTTTAATACGTCTAGGATTGGAATCATACAGCTTCCTGACTTCATCCAAAGGAATTTTCAGCCATTCTTCCATTAACACCTGCTCCAGCTCTTTAAGACACAACGGTGGAGGATAGCGACTCCTAACTTGTCGCTCCAAAATGCACCACAAATGTTCAATAATATTGATATCTGGAGATTGGGGAGGCCACTCCATGTGTTCTAGCTCACTTTTATGCTCTTCATACCAATTCTTAACCACTCGTGCGGTATGTATTGGAGCATTATCGTGTTGGAAGATGCAGTCACCATCAGGGAATAAAGTCTGGGCCATCGGATGAACATGATCTCCCAAAATGTTCAGGTAATCCACGTGTTGATTCTTCCATGCAACTGTGGGACCGAAACATTTCCATGATATGGCGGCCCAAACTATCACTGATCCACCTCCATGTTTCACTGCTAGAAGAAGGCAGTCAAGGTTGTAAGCTTCTTTGGACTGCCTCCATACATAAACTCACCCTGAAGTTGGGAAAAGAGAAAAACTGGACTCGTCTGAGATGACTTGCTTCCATTGGTCAGCAAACCAGGGATTGTGATCTCTGCACCACTTCAACCTCTTCTGAATGTTGCGAGTGGAGAGAAGAGGTTACCTTACGGCGGCTCATCCATGATAGCCAGCCTTATGGAATTAACAGCGAACAGTTTTGGCAGAAACTGGACTATTCAGATGATTATTCAACTCAGCAGTCATTTTGGCCGCAGTAGTCCGATGAATTTTTGCCATATAGCGTTTCAATGCACGTCGGTCCCTGTCATTAAGCTTGCAAGTCCAGCCTGAATTGCTACGGTTTTAGGAGGTTTTGCCCTGTTTCTCGAATTGCGTCATAGTTCTTGATATGGTAGCTCTTGAAAAACCAAACAGTTCAGCAACCTTAGTGATCGAGACTCCTGCCATGCAAGCTCCAACAATTTGCCCTTTTTAGAGCTTGGAGAGGTCACACATTCAACTTAAATTTTATTAAATTCTAAAAACAAATAAGACAGATACAGTAAATTAGATAAATAAATGTATTTACAATAGATATAACCTGCAATTACGATGTTTTAGTTAAAGTTTTTAATATAATAGGTTTTTGAAATATAGGAGTAGAATTTGCACCTATTCCAATTATTTTTTCCAACACTTGTGTATATATATATATATATATATATATATATATAGGGGTTGGACAAAATAATTGGAACATTAATATACGTTCAAACATAAAACAGACAGTCGCCATTCAGTGTTGACCTCTTATATTCGCACACGCTTTATCCGGGATATTGAGCACATTTACCCTATAAATATAGAATAATTTAAAAATTATATATATATATATATATATATATATATATATATATATATGGTAAGGAATTAGTGAAAAATAATCTTTTCTTGTTGTCAACAAACATTTTCCAAACAAATGAAAAATCTAAGGAAAAAATCGTTACCATGTTAACTTTGCTGTCGTTAGTTTGAAAAAAATTAATTTTCAATTTTTAAGAACTTTTGTGAACCATCTGACCCATCCAACTATTGACCTATTAGCCTTCTGTTTCTTTTTGGGAAAACACCTAGAGGCCCTAATCAATGCTGAATTCGTTCATCATCTCTCATCACAGGGCCTTTTCTCAGACAAGAGATACGGTTTTGATTTCACCGGGTCAGCTGCTGATAATTGCGGAAAGAGTTTATCGTGCTTTAGATAAAAACATTGAAGCTCGGGCTGTATCACTGAGTATCTCAAAAGCCATTGACAGGGTCTCAAATTCAGGTCTTCTCCACAAGCTAAAAACTACAGTATCTCCGGGTACATTTTTGAGTTAATCCAGTTTGTTCCTATCAAATCGTAACATGAAAGTTGTCCTGAACGGCCTCTCGTCTACATCTTTTCGTACTAACAGAGGTGTCTGTTATTCAAATAGATGCATTTAAGCAAAAAAAGCCATTCTTGAAAAATACCATAGAATAAGACAAAAACAGTGGGCAATTTAATATCTGCTATGGGATAATAAAAAGTAGATAAAAGTGTTATACAGTGACGAAAGCAAGATAGAACTGAATTATAATCTGGTTGCTGCCCTTGAAAAGGACTTCCAATAAGTGGTTAACTGGGGGCAGGAAATGGCTTGTAAACAAAACTGTTCTCATTTAACCACTATAGAGAATTTTTTCTGCCCGCCATCAAACATGGCTGACGCTAGCCTCCTGTAGAGCAACGCAACATCGGCCGTCATACGACCCATGTGACTTATCTCCGTCAAAGGAAGATAAGCACCTTCTGTATCCTTACAACCATATTGAAGACGACACCACACGATGTCTCAATTTTTTTAAAGTAATTTTTAATGTTCCACCCAAATAACGGAATAAAATTGGCATACACGCTGAATTTTCCACTAAATATCGTCCAGATTTTTCGAACTTATAGAGAAATATCACTACAAGTAGAATGAATCTTTATTCCACGGGCTTCTAAATTAATCCAATTAGAACACAAGCGATTAAATATATTATAGCTCATATAACAGACCAGGGATTAAATCCTGAAATACTATCCAGGTGTGTGTAGACAGCAAAAACGACGACGAAACTGAGGTTCATCAAAACTAACAGAAACTGTCCATTCAACATGAAGATCAAACTGAGTCATTTCAGTAGTCTTGCCCCCCCCCTTGAGACGATGAAATTTTAACTTAAGTTTGCTTAATTTAACCACATACTAACCCTTGGGCTATTTTAGATCGAATATAACTCTTACAGGACAAAAATCAGAATTAATTAAGCGAATTGTTCAACCTGGTCAATTGCATGTGTCCCGCACCACACACACTCTCCATCATAATACTATGTCCTGTAGTGGTCTGTTGTACGATGCTCCAATCGCAGGCTTCCACTTAGTTTAATTTGTAACGTATATAAATGTAGGTAGGAAAAAATACAAATGTTGATAAGATAGCAGGGTCACAAATCATAGCCCGGGGCCTCCAATCTAGTTTACCACTCTCCCCCGATCGATAGGCACAGTGAGTTGCTCTCCTGCAGGTCATCATCTGTCATGCTGGTGAATGGCAAAAACAATGTACTCAGCATTAAGTAATAGTGTATTAATAGTAATTAATAGTGTATTAATAGTAAGTAATAGTGTATTAATAGTAATTTAAAATAAAATGTTAAAGACTTTATTTCTAGATTTCAGGTTCTGTTCATAAAAGCATTTTGAAAAAAAATGAAATAAGTGTTTATATATATATATATATATATATATATATATATATATATATAACGGATATTTAATATCTGTTAAATCAGTTTAATATTCACACACACACACACACACACACATATATATATATATGTATATATATATATATATATATATATATATATATATATATATAGAGAGAGAGAGAGAGAGAGAGATAGAAACAGACTTAAATAGCTACCTAGATGGATTGATCTGAACATACTCAGATAGATAGATAGATAGATAGATAGATAGATAAGAACAAAATTAGATAGATAGATGAGAACAAAATTAACAAAATTAGATAGATAGATAAGAACAAAATTAGATAGATAGATAGATGAGAACAAAATTAACAAAATTAGATAGATAGATAGATAGATAGATAGATAGATAGATAGATAAATAAGAACAAAATTAGATAGATAGATAGATAGATAGATAGATAGATAGATAGATAGATAGATAGATAGATATTATTTCACATACGCGCATTTTTTTTTCTTCTTTTATATTGATCGCATTTTTCTCCACTAAGTGGCAATAACCAGCCTGTAACTGCCAAGGAAACCAACCATTTGCGGAAACACAACAGCAGAGTTCGTTACAGCCATTCTCATTCTGCTTTCATTTATCAAGCGATTTACACACCTGGGAAAGAAGCAGAAATTTGTCGTTTGATTGGCACATAACACTTATGACCAGTTCCATTTCTACAATATATTTTTGTAATACTTAATTTAATTTTTTTAATAAACTTCCATCAGATGACATGTGACAATAAAGCAAGTCAACGGATCGACTTCACATCGATGTGGTTGGCCGAGTGGAAGTGAGACTGGTTGGATTTTTTTTTTCTTTTCTTTTTCCTTCAGCAGAAAACGCCTGAGTCGGATATTAAATGTGCAGACACAGTGGGACACACGAGGAGCTAAAAGTAACGGTGAGTCAATCGAGCCGACTTGTCAACGAACTGATGGTCCCAATATAGCGGACATATTCTGACAGACAACATGAGCCTATTCAATTTTGATATATTTTGTACCTGTATGTTAACAACACTTCTCAATGTTGCTTTTATAGTCAACGGTAAGTTGCTTGTTTTTCTTTTAATTCATAAAATGCCGCCAAGATAACGTAATAATTAATGACTTACATTTTTTTCCTATGTTTTTGAATAATTTAAACAAAAAATGTATAAATATAGGAAGATTATCTACTCTTGAGTACTAAATAGGAGTGCCGGCATGATAAAATGCTTTTCTTCAGTTCTTTCCCCCCACCCTCACTAGCAGGGTCTTTATTTTTAACGACACGCTTATTGTTTTTCAAATAAGAATTATTTTGCCCCACGTTTCTTCTTCCAATATCGTGTCTCATCAGAATATGAATGGTCATGGTTCTCCACAACTTTCTCTTCTTTCTAGTTCTTAGTATTTGTCTTTTCGCTATCTATCTTAATTCTTGATCCGCCAACGATTTACACAATCTTCTTCTTCTTCTTGTGGTCCTTCAGAACGTTGGCGTCCATAGCTCTCCGCTCTTTTTAGCTCTGAGTAATGTTTGTCCTTTTGCTATCTCTCTTAATCCCCGTTCTGCCAACACAAACTCGTTAGGTCGATTATTCGTTGCTTTCCTCTGCCCCTCTTACCTACAATACGTTCTCTGAGTATGAAATTTCCCAAGCCCTTCTTATGCATCCTCAGAATTTCACCTATCTCTTTCTGATGTTAAATATAAGTGACTTTTTTTTTTTGTTTCCATTTTCTCTAAAACCTCATCGTTGTTTACATGCTCAGTCCGTGGTAATTTCAGCATCCTTTTTTTTTATAGAATCATATTTCTCTTGCTTCAAATCCCTTCTTCATATGTGAGGTGATTGTTCGGCATTCACTGACATAGAGAAGGGCCGATATTACAAAACTTACATAAAATTTCCTAACAGAACGTTTATTTGCACCGGCACGCTTATTAGACATGTTGAGAAATTCCTAACGGCATGACTATTCCAGGCGACACTTTTATTTAGTACTAATGCGTATCCCCGCTTCTATTTATGTCTAATATCACAAAATTATATGAACTATTTCCAGCCCTTTCCTTTAATTCATTTTCATTTTCTTTACATTTGTAATTTAAAAAAAAAACTTTTTAGGAGGAAAGCGTTAACAAGAGTGTCGTTAACTGCATTTAAATCTACAGATCGAAGAATATATATATATATATATATATATATATATATATATATATATATATGCGTGTTTGTGTGTGTGTGCGATATTATAAAATATAATTTTGTTTTTTTCAATTGGACTCCAAATGTAAACATTTGAATCAAATATATTCTTCGATCTGTTGATTTAAATCCAGTTAACGATACGTTTGTTAACATATTTTGTTTATATATATACTTTAAAAATTAGAAGTTCAGTTGAATCCGCTAGCTTGAATGAGCACCTATGATTATACGTAGATCGTACAATCATAGGTTGTCATTCAAGCTAGTAAGTCTTAGGAGCTCTAACAAACAAGCTAACCATGTGTGGAATTAAAAAAAAAAACTGCAGGGTTCCGATTATAAACTGGAAAAATTTTAAAATGGCGAAGACTTATAACAATCACGATAATATTTGCAACCTCTGCCAACAAGAAGAATTAGCAATTATGGCATTCCCGGGTCCAAAGAACCTTTTGAACCAGAAATCCGAAGTCATGAGTCCTTGCATACATATTAAGAAATTCCTCTTAAGCACATATGAGGCTGGATGAAAAAAAATGTACATTTCAATTAACACCCCACCGATAAATTTATTATACCCTTGCTTCTCTTCTCTTACCCCTTTTATCCTTGATAAAAATCGCATGAGGATACCGTAAGTTTGAAACCAAGGTAACAGATTTAAATGATTTGATTTTTAATGTTAAAAGCTCTACATGTTATTTTTACTTTTACTTACTTATTTATTTATTTTGTTTTGTTTACATGTGTATTGAGCACTTTTTAATATTACTGTTCCCTGGTCTAATTCAGTGACCTTATATGTACTATAAACATATATTTGATTGTAATACACGGAAAATATTCGTGAATATGAAAGGATTATGCTAAAAATAAGCAGACATAACTTTGTAATTTATTTAATCAGACATGCTTGCAAGAGAATTTGCTGCCTAAACACACACACACACATATATATATATAGTCATCGACAGACAGATCGTTTCGCTCATCAGTGAGGCTAGACATACGATTGCTTCATATAAGTGTCTGTCTTTTGTTTGTTTTTTCTTCTTAGTTTATGTTTCTTTTTTACTTTCAATTATTTTATTTTTTTCTCTTGACTTTGTTTTATTGGGTGTTGTTCTTTCTTTTTATTAGATTTTTTTTTTTTTTTTGGTCACCTAGCAGTCTTTGTGTTCGTTGACCAATACTTTGGGTGGTTGTGATATATATATATATATATATATATATATATATATATATATATATATATATAATATAAAATGTGTTACTTAGCTGATTAATGTTATATTCAGCATCCCAACTCCAGAGTTTCGTAGACGAAACATTTTGTCATCGTTCGGTCCACTCGTCAAGAGGTATCAACAATTGTCTGAGGATTATCAACAAGTTGCAAAAAAAATAATGCGTATTTTGATGGTGTTATTTTTCTTCTTTTTCTGTGTGTGTATGCGCGTGTGTATGTGTGCGTATACGCCTTTACGTGTGTATAAGTGTACATGTGTAGAATGTCGTGATTATTTTTTTCCTTTTCTTGTTTTTCTTGTTTCCTTATACTCTCTCACTATACTTTTTCTTCCTTTTTGTCTCTTTACATACATACACACACACACACACACACACACACATATATATATATATATATATATATATATATATATATATATATATATATATATATATCTTGTATATTTGGGTAACAAGCTTTCTTTTATGCATGTTTCATTAAATGCAGTGGATAAGAAAAATGTTATAACTTTTTTTATTCAGGCTTTCTTATTGTTTTTTTTTTCATTTTGTAAGACTGAGTGAGTGTAGAAAAGGGTTCATAGTAATTATTGTTCCAAGTGCATAAAAATTAATTAGATATTTTCAAAAGTTTTGTTCTTAGTAAATTTTTCTATGTTTACATTGTCAGCTGTATTGTATAGAAGTAGTAGTAATTCTGGAATGTACTGAACGGTTGTAGGAATAATTCTATGTTGGGATACAGGTCACAAGACCTACCTGGCGTTGGGTGATTCTTTTAAAACACCTCAAACACACCCTGTGAGTTTCAAAATATCACACGGATTGAAGATTGGTTTAAACTACTTTATATAAAATCCTATTGTTGTCTATAAACTTTATAAACTGTTACTGTTAACTTTAAATGTTTTTTACTGTTAATCGTTCTTAGAATTATCTACAAGGGTTTTTCTTTAGGGAACAGGGAATTGTATATGGGTGTTTAAGTTTATATATATATATATATATATATATATATATATATATATATATATGTATATATTAGGTTGGTGCAAAAATAATGTCGGTTTTTGACGTCATTTTTAATGTCAAAAAACGAAATTATTTTTGCACCAAACTAATATATATATATATATATATATATATATATCAGGTTGGTGCAAAAATAATGACGTAATAATGTCGTTTTTTGACGTAACGTCAAAAAACGACATTATTTTTGCACCAACCTAATACATATATATATATATATATATATATATATATATATAAGGGAGAGATTAAAGTTGTTCCAACGACAGAAAAATGTATATTTTAATGAGTAGAGAGACGTTTTTGGTTATAATGTGAATTTGTTAAATATATATTATACTCTATTTTCCATATTTTTGCTACACACGTTTCGAGTCTTGCGACCTCCATTAGGCGAAGACTTGTCATTTCCACATATCATTTAAAGGAATTAATATTTTCTTATGTTTTCCGATGTTTATCCATTTTCTTTTTGTGCAGTAGTAATCCAAATTTTCTGGATAAATAAGAAGAAAGACTATATTACTTCTACACACAAAAGACAATACAGTATAATATACATTTTAAAAATGTACATTATAACCAAAAATGTTTTCGGCTTCCCTCTACTCTTTAATATATATATATATATATATATATATATATATATATATATATATATATATATATATATATATATATATTGCATTCGAACAAATATAGTACCGCTACATCAATGCACTAACGTTTCGATGCATATCATAGTATCTCATCAAGTGGTGGTAAATGATGGTTATAACAATTTTTAATATTACTTAACATAGACAATTTTCATTGGTTAAACTAATTCTCAACATATCTTGTCTAGCCTTTTTACATTTCCATATCATCCACATATTTATCTTTTCTTTTTCTTCGAAGAAGAGATTATATATTGGATCTTTCTTCTCTTCTACCTCTTGTTATTTTTCTTTCTTCTTTTTTTTCTTTTCTAGAGACTATATATCTTGTTTTTTCTTCTTTTCTTTTTCCGCTATATCTTGTGTCTGTCTTTCTTCCTTTTCCTTTTAAGGAGATTATATCTTATGTCTTTATTTATTACATTTTTTTTCGCGCAGAAGAGATGTTTTATAAGTATTATTAAAAGAATGTTATAACCATCATTTACCACCGCCTGATGAGATGCTATAAAGTGCATCGAAACGTTAATGCATTGATGTAGCGGTACTCTATATGTTCGAATGTAATATCCTATAATAAAGAATTATCGCTCTGCTTGTGTATTGAGTGCTATTTTTAATGTTATGAACGTTTGCATTTATATTTGATTCGTTCTCACTGCATTTGTATATATATATATATATATATATATTGTGTACATCGTTAAGTAATCTTTAGATATATATATATATAAAGATTACTTAACGATGTTTCTTGGTAAATGTCCGTTCTTCAGTGGGGTTTAATTTTAAATGACATTTCCATTTTTTTTAATATTTAATGCTCTATTTTTAACATTATTTTAATATTTTTAATATTGAGCACTATATATAAAATATCCGCTTTTTCTTATATATATATATATATATATATATATATATATATATATATATATATATGTATGTATGTATGTATGTATGTAAGAAAGAAAAGGATAAAAAGAGTACACAAATGTACTGAAACCTTATCTAAATTACGATCGTTTAGACTCAAAGCATTTATTGTACGCACAAACCATATTTTTTTCGTAGGTTCCCTTCTCAGGCTATGAGTCTTAACTGAGTGAAGTGTGGGGCACAGGAGGATCATTCCTTCCTCACCTGATTTACAGGTCATTTGCACTTATAATCGTTCCTATTATTATACCCAATTAAGAACAGTAGTGCTGTACAATTGTTTTTGTGGCCTCAGCTTTATATTTCCATATAAAAAAGGATCCCTTATTATTCACTGGTAGCAGATATACCCCAAACCCATCCTCTTATTCTCTCTTGACAGTTTTATTTTCAGTCTCAGAAAAGTGGCAGAAGACGTTTATGTTTTGAATGCCATTTCCTTCCGGGTCCATAGATTTTAGTGCGTTTCATCGAAGTTTCTGTTTATAATTAAAATTTAGATAGATAGATAGATAGATAGAAACAAAATGACATAGACAAATAGATAGATGCGAACGTTTATATATATATATGTGTCTAGTTTCATTGATGTATTCTTTTTCAAATATAAAGTTGATAGAGAAATTGATTTTATCGACATTCTCATTTGGTTTATATTTTTTGTTAGAAACCCACTGTTTTAAGAAATAATATTGTCATCCATTTTTACTTTCAAGAAGATCTCATACATGTTGTTTATATTATAGCATTTTCGTCTTGAAAGAGCAAGGTCTGAACATTCGGTTAATATATGTTTAATAGTGTATGCCGTTTCATATGCTTGGCATACTGGTTGATTTTTGTTTAGTAAGTATGAATGGGTTATTCTCGCGTGGTCAATGCGTAAGCGGTCCAGTACTACTACTTCCTTTCGAGATTTTCCGAAAGCCGACTTCCATTCACCTAGCTTGGACTGAATTGCGAAGAGCTTATTCTGTGGGTTATCCTCCCAGGACCGTTGGCATTCCTTTTTAACGTATTTGTTACTGATCTCCTTAAAGTCAGTGTTTCGGATTTTGATCGTTGAATCTATATCCCTATCTAAAGCTCATTTGGCTGTTAGGTATGCTTTATTGTTTTATTGTTACTTTCCACTCCGATTTTTTGGTAATATTTTGGCGCACTGCTACACAACCTGTCTTGTCCTCACATTTTGACCCGTCAGTATAGATGGGTGTATGATTAGGGTAGTTTTCCAATATGCCCTGAAATTTTTATTAGTATGTGAGTGGGTGCGTTTTTTGCTTAGGTAGTTTATTTAATTCAAGAAAGACTTCAGGTTGCTTGATTGTCCATAGTGGAATACTGGCTGCAGTTGTTTCTTGTATGTTTGAAAGTGAGGTCCCTAACTCTTTAGCAATGAATTTCATCCTGAGTCCATAGGGTTGAATTGTATTGTCTTTCGGTTAGAATAAATCGCAGTAATTAGGTTTAAAGGCACTGCTCTAAGCTGGGTGAGTTGGGCATGATTTTATTTTGACATAGTAGAATAGTGCCAGTTTAGTGTACCTTAAATGTGGAGGTGTTTCACTAGCTTCTGTGTATAAGCTCTCCACTAGGGATGCCCTAAATGTCCTAAGTACTAGTCTTTGGCCTTGATGATAGGTTGTGTTGAGTATTGTTAGATATAATTTTCTGGCCGCCCCACGTATGTAACTAGTGTAATCAGTTTTTTAATATACCCTGAAATGTTTTGTTTAGGGAGTTTATTTAATTCGAGCAAGACTTCGGGTTGATTGATTGACTACTTACAGTCGTTTCTTGTAAGTTTGAAAGTGACGATTCAGGATGAAATCCATTGCTGATGAGGTCCTAACTCGTTAGCAGTGGATATCATTCCGAGTACATAGGACTATGTATTGTATTATCCTTTTGTTGGAATAGATCACAGTAATTAGATTTAGAGGCACTAGTGAAAGTACATAGTATTGTAATGCCAGTTTAGCGCGCTTTAAATGTGGAGGTGTTTCATTAGCTTCTGTGTATAAGCTCTCCACTGGAGATGTCCTAAAAGCCCCAAGTACTAGTCTGAGGCCTTAATGATAGGTTGAGTTGAGTATTTTTTAGGTATAATTTTATGGCTTCCTGATAGAATAAACTAGCGTAATCCAATGATTAACTTTTTATAAAAAATGATGCCTAGGAAATTTGTGTTGTTTCACTACTGGGATTTCTGCTCCGTCTAATTTTAAACAGGAGTCGCTGTGTAATTTTCTTAATTTGCAGAAATGTAGGCATTTGGTTTTTGTTTTGGAAAATGTAAAACCATTTTCCGTGGCACATTTGCGTATTTTATTGAGGCATTGTTGAAGTTGTATTCTTATCGTATGCATCTGTATATTATTAGAAAGTCGTTGACATATAGGGAGCATCTCACTCTTGAGCTTAGAGATTTAACAATGGAGTTAATTTTGACGCAGAAAAGGGTTACCGAAAGAATACTTCCTTGTGAAATCCCTTCTTAGTTTTGCTGTTCTGATAGCGAAGTTTTTTGACGGACTTGAAATCTTCGGTTTTCCAAGAAATTCTATATGAATTGAGTCAGTCTTCTTTTTCGGCCCTGTTCATGCAGGTCTCTCAAGATACCATATTTCCATGTTGTATCATAGGCCTTTTGCAAGTAAAAAAAAAAAACTATCGTGAGATGTTTCTAAGCCTATTAAGCGGTCTATAGTGCTTCTTTTTTTTCCTAAAATCACATTGGAAGTCGCTGATTAAGCCCTTAGTTTCAAGGTACCAAGTCAACCACGATCTCGATAGTTTTACATAGACAACTGGTTAATGCTAGCGGTCTGTAATTTTCACGGTCTATGACACCCTTTCCAGGTTTTGGAATAGGAATGATGAATGACTGTTTCTACATTTCTGGAAAGTTGCCATTTGTCTATATGTTATTATACATTCTTAACAGTTTTAATGATTTGCTGGGTAACAGTTTTATGAATTTGTAGTGGATATCCTCTGGGTATTGTGGGCTTTCTTTAAAGATTCATTTAGTTCCTCCATAGCGGATGGTAGGTTATAGCTCTCGGCATTATTTGATTTAAAGTTTAAAAAAAAAAAAATTTTTTAATTTTTGTTTTTCTGCTTTTTGTTTGAGCTTTACAAATAGTTGGCTACCATTCTTGGCAGATAAATTTTAAGAGATTCTTTTGGCTAAATGGTCAGCGATATCTTTTTTGATGGTTATTTTGGCGTTATTTATTGAGAGGTGTTTTACAGTGTTTGTTTGGTATTTGCCTGCTATTTTCTTTATCATGTTCCAGGCAGATTTTGTTTTTGTAGCAGAATTGAGTCAGTTGACGTAGTTTTTCCAGCATTCTTTTTTTAGTTTCCTTAAATATTTTCCGTGTTTTTGCTTAGACATGCTTAAATTGTAGCAAATTAGAGGTTTTAGCTATAGGGTTGAGGATTTCCGTAAAAAGTTTTAAGTCCTTGATGCTTTTTCCTTCAACTAATTTTTTGGTTTTTAAATTCTTCCCAGTTCGTTCCGTCTAATTTCCACCGGAGAAGAATTTTGTCATTATTTTTTGAATTTTTCAGAACAATTGACAAGTGATCACTACCGCATGTGTCTGCCAATACCTTGCAAGAGAAATCCATATAAAGTGAGGATACTGTTATGGTGAGACACACCTATTCTATAGTTAATGGACTCTTCCACCTAATATAAGTAGAAGTAGTAAGAGAAACGATGGTCAGTCGATGTCGGACGACCGGCTGAACGGTTGAACTCTCTGCCTTCGGGCGGGGAGGAACCCGAACGAGGCTATGCCGAAGGGCAGAGTCTAGTTCGGGGAGGTAAACCGACCCTGAACCCGTTTTTCGGGTTCAAAGGGTATATTTTTGGCCGAGCCCACGGGCTCGGATATCCCACGTTAAACCGGCCTTGTGCCACATGATACCCTCGTGGGGGGGTGACTAAATACTAGTCGATGTCGGACGACCGGCTGAACGGTTGAACTCTCTGCCTTCGGGCGGGAAGGAACCCGAACGAGGCTACGTCGAAGGGCGGAATCTCTTTCGGGGAGGTAAACCTGACCCTGAACCCGTTTATACGGGTTCAAAGGGCATATTTTTGGCCGAGCCCACGGGCTCGGAGATCCCACGTTAAACCGGCCTTGTGCCACATGATACCCTCGTGGGGGGGGGGTGACTAAATACTAGTCGATGTCGGACGACCGGCTGAACGGTTGAACTCTCTGCCTTCGGGCGGGGAGGAACCCGAACGAGGCTACGCCGAAGGGTGTAGTCTCGTTCGGGGAGGTAAACCGACCCTGAACCCGTTTATACGGATTCAAAGGGTATATTTTTGGCCGAGCGCACGGGCTCGGAGATCCCACGTTAAACCGGCCTTGTGCCACATGATACCCTCGTGGGGGGGGGTGACTAAATACTAGTCGATGTCGGACGACCGACTGAACGGTTGAACTCTCTGCCTTCGGGCGGGGAGGAACCCGGACGAGGCTACGCCGAAGGGCGGAATCTCGTTCGGGGAGGTAAACCGACCCTGAACCCGTTTATACGGGTTCAAAGGGTATATTTTTGGCCGAGCCCACGGGCTCGGAGATTCCACGTTAAACCGGCCTTGTGCCACATGATACCTTCGTGGGGGGGTGACTAAATATTAGTCGATGTCGGACGACCGGCTGAACGGTTGAACTCTCTGCCTTCGGGCGGGGAGGAACCCGAACGAGGCTACGCCGAAGGGCGGAATCTCGTTCGGGGAGGTAAACCTGACCCTGAACCCGTTTATACGGGTTCAAAGGGCATATTTTTGGCCGAGCCCACAGGCTCGGAGATCCCACATTAAACCGGCCTTGTGCCACATGATACCCTTGTGGGGGGTGACTAAATACTAGTCGATGTCGGACGACCGACTGAACGGTTGAACTCTCTGCCTTCGGGCGGGGAGGAACCTGAAAGAGGGTACGCCGAAGGGCGGATTCTCTTTCGGGGAGGTAAACCTGACCCTGAACCCGTTTATACGGGTTCATAGGGTATATTTTGGCCGAGCCCACGGGCTCGGAGATCCCACGTTAAACCGGCCTTGTGCCACATGATACCCTCGTGGGGGGGTGACTAAATACTAGTCGAGGTCGGACGACTGGCTGAACGGTTGAACTCTCTGCCTTCGGACGGGGAGGAACCCGAACGAGGCTACGCCGAAGGGCAGAGTCTCGTTCGGGGAGGTAAACCGACCTTGAACCCGTTTATACGGGTTCAAAGGGTATATTTTTGGCCGAGCCCACGGGATCGGAGATCCTACATTAAACCGGCCTTGCACCACAGGATACCCTCGCGGGGCGGGTGACTAAATACTAGTCGATGTCGGGCGACAGTAGTCGACAGTTAGTCGAATACGAAAGTTGTCAGCGACCACAACAATATTACTCTGCGTAATACCTATTATATCAAGTTCCTAACGTTTTGTACGTCGAACCTATTTTAGGACCGATCTAGTACAAATACAAGCTTCCACTGCGAAATAACTCCATAATAGAAACACATAGGAATAAGTCTATTGTCAAAGGGGAAGTGATTTGCCTTATGATTTCCTGAATTTCAGCTTCATTTATTGGTTTATTTGGTAGGATATATACTGAACATATGTTTATTGGCCTGTGTAAAGTCGCTTTAACAACAATCGCCTAAAAAGTTCTTGTTAAATTTATTTTACTTTGGGGTAATTATTCCTAACTAGGGTAGATGTACCGCCTGATGCTCGAAGCCCTGTGTCATGTGTGTTGTTGTAATGGTGGTATTTTTTATATTCAGTTTCTCATTTTGCTTAAGGAATGTTTCCTGAAGGCAAATAACTGCCGGTGACAGGGTCTGTTATTAGCAGAAGTAGTTTGCCTTTATTCCACGGCAGTTCCATTGGATTATTTGCTACATGATTGCTAAATGTTTTTGGACTTTAGCTTAGTATGTGGTTATATTTTAATTTTCCGAGGTTTTATGTTTATAGGTTTTGGCTGTTTGTAGGTTCTTCCTTTCCACCTTCTATTTTGTCAAATCGGTTTTGGGTAGGAATTTGGTCACTGTGAATTTCTGGTTTTTATTTGGCTCGTTCTGATTTTGGAGAGATAAGTTCTTAAGTCTTATGTTGATAGCTTTTGGTAAACGGATAGAAGATCGCTGTTGCTTTTGTTTTGTAGGAGATTTTGTATTTTCTGGAGGAATAGTTTGTGTTTAAGCGGTAGATTTTGTATTTGTTTTTGCTTTATATATTACTAGAAGTAGAGCCCGCCGTTGCCCGGGGATGTAACAGTAAGAGATAGATCAAGTATCGACCATCATAAAGACTGAAAAATAAAATTGACAAAGATTATTGTTTAAGGTTGACGGACACGCATGTCTTAGTTTTTTTTTTTTGTTTTGTTTTTTTTTGTTTTTACGAATTGGCCAAACCCAAACTGAAACAAAAACATTGTTTTCAATCGTTATGAGTCTACCGATTGAATAGAATTTTATTATAAACAATTGTCTTGTAAATGGAATTTTTAAAGCATTCTGAATGTAAAAATAAAGAAAAAAGTGTGCAAGACAATAAGAAACACTACCTGCCAAAAAAAAAAAACGCGAAGTTTTGTTGAAATCGGTTGAATGTAGGAAATCCGATCCCATATATAAACGAACACACACATGCACACACACAAACAACCTGGGTTTTATAATAAGTATAACTCGATAGGAGTTGTCCCCCCTTTCATTCTCGCAACAGCGATGAATCTTAATCGTGTTTTCAAATTGATTTCGTGAAAAAACAATTGTGCTTTTCCAATTTTTGGTGCTGCCAGAACCACCGCAAGGTAATTTTACGTAGTCCTGTGAAGTTTTGTTGAAATCGGTTGAAAAATGTAGGAAATCCGATCCAATATATAAACGAACACACACACACACACACACACACACACACACACACACACACAACCTGGGTTTTTATAATAAGTATGATTTCAATTATTTCATTGGCTTTCTTTTGGGGTCCAGTTTGCACTATCTACTTGGAGTATGTTTTCTTCAGATAGTTCTGAAATTTGGGATCAGTCATTTGGTTCCAAGTGTACGAGTTTCTCAATGAGGACTCTCTTTTTGTCAGGTTGAATGGTATTCGTTGTGGTTCTACTTTGCGTTATTTTTGCATAGGAAGAGACTTTCATGTAGCTTTCTATAATTTGCCTTGCCTCCACGAATGAGACATTTTGTTTATGTTTCACGTCAACTGTCTCCTTTTAACTTTTCCAGAAGTCGTATGATCGTGAGTATGCTGGATGGTTTTCCTGGCTGTTAGCACATTTTACTTCATAGTAGCATTCTTCTTCCATGAGGTCTGAATCCATTTGGCTACATTTTCCACATGTTGGACAACTGCAGCTAATCCCTATCATACCCAAATGTTTGACACTTGAAGCATCTTAATAGAGCAGAGATATATTGTTCCACTCGCTCAATATTTTACCCGACTTTTATAATTCTAGGGATTTGAGTCGTTACAAAAGTAAGGATATACATGTCTGTTGTGATGGTTGCTTCTTTCCTTTTTATTGTGATTCAACGGTAATCACTGACCTCCTGGTTTCTTAAGACATACATGATTTCTTCAAGTGTAGACAGAGACAACTCTCTGCTTCTAATAACTCCCTTAGAAGCGTTAGCCTTTCGTAGGGGGAGGTTTTTATTT
>OZ010573.1:26014324-26059324 GCA_963932145.1 Acanthosepion lycidas
TGTTGCCAGATATAGCGTCTTCCAGCAGCTACCTTCTTGACCCAGGGCAGCGCTACTTCCTCGAAGTACTTGATGTAGGTCTGTAGGTTGAGTCTGATGTCCTGTGAGAAAATGAATGGCGGCATAACTTCACTCCAAACACCTTCGTAATCACCATTAGACTCATCCAACTCTTTCCGAATCTTCTGCACTACCCTCAAATTGACACCTAAACACTCTGAAATGTTCGTATTGGAGCTTCCGGTGTGAATGCCAAGCAGTACAGCATACTGTTTCCAAATTTCTAGCGGAGTGAATTGCGTTTTTCTCACAGAGGTTGCCCAACAGATCCTATTATACTGTACAATCAACAAAATAAAAAGCAAACAAAGCGAATGTGCAAAATTAAAAAATAAAATGGCAACATTTTACCCATCACATCCTGTATACTTTTGTTTAAATTTCTTGACGTATCACCTATGTATGTCTTGTGATATTTTTACAGTCTATGCTTCAGGTTTTAAGTTTTTATTTTCTTTTTTTATCAATTAAATTTGTTATTTTTTTTTTAGAAGTAGTTGTGATAAATTTAATACAGTTTAGATAAATTATTTTCAACTGTAGTCTTTATTTAATGGGGTGGTATTTTATTGTCTAGTTTTATTAGGATAATTTATATTATTTCTCCTTTTTCTATTTTCATAAATTTGATGGGCTTTCCTCTTTGCATTATATATGAAATGATTAAGATAGTTGGGGAATATATTTAAAAGTATTTTCAATACATTTCAATGTATTCTCAATATATTTATTTTCATCAAGTAAATATTGAGCGCTAAACATTCTAAAATTTTTATATCCCAGAAATCTTTGAGGTGTTTTACAAAAGATGTTTCTATTTTAGTTCATTTTCCTCTTATGAGAACAGTTTTTGTATAACAGGAAATTGACCAGACACCAGAAGATTTCTTACTGACTTCAACTCAGACTGTAATACACATTGCTGCTCAGACTCTCATGCGGACTGTCTTTTTATTTATACTCGATGTCTGAATGTAATAAAAGACGTAAAACGCGAATATTTAACTGAAAAATTGTTGTGGAGTGATCTCGCAGTGGAGGCTTGTATTTGTACTAAGTCGGTCCTAAAATACGTACAAAACGTTAGGAACTTGATATAATAGGTATTACGCAGAGTAATCTAGTTGTGGTCGCTGATACTTTCGTATCCGACTAACTGTTGTCCGACATCGACTGTCTGACTCGTTACTCTTACTACTCCTACTTATTATAGGTGGGAGAGTCTATTAACTATAGAATAGGTGTGTTCCACCATAACAAAAATACACAATCGAAATGGGTTACTTGAAGTGTATAAAATGTCCAATATCATTATGTGCTGAAACAAACTTTGCAGATTAATAATTTGGAATATGTTCTAAATGGTGTGTAAATTTTATCTTTCTCAGCATAACTTTTTAAGTTGGTAACCATTCATTAGAAATACCGTATCTTATTAATAATTTTCAATAATAAGAGTTCTTTAAATCAAGCAAGACGATAATTCCACTAAGACGCAAAGGGCTACTGGGAGTGAAAGAGAATGAGAAAACTTTAGAAAGAACCATAAACCCAATCCTAAACAGAAAACAAAAGATAAGCCTATATTTCTGTTAAAAAAACTGGGGAGGCGTGTGAACCGGACGATAGACGAACCTACTCTACTCTTATAAAACTTATTAATTAATAGACTGTTTTAATAATGTGTCAACTATAATTTGATTCTGTCTAATTTGTTCATATTGCCAAATATTAATTAATACTGATTTTTAATTTTTTTTTTCTTCACAAACATTACACGCTCTTAAATAGAAGCCGATAATTATTTAGGATTTTATTTTGTTGCTATGGTGTGAATAGAAGTTTATGAGACCATTTTTATGAGTAGATTCGCAATAGATATTTACTTTTAGGTCATTATCAGTACAATTTAATATAATATCGAGGAAAAGTAATGCATGGTTTGTTTCTTTTTCATAGGTCTATTCGATTGTAAAAAAATACCTTTTAGATTATGGTCAGAAAGCAAACGTTCTAATCACTCGGCCAAAGGGCCCATAAAAAAGCGTGTATTAAAAAAACAACCTAGACCATTATAAAAAATGGAAAATGTGTTGGGTTGTTCTGAGTATTCGATGTCTACTTCGTGTGATAACTTTTTGTTCAATGCGTTTTAATAAAAGAAAATTTGATTTTTATAAGAATGGTTTGATATTAATATTGTTTTTGTGTTTATACAAACACAAAAACAATATTAATATTTTGTTTTTCCATGCCGACTTTTGGTTTGATTATATATCAAACCAAAAGTCGACATGGAAAAACACAAAATATTATATAAATACAAAAGTTGATATATTATAGGATATTCATTGGAATAACGAAAGATGACTTCAAAAATCTAAGCAACCAAAAGATAACAAGAAAAAGATTCCACTTAAAAGCTTAACAAGGTAAAAATGCCTTCTAAAAGTTAAACAAGGAAATGATGTCTTCCTAAAGCTTAACATGAATAAGAGAGTTGGACTGCTATATAATATCAGTCTTCCTATATATGGCAGTGAATGCTGGACAATTTCCTCACAGATGACGAGGAGACTTGAAGCAACAGAAATGTAATTCTACATAAGGAACTTCAGAATACCATGTGTGGAACATGTGAATAACATGGGGTATTTAAGGAAAATAGGGAGAAAGGCGGCACTTGTTCTTAGAATCAGAAAGAGACAACTGAAATAGCTGGAACACATAATAAGGAAAGAGGCTTGGAAAATGTTACACTCACCGGATATATTAGAAGCAAGAGATGCAGTGGAAAGCAATAAGTAACCAACCTAACGAGCTTGTGTAAATAGACAGAAGGAAAGGCAATACCAGTGATTGTAAGGGGACAAAATTACTACAAAGGACAATGCGTTGTGGAGAGCCATAACCATTCACTTCCTGAAGAGATACAGCATATAAAAGAAAATTACCCCCCTCTCTCTCTCTCTCCCTATATGGTCTTACGTTGAAGAACTGGTTCTCGTACGATTTTTGAAGTTAAGCAACGTCGAGCCTGGTCAGTACCTAGATGGGTGACCGCTTGGGAATATCAGGTGCTGTAAGTTTGGATGTGAAAGTGGTGTAATGAATAACGGCTTTGAACTGGAAATCGGAGAGCCGAGTTCCAATTCCAGTCGGGCTCGTTATATTCACTTTGGGAAAAGCATGGATTCACATCTCCCCCTCCACACACACGAAATATAAGTCTTGCATCAGTAAATCATTATTATCTCCCAAAACTCCTTACAATTTAAAATTATTTTCTGGCTTTAAATAACCTGCAGAAGGTTGACAAGCCGTAAAAACAAATCAAACTATAGATTAATCTTTATATTTCTTGATTCCATAGAAGCATGTTGAAACAAATGACCCATTCTTAATTCCAACAATCATATATATATATATATATATATATATATATATATATATATATATATATATATATATATATATATATATATATATATATATATATATATATATATATATATATATATATATAATTTTGATGACGATTGCCATCACGTGGTCGAGTATGACCATCGCAAGATATCATTGCAATTCGCAGTTGGGATTTACGATATCAAGCCATGTCTGTGAATGAAATTTTTTAAATTAGTGGGGTGAGACGTTGCACTGAGTCAATCCAAGTCTGAGTAATAACAGCGTGTACCCCAAAAGAAGAACCAGACATCATTGGATGCTATCAAACCGCAAGTATTGCATCAGAGTTTTCCATCTCACAGTTGGATACTTTGATGGAGGTTAGGCGGTTCAACACACCTTGTAGGTCTACCTCGCGGCTGGACACCAACCAAGGTATTTCTACATCACCGCGTCCGCGCTAGATGGCTATAGATTCCATCAAAAAAATCATCCACCGTTGAGACAAGTCTTGTTTTAATCCTGATGGGTATCTAGCTATTCTCATCAAAAGCCTGGTGGGGTAACCCGACGATGCGGCAGGTATCATTAGGTTACCAAGACCAGCAGCTCACATAGTTTGACCTGATGTTACATACATATATATATATATATATATATATATATATATATATATATATATATATATATATATATATATACAGGGTGTAACAGCAAAATTGTCCAAAT
Organism: Acanthosepion lycidas; assembly: GCA_963932145.1. Taxonomy (NCBI): domain Eukaryota; kingdom Metazoa; phylum Mollusca; class Cephalopoda; order Sepiida; family Sepiidae; genus Acanthosepion; species Acanthosepion lycidas. The sequence goes on from OZ010573.1 coordinate 26,018,522, forward strand.
CGTGTTACAGCATAATTGCCCATCCCACAAAATATTTAATATCTAAAAAGCCACTAGACTAATTGCGTTTCTTTTTTCAGGTTTTTAGATAAGACGTATAGCCATCTTGATCATTCGTCGTAAAAATCACTGAGAACCCTTTGAGTTATTCAGCTAGAAAGAGAACAGGTTAAAATCGTTTTGTCAATGGGATTCTGGGTGAACCAATATTTATCATCCGTATGCAGGCGGTTTGCTGCCATTATCGGGTCATGATTATTCTAATATCCTTCCCAAATATATCACGGTTGCTGAGCAGTTCCATCAATTCTTTGTGGCGTACGTCTTTGCATAATCTAAAAAAAAAACAACAACAAAAAAAAACTGGTACACGTCCTTCTGCTATTTCTGATAACATTCTGAGCATAAATATCGCGTTCCATGTTCCAGTATCTTTGATGAACACACACTGTTCTTATCCTATTTCTGGTCTGATTCTGCTGCGCGCTCTATTCAACGGAATTCAGATGTTATGTTATATAGCTCATTAAGCTGATTGTCTGATGGATTTCAAATTCGTTTGCACCTGGCTTCTTAGGAAGTGCTATGAAAGTAGATCTACTTAGGTTCTCTGGTATGTCACCACTGTTGTAGATTTCATTTATTATTTATGCAGTCTTGTCTCTGTCGATAAGGCTGCCAGCATCCCCACTTCAGTTCTGTCTGGCCCCGACGCTTTGTTTCTGTTCAATTTGGGCAGTGCAGCTTTCACTTCAGATTTGAATAATTCTGGTCCGTCAATGTCTCTGTGTATTGCCAATTGTTCTCCTTCGTCGTTGAAGAGTTCTCCGATATATTCGTTTCATCCCTGAAGTATTTTTCTTTCTCAGCGTTCCGTCCCTGCATTTTATGCATTCTGTTTATGAGTATGTCAGTTGTCCTGTTATCTTATTTTTATGCATATCTATTTTATTTGTGACATTCATTCTTTCTATTTCTGCACATTTTTCGTTGAGTCGCTCCTCTTTAGTCGATCTGAATTTATCCTTATTTATTTGTGTAGCGTCCTGTATTTCGTTCTGTGTCTCGTTGCTTGTTTCCTCTTTTCCATCATGTCGAGAATTTTATCTGTCATCTATTATCTTAATGTGTCCCACTTCGTATTTCCATATTCATGTTGTTCCTCGTATCTGCTTTTTACACCGTCTATATATTTCTCCTTCAAATTCGGGTCGTTCAAGAGTCTGTTGTATCGCAATTTGGGTACTGACTTCGATTTCCATCGTTTCCCTCTGAGTTTACATATCACGGACACTTGGATATGTTTTCGCAGTGTAAAACTGCATTCCTAAATCTCTGGTTGATTGTTATGTAATCGATTTGCTTTTTTGTTTCTCCTCCTGAGCTTCTCTATGTCCATATAAGTCTTGAGTGTTCTTCAAACCAAGTGTTGTCAACTACATGGTCATTCACAGTACACCATTGTTTCGGTAGATCAATTACGGCTGCGTAGTGGGTTCGATCCTCACTGGATGCTCCATACTTTCGGCTTTCTTACTATTACACTACATCGAAGTGTCCTAATGATTTTCTAAGCATAGGTTAGATGTGGCACAAGGTCGAAAGTGTGTGGATCGAACTCACTACTCAGTCGTAAAAACAAGCTTGCTAACGATTATATCACGTCAAGGTGCCTAGATGTATTATGATGAAGAATTGCTTGCGACGGACATACGTACTGACAAGTAGAACAATAATTTGGAGCAGAAAACCGATGACGTGAACATTACCTGAAATTTAAAAAAAAATCAGTGAACCATTGAAAAAATATTCGGATATGTAAAACTGATTTTGTGAATAGCGTTAAATGATATTTTGGAAAATACGAACTGGAAAAGGTCAATTTTCATTGTATTTTATGGAAATTTGTACGTTTTACATTTAGAATTTGAAATGAAATTTACAAAAGGGGTACCTAAAAACTAATCCTAAAACTCCTTTATTGAGAGGAGGAGCTTATTTAAAAGATATTTCTTGATAATGAGCACTTCTTCCAGAGAGGCGCCTCTTCAACGAAAAACATTCAGATGCCAAATACATTTATATTTGCGCAACGATGCGAACATTATTATTATTCATGTTATGTTCCTTAGGGTTGTGATTCGATTCTTTTTCAAATTGGGTCACTGTATCGTGCCAGACAATTATTTTACGTCAAAATCCATCTTAAAAATTTATAAATCAACCATTCGTTCCTGCATTTAATACTGCTACCAAATCTGGTTTGGTAGTTCTACTATATATCTCGAGATTTCTTGACAAAATTCAAAGAAGGGTCTGTAATATAACCGATCCTGACCTGGCATCTCGGCTACTGTCACTTTCTCATCGACTTGATGCGGCTTCCCTCTGTCACTTCTGTAAATATTTTGATGGCAATCGCTCTGATAAACTTTCCTTCTTGGTGCCTCGAACGTATGAATTTAAGCAGGCTACTAGATTGGCGGGTAGGTCTCACCGTTTTACTGTTGAACTAGCTAGATGAAACCGTATGTTCTATTCCAATAGTTTCTTCTTTCGCACTTCTCGCCTGTGGAACTCTCTAACGATTTCTTGCTTTCCTGTCACCTTTCTTCAAAAATTTAAATGCAATGTCAATCGCCATCTTCTGTCTTCATGAAACATGTTTCTTTATTGTCGTTTCTCCACGCTAAAGTCTTCTCATTCTCTTTCACTCCCAGTAACTCCTTGCGTCCTCGGGGCATTATCGACTTGCTTGGGGTGAAATTATCAAAAAAAACAAACTACATGCGGTATTTATTTATGATTCATTTATTTATTATTTTGTTTTCTAATGTTTCTTTACCCCTTTAGCCGAAGAAGGCGTCAAATGTCACCGCAATAAAGACCTGGGCGACCGTCCCGCGAACGTCTATTACTGTAAAGACATCGAGAAAAGCCAATGTTGCCATCTGGGCGGCTCATCATACGGTTGTTGTGTACCTCACCTAACAAAAGAAATGTAAGTTTGACATTTTCTTCCTCCGCTTTGCAGATGACGCCATAAAACATAAATCTGTGCTATCTCCCCCACCCCAACCCCAATTTGAATCATTTCGGATAAAAATGTGATAATGGCAACACGTCGGAAATATAAGAGAAGAAAGAAAATAGTTATACGTAAACGAGCGTCATGGTATACCAGAAACTGTTTTATGACATCGCTCGGTGGGAAAAAATGGTTAGAGAATAAAAATTGTCAATTATGTACCAAATGACTTCACTAATTTGTAAACAATAAGCGATAATCGTCATTAAAAAGAAAACAATTAGGCTGAACCTTCCACTTGAACTATAATTGTTTTTATTTTTTTATTTATTGCTTTTCTACTTCATGATAAATTGTATGAAAAATTTAAGAGTTGTCTACTCCTCAAAAATGGCCGGCCGTTTCCGTAACTGACTTTTATAATCGAAAATTTTCATGTCTTATTTTTGTTATTGTTATATAGGAATAAAGTGTCGCTGCCGACACTTGAGTTTGAACATAGATCGCCAGTGAGAACACACAGGCGATCCCATTATTGGATTAAGTGGATCACGTGACCATAAAGGAAAAGCATAAATATCGTGACGACTAACGATCGCCATTCTAGTCTATCTTCTATTACTATTCGGATCGCTATTTCTATTCTATCCTCTATTACTAACCGGATCACCATTTCTAATATGTCCTCTATTACTATACGAACCACTCGGCCCGGTGGCTAGGATCAAAGTGTAGTATCTGCGCTTTGTGAGCTGCCGGGTCGGGTGTCTGTCGAACTCTCTAATGCAGAGAGTAACTCGGACGAAGCTTTGCCGAAGGGCAAGGTTGCGTTCGGGTAGACGGGTTCAAAGGTCATATTTTTGGCCGAGCCTACGGGCTCGCGGGCTACCCACATTAAACCGGCCTTGTGTCACATTTAATCCTCGTGGGTGGATTAATAAATATCATTACTATACGAACCACTATTCTCTACCGTATTCACTATACTATTTCTCTATTCAGATCACCATTCGGTGGTTACTTTACGAGCGAGTATTATCGAGCAAGTGATATTAGTGCAAGTGGAGTACCTCGAGGCGGTGTAATGGTTAGCAAGCTTGTCTCGCTAGAATAATTACGACTGAGTAGTGAGTTCGATCCTCACTGGGATGCCCTCTACTTTCGGCCTTGTGCCACATCTAAGCTTGATTATCAATTGATAATTGAAGAAGAAAACACCTCTATTTTTTAGTAATTTATCTTATATATTTTTTTATTTTATAATGTTAGCACTTCTTTATTGTGAGAACATAAGATATTTTTCCATTATGTTTTTCCATATGTCAGATCTAATTCCGAGAGTATCATAATGCTAAGCTCTTATTGAGGTGTCCATTTTGTACTGAGTGACCGCAATTAATAACACAGTAGTAATCATCATTAACGTGGAAAGCTATAACTTGTAATATAGTCTTTATCTTTATTGTTAAAGATTAAAGATTATATTAAAAACAACAATTCATTTATTATTGCTATGTGCATGTAGATCAACCAGACAAGGGCGATAAGGTTGTCGATCTTGAAGTCTTTTTGTTTCGTTCGACAGATCATTAAATGATCACACCCTGCTAGCAAATGAGTGCAAACAATTATGATAACAAAAACGTGCACGGGTGAGTTCGGCCAAACTGTTTATTTACACGCCCAACGGTGGCGGGGTAGGGCTCATGACTTTTTAAAGTGAGGTGTGTCCATGTGATCTAAGACCAGAAATTGCGCGGACCCCGCAAGCACTAGCATCGATATTCCCTCGACCCCTCCTTTTTGTTGCAAATCCCCGGAATCAAACATCCCTAAAAGTTTTGCTGTGCACTGTCCGTGGACAGGGACACGACTGCGAAATATAATGTAGCCTGGCAAGCTGACATTATATCAGCAATATTATTGGTCCTAACCTGGCGTCTCGGCTTCAGTCACTTTCCCATCGCCGTATTGTAGCTTTCCTGTGCCTTTTTCTATAAATTCTTTTATGGTAATTGTTCAGACGAATTCTTGGCTATGTTATCTAGACTTTAAGCGCAGCACTATATTGGCGGTGAGGTCTCATCAATTAACAAATGAACTGGTTAGATATAACCTTAAGTTCTATGCTAACAATTTATTTTCTCGCATTTCTCACTTGTGGAACTCTCTTCCAGTTCCATGATTTCCAGTCAACTTTGATCTTCAAAAATTTAAATGCAATGTCAATCGTTATCTACTGTCTTCTTGATAACTCTGCCATTGTTCTCGATCCCTAATAATGTTTCTCTTATTTCTAATTCTTTCACACTCAGTAACCCCTTGTGTCTTAGTGGCTTTACTGCTTGAACAAACTTAGTTGCATCTCCAGGGGGGCACCCCATACTTGTACCTTGTGCCAAACTAAGTTGTCAAGAACTCAACTTTTTTTTATAATGTCGCGCCCCTTCAGGACGTTGATCATCGTGGCTTTCAAGAGATTCACCTTTTTATATTTGTCAACTGTCATACATTCTCGGAAAGATAGCGGAGTAGTTTTCTCGTTGCATTCTCCACGGTCTTGAATTTAGAAAAGTACTTCTCTTAGACTGACTTCCACCCAGAGCTAAAGATTTCCGGTTTACTTTGCTATTTAACCTATGGCTAGGGGGACATATGGAGTCATGTCTTTTCCAAGGCGAATAGTCTGGACGTGGATGTAACAGAATCGCTCAGGATCTGAACTCGGCGCGCCGTCTCTCTTTACTACATCGATAACCGTCATGCTACACATATGTCCTTGCTTCTGAATCCAAGGATACTTCAAAAATCTACTTTTAAAATTGAGCTGTAACTAATATTTTTCTTTCATTACAGCAAGGACCAAATCCGCCTGTGGGGGTCAATTATCCTCATCATCGCTGTCATCATTGTTGTTTGCTTCTGTTGTTGGAAGGATGTTAACTATTGTGATTTCGATCGACCACTAAAAGATTATTTCTGCACAAAGTAAGTGGTTTTTAAAAGGAGCTATCCGATTAACCATGTTTATTTTATAAATACTTAGGAAATTCAGGGAAAATCCACAGACCTGTTTGAAATACAAGGATTATTTTAAAAACTAAATAAATAGCTGATTTATACGTGGTCATGTGTAAAAATCTCAGAATATATCTGTAAACGGATAAAATGGACAAAGACAAAAGAACAACTTATGATAACCGACGCGTTTCGTCCTCTGAGGGACTTTATCAAGGCAAAAATGAAAATAATAAAATGTAAATATTCAAATGTTATGATAACCACATATACATATAACCAGATATACACATAATGACATATACATATAACCACTCACTCACTCACACACACACACATATACATATATATTTAATTTAAATGTGTCAATGTCTGGACCTCTTCAAGTAATTTTAAGTATAAAAGAATAGAAATTTTAAATTACATCTAACTCACTGATGTCTTCTCTCTCCCCCTTCACTTCCTCACTTCGTTAATTTACATATGCTTAATACGGCCCGTCAAAAATGTGTAAATTTATTTTCTTTTTTTGTTTCAACCTTTGGAAGTAAAGTCTGATGATCCGCAGTCCTTTAAAAGGGGTGTGGTGAAATAGTTTATTACATGGAATCTTAAAGTGGTCTGTTTTTATTTAAATTATTTGCTCTGGATTTACATTAAGCTCTCTGGATTTTATCCTCCTTGGATTTACCCATACGGATTACCTAGTTTCATAAACTATATATATATATATATATATATATATATATATATAACCACATATAAATAACGATGAAAGGAAAACCTATCATAGCCGACGCGTCTCGTTTTCTGAGGGACTTTATCAAGGCAAAAATGAAAATATTAAAATAAAAATATTCCGTTGTTATGATAACCACATATACATATAACCAGATATACCCCGGATGTTACCATAACATAATATTTTATTTATTATTATTATTATTATTATTATTATTATTATTACAATTATTTTTCATTCTTATAATTTTGTTATTTTAAACTTTCAAAATTCCTTTGTTACGTTTGTTCATTTTGAGTGGTATCGAGCCTTCCTCATACTATCAGGACAACAGATTTTGTCATTACTAAGAACTGTGAGCAATTGTTTAATCATCACTCGACGGAATCTTATCCACTGGGTGCCTCCATACTTTCGACCTGGTGCCGCATCAAAGCTATACTTAAGAAATCACCATGGCTCGAGTGGCTGTTGAATAAACGGGCATTTTTAAGTTGAATTGAACATTATTCAAAATAATAAGAACAGAGCAAAATACAGTGAGTCCCCCGTATTCGCGGGGGTTAGGGATCAGAACCAGCCCCAAATAGTTAGAATCCGCGGATGCTTGTAACGCCCGCCTAATAGTGCTTATAAGTACCTATTTTGATTGTTAAAACCCCAAATGCCTTAAATTTTCATCCTAAACATTTTAGAAACATTTCAGGCCCCTTTAAAATCATTTTTGAAAAATAGCATTTGTGACCATACACTCAGCGTAAATTTTCTTTCATACGTACAATAACCGTTTTTAATTAAGCACAGATCGATACAACCATTAAAAATGTTGTATAAAATATGTGTAGCAAGACATAAAATATAAAGATTGAAACATTTTCTAAAAATAGAACTGTGATGATGTCCCCAGACTTAGCATAAGCCACTTTTAAAACCCCAGCCGCAGCCCCAAACAAAGAAAAAAGCCCAAGCACTACGCATGTTTTTGCGTTTGTTTTTTTTTTTTACAATGACGATGTACAATTCTGCCAAATTTTACCATAAAAATGGACTGTTATATGTTTTAAGTGACTTAAATAACAGGAAAATAATACAAGAATATTTTAAATATGTTCTGTCGAAAAAAAAAAATACGTGAATCGAGGGAGTTCTCAGCAAATAATTTGTACATATGTTATTCAGAGAAACACGTGAATATTCGGGGTTTCCGCGAATGACAAGTACATAATTTCTAAAGAAAAATCCGCGAATGTGTGAAGCCGCGAATCCTGAAAAGCGAATAGGCGGAAACTCAGTGTAATACAAGAAATGAACAATGTAATACAATGCAAGACAAAGCAAAGCAATTATAAGACAGTAAAAAGAATCAGTGTTCAGACGCAACGGGATACAGTCAAGTGGTTACAGCCTTCTGATTTCACGACAAAGAAAAATGTGTGGACAAGGCCAACAATTTTCCATTTGTATTAACAAAGAAGTCACATAATGCACATACAAGATTTATCTATTAATTTCGGGGAGGGTGAATTTTAAGCAGTCATTCCCGATTGCAATCAATACGGGCAAGTCTAGAGTTATGAACAAAGAAATAGAAAAAGTTACAGTGTTTATTATATAGAGAGATTGTTAATTTATTGTATATATTCCTTTAAAAGTAAAAGTCATATCTCTTAATTTGGCCACCCTCACTATAATAGTGATTGTCCAAGCGTAGCTTAGATGTGGCACAAGGCCGAAAGTATGGGGTACCCCGTGAGGATCGAACTCATTACACAGTCGTAATTGTTCTAGCGAGACAAGATTGCTAACCATTACACCGCCTTGAGGTATCCCGTCCTCGCTAAAATAATGCAGGTCTATATTTGTATAAGTGGTTGTTTTTTTTTTCTTTTTATTTACTGATAGTTCTCTCAATACAAGGCCCAACGACCGCTCAAGGTAGAGTTTTACTATGTGAGATTGTAAGTGTGGTGGCAGTAAGAGATAATTTATGAGGAAGAGTAGGATAGATATCGGTTGACCCTGGACTTAAAGAGACAAAGATTTTAGTTGTTAGTGAAACATTCTCTCAGGAGTCTGTTCCACAAAGTAACAGTTCTGAGGAAGAAGCTGATTTTTATCAAAGGAATACGGATGGAATGGGGATATTTTGCCACCATGACACGGCATGGTGGGTCCTAGCTGTGAAGGTCCGAGCTGGTGGGACTAAAGAGTTCAACTTATCCGAACATCTGCCATAAGAATAGCGATATAGTAGGGAAAGGCTGGCGACGTTTCGTCCGTGAAATAAGGGTTGCAGGGTGGAAGATTATTAATCATTCACAAGGCCACGTAAGCATTTTTGAACTCTGTCGAAGCTGAACAGCGAAAATAGCACCAGCCCAGATGTCGTAGCACCAGCCCAGATGTAACAATATTCTATTTTTGGTTTGACTTTTTGTAAAGATGGATCATGGCAGCAGGAGTCTTGTATTTTCTGGAAAGATACAAAGAATCGACCATTCTTGCAGCATCTTTTGCGGTGGCACAAATATACGTGTTCCATATGAGGTTGAAAGTGAGCTTTAGCGCCTAGTAGACTTTTGTGGCTAGTAGTCTCTTCGAGGGTATGACAACTCATCAGGATTGGTGCAGGTTTAGGATCTGGATGTTAAGAATTTAGTTTTAGGCGTATTGAATGATAATAGCCAGTCTTTTCCCCACTGAACCCCTAATAAAGTAAAAAAAAATATAGCAATAAATAATTGCTATAACCCTAGACTTGCCCATCAGAGAAGATTTCAGCTGCCCCGCACTGGTCATCAAGATATTTGGAGGTACACCCATGCACTTGTATTTTATTTACAGTAAGTTTCACTCTTTTCAAGGCCCAAGGGCCACTCGAGGTAGAGGATTACTAACGGATACCATTTGTGTACATCAGAGTATACGATAACGGTTAACCCTAGCCTTGAATAGGTTAAGATTGTAGTGTTCGAAGAAACATCCTGTTGGGAGCCGATTCCACAGCGCAGTGGCTCGTGGGAAGAAGCTGCTCGAGTGGAACTTACACCGATGTAATACGGAGGGGGTGTGGGTGGTTTGCTGCTATGTCAGTGGCATGCCTTGTTCTTGCTGTGAAGGTTAGATTCGGTGGGCCCAGGGAATGTAGTTCGTCCGAAAACTTTCCTGCGGTAGAGCAGCGTAAGGTTTGCCACATTCTGTCTGTGGGGGAGAAGTTGAAGAGTGGAGAATAATTCGTCACCCACAAGGGCTCGGGGACGTTTATGGACTATCAAGGTTGGAGATTGAAGTCTGGACAGCTCCCGCTCAAATATGACGACAGTACTCCATTTTTGGCTTGATCTACCTCTTGTAAAGGTAGGATGACAGATCGCAGGATGACTCAGGTACATACTGGAACGATCGAGGGAACCGAGCATTTTACCTGCATTCTTACTGCATTTACTAAAGATCTAAGAGTTTTCAAAGGTAAATCATTAATATCATTTACACATGGTCAACTTCAGAAATTAACAATCCATAAGTTTTGTTTAAGAATGACTCTAAAAAGCTAGAGGAGAGGTGCTGATAGCTACGTCCTGTCACCTCCACGTACGCAGAGTCGATTCATCCTCACTCCCTTCGTATTCCATTGGTCAGGAGGAAATTCCACTGAACGGCTACGCTGTGGAACAAACTCCAGAAAGAATGCTCCCTAATCACAACAATATTAACTTCTTCAGGTCGGGGGTCAACCTTTATCTATCCTACATATCCTCGTAATATGCACTTCTTACTTCCTCTTTGTAACCCCCTTACAGCATCCTTATTCAATAACGTTTTCCTTGAGTGCCTCTCCAGCCTTGTATTGGTTGAACAATAGTATTAAAAATCATATATGCCAGAGAAAACGCTATAAAAAACACCTTTTAAGTGAAAAGGTGAATGTTCTCAATTAATATATATATATATATATATATATATATATATATATATATATATATATATATATATATATATATATATATATCAGTAAGGAACAAGCGTAATTTCTTATTCAAATTATAAGGCATGTTGATGTAAATTAAAAAAATTGGTTTCGTCCTAGCGTATCAACGGGGAGAAAAATATATATTTAACCCGAGAACACTAACCATGGGTATATAGTACCCAGCGCATATTTTCCTATTTTTAATTACAATTTTCAGTACCTAATTTTCTTACCTAAATAATATATTTTTCAGTTCCTAATGTTAACCCAAAGTACCTGCATGTAAAATATTTCAAATAAAGATTTATATTTAATATTTTTTTGATATTTTCAAAATCGGGTATGATATACCCATGGTTAGTAGTGGTGTAACTTTAACTGATGGTTAATGTTCTAGGGTTAAGGAAACTAGAAACTAATAATATTCAGACCCAGTAAGCAATCCCTCTGTTTACAAGCTTGTGGAATCTGATATACAGGGACTACAGGACCTTGAGATTATATAATGAGTGTGAGCGAGACAAAATTGAAAAACGGTCAACACTAAAGCCTGTAACACAGCTCCTGTGATTAATAACATGTTGAGCGATCGATGACCCGGATGTATTCACCAGCTAGAGCTCGGATTTAAAATTCTAGGAGGCAAATGTTGTTTTATTCTAAAATCCAAACTTTGGGAATACCTCCCTAGGTAGTCGATATCACAACTACATTCTTAATTATAAATCACAGAATTAACATGATGGGAGGAAAGGACATCTTCGCGAATGGATGAAAGAATAGGTCAAGTAACAAATATTACTTGAAGCTCAACGGAAAAATAACACCTACCGATTGCAAGTGAAATTCGCCTAGCAAAAGACTCGCCCTCTGAACCAATGAAAGGAAGACGTAAATAAACAGGACATGTTTTTAATCATATGTGGCGTATTCTTATAAAAATTATTGATAACAACAAGAATAACACTATCGAAAACATTTAAGATGTATCCATTTTTGGAAAGTGTCATCTGAATAAAATCAATCTCCTCGCGAAGAAAAACTTCCGAACAAATCATGAGAGCCCTATGGGTAAAGGTCTTAATAAAATTAATCTCACGTTTTTGGGACAATAAGAGTCTCAGCGTGTATAGAGGCCCAAAAAAGTAGCCTTCCCAAAGACAGAAGTCAAAAACTTGAGTCTTGTGAACAAGGACATCCAAAAAGGAGAGATAGCATTTTGACTCCTTTTCAACGGTAAACTTAAGCGAGGCGTGAACATAGTAGTGAAGTAAGAAATGACCTTCAACCTCATTATTAAAGAGGCAAAAAGTATCATCAATGATATATATATATATATATATATATATATATATATATATATATATATATATATATATATATATATATATATATTCTCGATAGAATCTAAATGAAATCGGCTAGATCATATATATATATATATATATATATCGGATTTAATTTAGATTCTTTTTGTTTTTGTTTAGGTTTCCACCACTTTTGTTATTAAATATCTAACATTTTTGTTATTAAATATCCTAAATTGAAAACAATTTATGTGAACCGAACATAAAATTTGCCATAATTGCGTCTAAAGCAATAAAAGAATTAATTAATACAAAACAAAATAATAAGCTAAAACTTGAAGGAGGTATTTCCTCTATTGCCTATGATAATAAAACCTCAAGGAATTTAAATAAAAGATTATCTGAACACAAAAGGAATCTTTTACAAAACAACACATTAAATGCATTAGTTGCTCACCGTAACGAGACTAACCATAATTTTGATTTAAAAAATGCTATTCTAATGAAAAGAGAAAACAATTTACTAAGACGAAAATGTTGAGAAAGTGCTTTAATTGCTCGATCATCCGCAGTAAATTTGCGTCCAGGTTCGCACAGCGTTTCACGTTTCTTTATAGATCTTCTATGGGGGATATTTAATAACAAAAGCGATGGAAACATAATCAAAAAGCGGAATCTAAGGGAAATCAGATAGATTATATATTCAAGGCAGATTAAATAAAATATGATTTTAAATTTTAAATTCTCAGCCTCTCTCTTTCGTTCGTGCGCATGTGTAGTCGCATCAGCGTAAACAATCCAATGAAGTCTTCAACGATAAAACGCTTCACGCAAAAACTTTTCCCGGTTTGTTATATTTATTTCCCCTAAATCGGTTCGGGATATATAAAATATTATATATTGTTATCTCATATATATATATATATATATATATATATATATATATATATATATATATATATATATCGGACATCCAAGACGGCAAATGCTGTTATCACTGTTTATTATAAACAGAGCTTTACTTATGTTGTATCTATAAAAGTAATGTATAAACAGAAGATATATTAAAATAATTGTCGGATTTAATCCATTTCAGAATATATGATTTCATTTGCTTACTTAACGTAAGATAAGATAAGATAAGCTTCGAGCTGCTATGATCTTTCGAGAGCAATGACAGGAAATGTGTAGTTATATATATATATATATATATATATATATATATGCCTGACGATCGCAAATAGCGTGAAACCCAGGGTCACAAACTCACATCAATCCAACTAAATATGTTAGCTCTATCACTGATATTGAGTGAGCGCTTCCCAATAAGTACCACGCATATATAATATATAAATAATATATATAAAAAATTGCATATATATATATATATATATATATATATGCAATTTTTTATATATATTTTTGTATATGTATACACACATATATATATGTGTGTGTGTATATATATATATATATATATATATATATATATATATATATATATATATATATATTAGTGCTTTTACTTTCATTCTTTCCTTTTTCTTTCTCTCTCTTTTAGCTTCTGGAATTTCCCATTGTCTACTCATTTCCTCCTTTCTTCTTTTTGCTCTATTTCTCTCCCTCTCCCTATCTCTGTCTTTATTTTTTTCTTTCTTTCTTACCCTATATTATTTAATTTCTACGTTAGTTTATACTATCATTTCTTGTTGCTCTCGTTTTTGTTCTTTCTTTCTTTATTTTCTTTCTTTCTTTCTTTCTTTCTTTCTTTCAACTGCCCAACGCCCAACAAAGCTGTTCTTTCACATTTTATGCCAACCCACTCAACAAACGACTACCTTCGCGGGCCAGCCTCTTTCTACATGGCGTACAATGCAAACATGCCCGAGTGTAAGACCGCCAACACATTCCCCTCACCCTAGACATGATTATCAATAATCAGGGATAATAAATGCTATAGGAGTCATCAAGAAGCGGGGTTCATAAAATTTGATATTGCAACCGTTTAAAAACGATAAAAAATATTGCAATTTTATCTTTAGCGTGGCTAGACATAAGAAGATCAGGGATAGCGTGATCAAAGATATTGTGTCTCTTGTTCTGTAAAATGGAATGAATAAAAGATATGGCATGTAACCAGATGCTGATATGGATTCGTCCACAGAATGCATTAGATAGACAGGTAGATGGAAAGAAAAAAGGAAAATAGACACAAATACATAAATAAAAAGAAATAGACATAAATAGATAGAAAGAAATAGATATAGATAGAAAGAAAGAAATAGACATCGAGAGAAATAGACATAGATAGAGATAGATAGAAACAAACATAGATAATAAGAGATAGATAGATAGATAGAAATAACTAGACATAGATAGAATTAGATATACATAAAAATAGACATAGAGAGATTGAAAGAAGTAGATAGGTAGAAAGAAATAGACATAGATAATAATCTATAAATTGGTCATCATAAAGTTATCTTATTAACCACGGATCTATTAATGAGTCATGCCTGTCCGTAGAGTGCATTGCGCTTTCAGTATTCCTATAAGAGGATATTTAACAGAAACCACTGATTTATACAGTGTAACACTTTTTTGTGTGTGCCGTGATCCTTCAGGATGTAGGCGATCATGGCTCTTCACAATTTCCTGTCTCTTGTACCTCTAAGCAACGTTTGACTCTTTACCATATTTCATTGTCCCAGTTCTGTCATGCATTCACACCCATTCGCATAAACTACTTAAGTCGCGTAACCGTCGCTCCCTGCTGCTCTTCTTGTCTTCACTGTGTCCTTTGAGTGTTAAATTTGCCAGACTTTCTTTTCTTATTATGCAGTCCAGAAATTTCAACTGCGTCATTCTGATTTTAATGTGATGCTCCGATCTGTAATATACTTTTAGGAGATCAATGTGAGTTAGGAGGCGTGACGGGGAGGGGTTAGATGTGTCATAAAATAACTAAACGAAATAATTATTTACATTATTTGAATGTGGATTATTGTCCTCAGTCTTGATTTTATTATCACAACGTTTCGGCCGTCGTACCCGCCCCCGGTCTTCATCAGGCGCTTGTCGATCTGGATAACGTTCAGGGAATTTCTAACTGAACCCTTTATTTTATCTACGACTGAATATATCATATCTCGCCTAGTTCTTATTTAGTACTGATCAGTTATTGCTTATTTGTCCAAGTATACATTGCCCGGCCCCGAGATTGTACTCATAATTACTATGTCCCCAAACTCACGGCGTCCTCGGTAAGACGATAAACTACATCCAACAGCAAGGCTTCTGATCAGGAGGTTTTGAGGAGCGTGGAACCACCTCTTGCGGTTGTTCCCAGGTTCACCCTGACCTGGGGTGGTAGCACATGTTAGGGTCTCAGCTATGGACAGATAGTTAATCCCGAAACTGGGGTCAAAACACTATGAAAGTGTAAAAATAGGTTTTAATGCCAGCAATACGTTTTTGTAAAAAAAATTACCAGGAATAAATCTCTGAAGAAAAAATTATTACCAGCAATAGATTTTGAAAAAAGTATAACATCAATGCATTTTGGAAAAAAAATATTACCAGCAATACATTCTTGAAGAAAAAATATTACGAGCAATAAAAATCTTGTCGGCATTAAATAACCCATTGAGGTTGATATACCGTAAAATAAAATAAACCAAACCAAACCAAATTCACGAACTAGTACATTAATTTACATAAATGCGTCAATACATCTAAATCTGCAATAGTTGAATTGATTTGAACTTGACTGATTGATTTGTTTAACAGCATACCAACTCCTGATTAGTCATTTAATGTCAATATTTAATTTTCTTGGGGGCTTTGAAGTAATAAAAATATGATATCTGTTATTCTATTTTCACAACTGAATACATGGTAGTTTATACTCATCTTTTGAGCATATACATGTTTGTGTGAAGATCATTACTAGAGGCGGTGATATGTGTGTTTTATGTTGTAGTTTTGTTGAAGTTATATTATGGTTTGGTTTGGTTTGGTTTGATTTATTTTGTTTTACGGCATATCAACACCTTAATGGGTTATTTAATGCCGACAAGATTTTTTATAATAGGCTCGTATGAATAGAACATGTATCCTTTGTAAGAAACCAGTATATAGATCAGGTTTCATTGACGTGTTTTTGTAAAGAGGGTTTTCGTCGAGAGTCAAATGTATTGCTGGTAATTTTTTTTTTTTTTTTTTTTTCAAAAATTTATTGCCGGTAATATATTTTTGTTATGTATTGCTGGTAATTTAAAAAAAAAATGTATTGCTGATAATTTTACTATAAACATCTATTTTTATACTTTCATTGTGTTTTGAAACCTGTTTTGGGGTTAACTATTTGCCCATAGCTGGGACCCTAACAGGTGCTACCACCCTACAGAGTGGACCTGGAAAAAACAGCATTAAATAGGTGGTTCCATGCTCCTCAAAACCGCCTTTGTTATCGTCATACCCAGGACCGTTATATTTTGGAATACAGTTTGATTTCCTTAAGAAATTATAGGATATTATATGGATTAATTCATAAAAGAGTTATTTCATGTTGATTGATGTATTCTTCATAATTTTTTTTATATATAAAAATGTATTGCTGGTAATACGTACTACCACCAGGGTCAGGCTGGACTTGCGAACAACAGCAATTAAAAGGTGGTTCCATGGTGCTCGAAAACTCCTGATGAGAGGCCTTGCTGCCAGATGTAGTCTATCGTCATACCCAGGACTCAGTTAAACATTTCTTACAGAATTATCAGTGGTCTATCTTCTATCATTAATACGTGTTCTCAATGTTGAGTCGGGAAAATTCGGACTTTCACTTGAACCTATCGGATACAAGATATGTTAAGTATTTACAGCCCACGCTCTCTAAACAGAAGGAGTGGCCTTTAGGTTTGAATATAATTTGAATGTGACCTATGTTACGTAGTAATGAGTGAATATGTAATTTTATTGAAATATAGAAAATGACAGTGAAATATCTTCTAAATCAGTGGTCGCCAACCAGTGGTCCATGCAAGATTTTTGATGGTCCGTAGAAAAATTGGGACATTATTTCAATTTTTATGAAGCTTCAGATTAAAAAATGACGAGTAACAAAACGTATTATGGATGGTATATATGTCCAAGACCTTATGTAATCTCGAAATAAGCAAGTAGACAAATATGACATCATCCAGCCAAGACTTAACGTCTTGCAAACTTCAAATTTTCAATTTGTTTTATTTAAATAATTACACTATAACTTTGTTACCTTCAATGGGTGCATTTCATATTAATAAAATAAAAGCTTTCCGATTATTTGTTTTCTAAATTTATATTAGGGGCCCGTCAAATTTAAAATTATACATTTAGTGGTCCATGAAGTTCAAAGATTGGCGACCGTTATTCTAAATGAAATTAGTTTTTCTGTTATTAAATCTCAATCAATCACAAATCCATTAATGGTTAGGTTATACATATGAGGCTCGTATGGGCCGCAGCCTGTGGGACCCAAAACTAGAGTAGCCCTCAAGGACCCTTTAGTCTTTGGCCCCTGATAAAAGTTAAAAAAAATAAAGACATAGAGGATATTTGATATTGTTCACATTTAATGACGCTACTTTGAACTAATTTGTAAAAATTTAGACCAAAAAAGCATAATCTAAATATATATCTTTTTATAGACACGCAGGGAGGGGCAAATATACGTAATAAAGTGGAATTCTATTATCCCAAGGGCCTCTTAAGGCCTAAACCCGGCCCTACCACCATGTGTTATCTTGCTACTGTGTCAGTCAATGTCTATGAAATGCCATGCATAAAGGCTAAGTTCTTTATTATATTTTCATTGTGAGGATCGTCTGTTCCACAGGAAATGTTTTTGTTTCATTTACACGAGTATAACAAAAACTCTGAACTTTTCTTTTTATTATTATTTACAGGACTAAAAGATCTGAAGCAGAACATGAGGATCAATACTACTTCGATAATCCAGTCTACGACAACGTTCTGTCTGGATAACGTCACCGTTCTCTGTGGATGGTGTCAACGTTCTCTATGGATGACGTCAACTTTCTTGTGGATGACGTCGACACACTGAGGAGCATGTCTTCTGTCTTCGCTGATACAACTCATAATACGCTCTCAAAATTCGAACTTATTTTACTATTTATTGCTGTTTAATATTTCCGTCGCTTTTTAATATACAAATACAATATGACTATTTAATATTTCATCTTTTTTTTAACCCTTTGAGCTCTGGGTTCCTAAACAATTTTAACCCTTCTGCCTGAACCCCTGATTCAAAATTCACAAATAATTGGTATGTAATGTTTCACGGTAGATATAAAAATAGTTACAAGTGTTTACCCACCGTTCAACCGGTGGCTGGGCATTACATCATTTTTTTCTACCACCGGTAAAGCGGTAGTCAGGGCTCAAAGAGTTAAAGATAATTGAATATTGTCTGATGATAGTGCGCGCCTTTCTCCTTTGATCAGGGCTGAAGCGTCCAGAAAGCTTATTCGATAATTATTTCAGGAAAAGAATTCGATTGATATTAAATAGGAGCCAATAATGACATGCAAGCGATTACTGGAATTGATTTAGTATAGATTATATCGAATGAACGATTTCTGTTTGAAAATATGTAGAGAATAGTTTTCTCTAGTAAAATATAATTGACAGGTTACAGTATCTATTTTCGACAGCCAATTCTTTTTTGGGTTGGAGACAACTGCGTATTCGAATTAATTTGGGAGAATTGAAAATGATCTGGCCACCAGAATCTAAAATATAATTAATTTATTGCTGCTTTGAAAAAAATCTGTTTTGTGTTCAAATTTAAAATTTAATAATCTAACTTAATCCTTTATTAAAATAATGGCTGTAGACAATAGGAAAGTACCGAGGTTATTATAGAAAATGCGCAGTGAATGATTTACTGGATACACTGAACGGTTTTCTGTATAAAAAAATATATAATAAATCATTAGATATTCTCAGCGGGGAGGATATCATTATTGATATTAATCTAATAAATGATTCAAGGAAAGTTTGAGCAAAGAGTAATTGTTTAAACATACATAGGGGAATAGGATATATACATTTTTATATATCAGAACAATATTAATGACACAGTGGAAAAATTCTATGTAACGCATTTCGTCCTCTATAAGGATCTCATATGACTAAAGTAATGCTTTTATTGATGGAATTATCATATATACACGAGTATCATCCGACATTTGAAGAGCTAATTTTGAAGCTAATTTTAAGGGGGTCGCATCATACATGAGATATAAAATTAGCATATGTACTGCTGGCCATGGCTATGCCGTTAACCAAACTATATATCGATTTACTGCAGTCAAATCAGCTTTAAAATTAGGTCTCCGAAGGTCGCATGATACGCGTGTATATACGGTATATATGTGTAGGAAGAGGGAAAGAAATAAATAAAAACAAAAGCGTCGGTTATAAGGATGCACCTAAACGCTAAAGAAGTTGGAATGCTGAAATTTTAAATTTAATTTTTTTAGACGTGTCTGGGTATGTGGTCTAGCCGATTTCATTCAGTTTCCTTATCCGTTTGTTTTTGTATCTATCACTTGTATTATTAAGTATCCCACATTGTGATAACAAAGCACCTACCAAGAACGGTAAAATGTTACAAGGACCTGAACGAAAATTGCTAAGGCGAAAATGTATAGAAAGAGCTTTGATCTCTAAAGCATCCACAGTAAATCTGTGTCCAGGTTCTTTTCACCTTTCATTGGAGGGAATATATTATCACAATGTGAGATATTTAATAAAAAAAATGATAAAATAAAAACAAAAGAATAAAGATTTGAAACTGGTTAGGTGACAGGCCCAGCACGTCTAAAAAGTAATTTTATCGTCCCAATATCTTCAGCATTTCCAATAAGTGCATCATTACAGCTGATACTTGCGTTTTTATATATCCTCTCTTTCTCTTTCCTACACATAGATAATTCAATCAACAAAAACATTACTCGAGTCTGATGAAGTCCTCTTCGGTGATGAAACGAGTTTAACAGAGTTCCTTTCCTTTCCAAATTTGTCAATTCTTTTGCTTAAGTTAAATATGCACGTATTAACAGAAATGAGTAACGAACCGCGACTGAGTTATTTGACGAGCGATTTATTATATACAAGACTGACAAACAGCTTATTGGAGAAAATTACTCCAAGATATTTATCATAAAAATACATCATAAATGATTGGTTATATGTAGTTTACAAGTGAATAGGAAGTTCACGTAAATAATTCGTAAAGTTTTAACAAAAACGTATTGAAAGTTATGAGAGTTCATTTTAATATGAAACTTCCAGTCAAAAGATTATTTAGTTAAATATATATTCAAGAATTTATATAGTTGTTCATTTGAGCAAAAATCCTTCTTAAATACATGTTTCGTTGAACAAGACTGTCATGGTAATTTTGTTTAGTTTTTTTTTTTTTTAATGTTTTTCTTGTATATGTACATGTGTCTTCTTTTCTGGATTTAATGAATATAAACGTTTGTTGGTTCCGAGTGCTTTCGGCTAAATTGTTAGCCATTTTCAATGATTATTATTTTTATTTATTTTGTTATAATAATATAATAATAGTAATAGTAATACTGCTGGCCAGCAAAACAAGAACACGCGTGTGATCTACTGCTCTGGACAACTAGCCATGCAGCAATCACCTAGATTGACCAGCTATGTTGTGACACAGAATGTCATCCTAATGACCTTCCGAATTTGTTGCAAGACAATGATGGTTGATGTGATAGACTCGTGAATAGCCGAGCTAACTCGACTGAATACAAAACCAAAAAAACTATAAATGGTGGATAAATGCTGTTGTAGAAGGCTAACCGTTTATCTGAGAGCGTTCGGAACCAGCAAATTTTGGACAATTTTTACTTTCATTAAGTCCAGAAAAAAAGAACCTTGTACTTATATTTTTTAATCATTTCACCTCATGCAAAGTGCTAAGACACAAGGGGTTACTGAGTGTGAAAGAATAAGAAAATAGAGAAAAATTATTAAGGAGCGAGAACAATAAAAGGGTTTATCAGGAGGACCGTAAATAAGCATTAAACATTGTATTTAAATTCAAAGATCAAAGTTGGCTGGAAAACATAGAATCGGAAGTAAGTTCCACACGCTAAAAGTTCGAGAAAAGTAACTGTTAGCATAAAAATTATGATTACATCTAGCCAATTCAACTGTGAACTGATGAGACCTTACCGCCAATCTAGTACTGAGCTTAAAATTATAAAGTTTATGTAAACGGAAAGTTCATCAGAATAATTATCAGGAAAGTATTTATAGAAAAGGTAAAGGGAAGCTACATTACGGCGCTGGGAAAGGGAGTGAAGCCAAGATGACAGGTAAAAAATAAACATAATAAAAAAAAATAAACAAAAGTACCATGCCAGTCTCGTTCAACGAAATAATCTCTTTGTAAACTCACGCCAAACCGCTGCCTTTAATATACAGTGTAACCCGGATATAAGAGAGTTGTCGGGACCGGAGAAGAAGTCTCTTATATCCGGTTTCTCTTATATCAGGGTTTGGTCTATTTTGTTTAGGTAAGTATGGCTCTAATTTGGGACCAGATAAAATCTCTCTTATATCCGGGTATCTTATATCCGGGTTACACTGTACTTGGCAAATTAATATTTAGAAATATATGTGATAAATGATTGGTGTGGGAAGTACATGGAATGTTTACGATAAAAATCGATGATAAAACCAGTAATGTCCACCGTCCTGTCCATTTTAGTTGGAACTTCAAGTTATATATATATATATATATATATATATATATATATATATATATATATATATATATATATATATGAGATAACGATATATATTTTTATATATCAAGAACAATATTGGGGAAAATGTATGACAAAATGGAAAAAAAGTTTTCTTGTGATGATCATTGGACTAAATTTGTTATGTTGGTGTGACTACACATGCGCGCAAACGAGGGATGCTGGGAATTTTTAATTCTATTTTTTTCCTTTATCTAGCCGATTTCATTTCAATTATTTTTCATTTTATTTTCATCACTTTTGCTGGTAGACATCCCAAACTGTGATAATATAACAAATAACAAATTTAGTCTGATAAAGTCCTAAAGTACGAAACGCGTCAAAAGAAAACATTTTCCACTTTGTCACACATTTGACCCCATTTTTCCGGCGGGGTTCAAACGTGCATCCCCATTTGTAGGAGAAGCCACCGTTTCATCGTCGCAACACAGCAAGGTTCTATTTAATCTTTGCTGGGCTGTGATGGTCTCTGGCCGAGCGGTCTAAACACGCTGGAGAACATAATTTCTTAATTTTTATAGTGTGCAGGCTGTTTAAAAAAAATGTCGTCTATTCAAATACCCACTGAGAATGACGTTTGATGAGATTAATGTCGAATTTAAAAAAAACATCCATTAATTCATTATATATATATATATATATATATATATATATATATATATATATATATATATATATATATATATATGGAGAGACACTTCTCAGTATATATATATATATATATATATATATATATCTGTGTGTGTGTGTTGATATATATTTATATTGTTTAATATTTATTATGTTTATGGAGGAAGCGTGGTCAGTATCGTCAAGAGAAAGTTTCTAAATACAGACAATATGGACATGGGAATCAGCATTGCATGGCAACAGTTTCACGCCTCAAGTAATCTTCAGACACGAGGCTTAAAACTAACAGTTATCAGGCAGTTTTGTTTCCTGCATCCACTCTGTTTATCTGCCCTACCTATATCCTTCTCTCACACCTTTTATATATGTATATGGATAATTCCAAAGAGGATATAAATCCAAAGTGAGAATAAGAATAAGAAATGTAAGAATAGAGCAAATGATAATTATGAAAACGGAGACTTTAGAAATCCATGGTAATATTTTATTTCGCAAGATCGTCTGATGAGACGAGATCGATTAATTGATCTTGCGAAATAAAATATTACCATGAATTTCTAAAGTCTCCGTTTTCATCACATATATATATTGTGATACAGTATGCGGTGTTATTGTGCAAGGCATCTGACCGCACTCCTCCAGAATAGTGTTGTTAGCTACTAAGCTTACCATAGTCTGCTATAAGATCAGAACTATGTCGCACCCTTTGGGGATCGAACTCACTACTCATTGTCAACCAAACTAGCTATCTCACCATTATCCAATGCATTTGGCCATTAACATATATCATATTTAGTTCAAGACATTTCTGTGAATAAGAAAATCCTTTTATATATTGTTTGTTATTGTGTTTTTACTTGCTTATGCTCGTGGGTTGAACAAAAAACAAAAGTGTTGAGTTGGTTGAGAAAATAGACAAACGAAAGTGAAACAAAACCAGATAGAAATATTTATTCTCCCGAGAATATTTTCTGTTTCAGAGAAAATTTCAAGGCATGTTCTTAAGATTCTCTGTTAAGAATGAAGGACAAGTTGAATTTACTCTGCTAGTGAAATTAGCGAGCGAGTGAGATGTATTGTCTGCGCCATCTGCATCTATTCCACGGAGCGCTAACTTCTCGATGTCGGCACGCAGTTAAAGAGAATTAAGTTCTTCAGGTTCACAGCACGCATGCTCCCAGTTTTTTTTTTCTTTTTACGCATGTCTCGAATCTGAAACAAAACAACAAAAAGGTTTTACTGAATTGAACACAGTTTTTTCTGAAATATTACAAACTGCCTTAAATTTCAAGCTTTAAAGTAATGAAGAATTTTATTTGGAAATTTTAACAACTATTCAAGTCGAATTCAAACTTTCCAAAATTAATGTAGATTATTCTCTTTATCTACCGACGGTGTCTGGTTATTCACAAACAAATACCCCTTTGTGCACCCTTTGGTGATCGAACTCTCTACTCATTGTCAACCAGTCTAGTTCACGGTATCTGGTGCTAATCTTTGTTTTGCTTTTTCTTCTTTTTTCAACACTATCTTATTGTGTCTGTTTCTTTTTTGATTGCTTTTTCTTTTAACCACTTCCATTTAGTTTGGGTTGGAAATCACAAGGAACCCCAGTTATTGTCTTTGGTGGCATATTAAGAGCCCTAATGATTCCTAAAAATGGTTTAAAATATTTCTTGGGTCTTATCTGCAATCTGGTAGGCTAATGTTTACCCAGCTACCGGAGACGATCAGTACTTGTACTTAATCTCACTTCATAATATCCCAACTCAAACGGCTTATGTCACAAGACCTCTTTCTCTTTTAGGGGATGCTTCAAGCGTCAAGGATTAACCCTTACGCTCTCGCATGACAAAAGTACGCTTGGTGTAGACGAACCACTGGGGCTGAACACGTTAGGCTTCATTTTAACACAAGTATTGATTTGGCTGTCATATTAAATGTAAATACCAGAGTTGGAAGGGATTATATTGTATCACATATGATATATATTTAAAGAAAAACATGGTGCTAAGAATTACAAAAATAAATAAAATAAAATACGCGTGTGCATCTATTTTGCGAACTGTGCTCTATTTTTTAAAAGTAAACCAGTATGGATTAAACATTGTTTCGACCTCTTTCCATTTTTTTTTTAAATGATCAAGAAAATTTAGTGTTCTTAGCACAAATGTTCTACAACTGCTGCTTTTTTTTTTTCTTCTTTTTAACGAATAAATGTCACTTTGGGGAGAATGTTCTTTTTGGAAATGGCTAACAAACATTGCATCTTAATTTGCATGGAATTCATAAACCCTTTCACTTTTTTAATATTTATTTTAAATTTCTATCTATCTACAGAATTCCCCCAGGAAAGTAATCCTATATTCTATTCTATTTTTGTGCCATGTCCCTTCAGGACATGAGCGATCAGGGCTACGCAACGTTGCAAGCCTCTCGCTACTCTATCTCTATTTCTACGGAAAATGCTCTGACGAGCTAGATTATCTTGTACCCCCAGATCAGACTTTTACAGCTAAGACCCGTCAGGTCATGTACACAGAGGCTGAACCATCCTCATTCCCTTCGTATTCAGTTGGTATATAGGAAGTTCCAGTCGGTCAGCCCCTTCCTAAGAGCTGTTGTTTTATCGAACAGACTCCTAAGAGGATGCTTTCCTGATCAATACAACCATAACCTCTTCAACTGTTATCTATCGCACGTATGCTCATAATCTACAATTTTTACGTCGATAAAACAACGCCATTAAGTAACCCTATACTTTGAGTGGCTCTTGGGCTTTGTAACACCTGAACACCTTTCTTTTGTAGCTTTAATACTGGACCCTTTCTACCCTCTTCCAGTACCTGTCTTGTCAGCTTGTTTGATAGGTTACTCGATGTTTTCCCCTCTTGCCTTCAATATGCCCCGTGAGTGTTAGATTTTCCAAGTCCTCCTTCCTTATTATGTGTCACAGAAATTTCAACTCTCTTTCTGATTGTGTGTCCCTCTGTGTGTGTGGGGGGGGTGTAAAGAGACTCCACCGTTTCCTTATTCGTGAAGATGGCTGAAGAATGGATCGGTTGAAACGTGATAACAACATTAGCAAAACAAAGAATGTGTGAAAGAGTCCGAACAAACGTTAATTACTTTTTCTTATATCTATAATAAATCTAACAGAAGTAAACATTATTCGATGAATTATTCCATTCAATATCATTGCCTTTGAAGTTCTAGCACTATTTTCCGGGCGATAAGCTCTCCGACCTACGGACCCAAGCAACCACAGATTAAGGTGTGGGGCGGGGGGGTGATTGGGAATTTGAAGATTACAGGATGTGATCTAAAAGAGGAGAAAGCCTGGAAATCCCACTGGATGAAACGTTCCAAATGATTTATTAACTGATAATCTCTGAATGTCAGATGACAGATATTTACATTGCAGTGAATAAAGAAAAACACATTTTAGCTTTTAGATAACAATTAGATGGTGTTACTTATTAGAGATCAAATGTCAGAATGTATTCTCAATAATACAGAATTCTCTTTGATATTTTGTTTATTTTAACAATGCTATTTCGTGGAAAGTTTCAGTTTCCCTTAGGCTTCTAATTTCTTCTTTTTCTTCTTCTTCTTCTTCTTCTTCTTCTTCTTCTTCTTCTTCTTCTTATTATTATTATTATTATTATTATTATTATTATTATTATTATTATTTCATTGATTTCTAGGGTGTACACATTTCTTTCCGGGTCCCGCCCAGAGACCTAAGGTCAGAAATGGCATCATGACATTTTGTAGTGAGCAATTAAAAAAAAACAAACAAAAAAAATAACACATTTTACATAGATAAAGTCTTTCTTAAGGTGTGGACTGTACGCGTGAGGACAATTTTTAGTATTACTTTAAGGATTATTACTATTATTATTATTATTATTATTATTATTATTATTATTATTATTATTATTTTCTTTGATTTCTGGTGTGTACTCATTTCTTTCTGGGTCCTGGCCAGAGACCTAAGGTCAGAAATGGCATCATGACATTTTCCACTGAGCAATTAAAGAAAACACACACACACACACATTTTACATTGATAAAGCACTTCTTAAGGTGTGGGCTGTACGCGTGAGGACATTTTTTTGTATTTCTTTAAAGATTATTATTATTATTATTATCATTATTATTATTATTATTATTATTATTATTGTCCATCTCTTAGTTCCTTGGTTAGTACGTACATGACGTCCTGCCAATACCTCATAAATAATGGACTATTCCGTTTTGGTCACATGGAAAGACGAAAAAGACATATCAGAGACGATATTTGATTTTAGTAAGAATACGAAAGAAAGAAAAGAATAGAGGCGATGACACATTCTTGTGATTAACGCCTGTTTCAGTGAAATGGAAAAATGACCAAATTTCAAATCATTTTATTTGTTCCCCTTTATTTCTTTAAATAACAACCGACATTGTTATTACAATATTTTGTTAAAGATGTTAAGCTCAAATATTTAATGATCAAATAGTGGAATTTATACGGATATTTTATTGTCGTAGAATTCGCCATCATCTTATTCAATCATTAACTTAAGAATCAAGATTTATCAGACGGTTGAAATAGAAAAACCGTTAAATTTTCATGTGTATTTCTAGTTATTACTATTGTTATTATTATTACATTATAATTCCGCGTTTCTATTTTCTTTAGTTAGTGTTTATGTTACGTCCTGCCAATACCTCATAAATAATGGACTATTCCGTATTGAACACGAGGAATGACAGAAAAGAAACATCAGAGACGATATTTGGTTTTAGTGCAAAAAAGAAAAGGTAACACTCTTATGTACTTAGCGTCTGTTTCAGTGAATAGAAATCTTGTTGTTATTATATGTGGTACAAATATACGAAACCAAGTGTATCCACCATGACATTCAGCCTGAAAATGGCTACATCAGGCACATGTATCACAGCCAAATGTGTGTGATATCGTGACAGATTTTAGTAAAAGCAATGCTTAACAATGCAGGTGGAGTCTAGTGAAAATTACGCTCGGGTAACCGGATATACACAGACGGTCAGCGATTAAGGGTGTTCACTAGTGTCTAGTTTTAATTGCTAAACTACCTTAGCTGTTTCGTCCTACAAACTTAAAGAAAATACAAACCTCTCGACACCCGGCCATAACCAGTCTCCTCTCTTAAACAGTGCGTCCGACTGTTTAAGGTCAACTAACAAGCAAATCTGTGGTGCTGAACGGGATACTTACTGTACCTATTTTAGTTCCTCAGGTTTCGTTTTCAACCGAAGATATTGCATTATAGGTGTTCTCCATCAAGTTGCATTACTTCAAATAGCACATTTAGCAGAATATTTTCCAACAAAACAGACTTCAGAAGCGATGGAATGCTAGGCTTTGTTCCGATTTTCTTAATGGAGGTTTTTAAGTTCGGTGGCATAGATCCCTAACGCCCCAATGATAACTGGGACAGGAGTGGCCTAAACCTCACACATCATCATCATTATTATTATTATTATTATTATTATTATTATTATTATCATTATTATTATTATTTTCTTTCTGGCGTTTACACGTTTCTTTCCGAGTCCCGCCCAGGGACCTAAGGTTAGAAATGGCATCATGACACTTTCCACTGACAAAAAAAAAAAAAAAAAAAAAAAATTATTATTATTATTATTATTATTTGCATATTTACACCTGGTGTCTGGTAGTTATTAATGGAAAGTGAGTAACAGCATATCTTCTCAAATTTTCAGCGCTTTTCTCCGTAGCCTCACAGACACCTTCAATCAAGATCAGAAGCCACGAGAGCTACACCTGAGGTAGCATCAGGGCATTAGTAGTAGTAGAAGTAGTATTGGTACTCTTTGAGTTTTTCTGATTCTCGCTATAGATCAAATAATATATCACTTCAATACTCAAGCACCTTTCATTGCCGATTTTCGTTATGTTCACCTTTTGAAATGTTTCGAATCTTCTTTACAAGTTTTCTTTGTGATTGTTTCAGATTCTGTAAATTTTCATTTCTCTAATAATGTTCACGTATTTTTCTTGCTATTTCGTTTTCTTTCTTTTTCAGTTGTACTTTGTACTCTACTAGAACAATGGTAATCGCTATCGGAGAAATTCTCTCTTTTTTCTAAATAACAGAAGCTAGTCTTCTGCCCTGTTTTGGGCGAGGTCTTTGAATTTCTCTATCCCATAGACCTTTAAGTCTTCTAGTTTTAAAAACTTGTTTTGTGCATATATAATTAGTCTGCATGGTGAAATTCATACCATTCGCACAGTTCTCATTGGATGACTGTTCGTAACCACTCATACCTGAATTATTACAATCTCTTGATTTCTCTCTTTATATCTCTCTCTCGCTCACATACTCTCTCCCTCACTCTCTCTCTCTCTCTCTCTCTCTCTCTCTATATATATATATATATATATATATATATATATATATATATATATATATATAATAAAAAAGTTAATGGTCAGTGTTGAATTGGACCAGGAAACAGTAGTACTAAAAAGTACTCAATACACGGGTAAAAAAGTAACATGTAGAGCATTTAAGTATAAAAAATTAGGAGATCAGCTGATTTTGGTTTCAAACTTTTGATAACTTCCGGCGATTTTGATCAATTGATTCCTAGCTCCTAGGGCTTTATTTAAAAAAATAATGAATACAGTATTATTTAAAAACGAACTGTGATAGAATATATATATATATATATATAATTTCCAATTTTTGGATAAGGTGTTGAGTATCAAACTTGTTAAGATAAATATACCTTATATATATATATATATATATATATATATATATATATATATATATATATATATATATATATAGCGTATGTAAATATAAAAGTAGACATTGAGATCAACGCCGAGAGAGAGAGAATATGAGAGAGTGAAAGAGAAAGAGTGAGGAAGATAGAAATCAAGAGACTGTAATAAGTAACTTAGATGTGAGTGGCTAGAAACAGTCATCCAATGAGAACTGTGCGAATGGTCTGATGATTACGTTCAAGCGAGAAACAGACTGTTGTCACTCACCGTTGACCTCAGTATTTACTTTTATATTTACATGTGCTCTATCGTCGATAATGATCACTTTTAGACATATAGCATACCACATAAAATATATTTTATCACATATATATATGTGTGTGTGTGTGTGTGTGTGTGTGTCTGTGTAGCATATCATCATTCAAGCACGATTGGTTGAATAATCTAGAAATATTATGTCTATTTATTTCTATTTTAGTCCTCCCTAATTCATGGATCAATGTTGTTATTTATGTGGTTGAATTTTTCATTTTTTTTATTTTACCAAGTTTCATCCAAGATCATCTTTAAGGTGAATTCCTAAGACAAAAAATTAATGTAATTGATAGTTGTGATTTTTTCTTTTCTTTTTTTTTTTTGAATGCGCAGGAAACACGCTTTGTTATAATCATAAGAACATATGAACGCGCTCTGTTATAATCAAATTTAAAAATTAACCGCTAAAATTATGCTATCCAAGGGAGACAACTTTAACCATTTACCATTCTAATCCTTTAAAAATTACAATTTATTAGTTTTAAAACTTTGCTGTTATAGATATTCTAAAATATAGTTGTTATACTCAATTGATCCGTGAATTTGAGAGGATTAAACTAAAAATAAACAGACGTAATATGTCCAGATTATTCAACTAAACATGCTCATATATATATATATATATATATATATATATATATATATATATATATATATATATGCCACTTATATATATATATATATATATATAAACATATATATATACGTGTGTGAGTGTGTGTGAGTACGTGTGTATGTGAAGACTGGGGTTTATATTTATATACGCTCTATCTCTGATATTGAGCACTTTTACTCATAAATATAGCATTCATTAAAACAATATTTTTATCATTCTATATATATATATATATATATATATATATATATATATATATATATATATATATATGTATATATATATTCCTGATGTAACAACAAAATTGTCCAAATCGTGTAACAGCAAAGTTGTCGAATTATTAGATTAAAAAATTAGAAACGATTAAAGATATCTTACTGGAATTCTCCGGGGTTTTTATAACATTACTGGAATCTACTTTGAACAATAAGAACTCTATTTAACTCTAAGTTGAAATGGTGATCCCTCTTCCTGTTGTAACCTCCTCCTGATCCAGTTTTCCTCTTTACTGTTCCGTCTTTTTAAAGCTTATTCATCGTTGTCTTCATGGTTCTTGAATGGACTTTGAAAATGGAAGCCAGAGTATGAATATTGCTACCATTACTGAAGGCCCAAATGATTCTTTTTCATCTCACCGTTGGGAAGACATAGTGGGGCTGACACAAAATGATATTAATCTGTTCTCTTTCTAGTTGAATAACTCAAATGATTTTTCAGTGATTCTTACGACAAATGGTATCAAGATGACTAAATGTCTTATCTGAAAACCTGTAAAAAAAGAAACCCAATCATGTTAGTGTTTTTTAGATATTAAACATTTTGTGCGATGGACAATTATCCCATGCTGTTACGCCATTTTGAACAATTTTACTGTTACAGCTGATATATATATATATATATATATATATATATATATATATATATATAGATAGATAGATAGATATATATATAGATATATATACTTATTAATTATTCGCAACATTAAAAAGGTCTGACTTTTAATTCCAGAAGCGAAAAAGAAAATAGTCTTTGTACTGCTGAAACTTGTTAACCATGCTGCTACAAAACTGTCAATGTATATCATCATTTTTAAAATAAAATATCTGACAACTAATAAATATTTTATTCTAGACCTTCTTTGTCTCCATTATTCCATGTAATAAAGTATGTGTGACGCGATTAAATGATAACACGAGACTTGAATCTTCATTCCTTAACTTAACCTTTAATTCAAACTAATATCTTGTCAGTCTGTGGTGAGAGTCCCGTCATCGCGGGTCTGATACGTGGACCTAACATTGTGTCTGTGATATGTGAGAGACTGCTCTGCCTAGGTTGTTTTATGTTCATCTCCCAAACGTATATCAGGAGCTGTCTTTGCTTATATATATATATATATAGCGTATGTAAATATAAAAGTAGACATTGAGATCAACGCCGAGAGAGAGAAAGAGAGAGAGAGAGATAGAGAATATGAGAGACAGAGAAAAAGAGGAAGATAGAAATCAAGAGACTGTAATAGTTAACTTAGATGTGAGTGGTTAGGAACAGTCATCCAATGAGAACTGTGCGAATGGTCTGATGATTACGTTCAAGCGAGAAACAGTTGCTACTCACTGTTGACCTGTTATATTTACATACGCACTATCGTTGATACTGAGCATTTTTAGCCATATAGCATACCCTCTAAAATTATATTTTATCATATATATATATATATATATATATATATATATATATATATATAAAAAGAACATAGAAGTCAACACTTAGAGGCGATAGTCTGTTTCATGCTATATGCAATCGTCAGGCCACGATTGCATATAGCATGAAACAGACTGTCGCCTCTAAGTGTTGACTTCTATGTTTACTTTTATATTTACACACGCTCTATCTCTGATATTGAGCACTTTATTCCATAAATATAGCACACCTTAAGACTATATTTCTTTATATATATATATATATATATATATATATATATATATATATATATATATATATATCATCTATCGAGGTTACCACTCAACCGGTGAATCGCGGATCTTCAACCTGGCTGTAGTTATCTTATATCAACTTTGCACCTAGCTTCCTTGGTATTTTGTTGTGAAATTTGAGTGGAAAGCCTATTCCGGCAAAATACCATATAAAAATTATTCGACACTTGACAAACGAACTGATTTGGATTGCCGAATAAATTTATCTTGCCAGCACAAGAATTAAGCATTACAAGAAATCTCGTGGTTTTTTTCTATTTTAATTTTCTGATAAATCAGATTATTAAGTTAAGGATTGTATGCGAGTTCCATGCCTATAAAATAACCTTGCTTACGGCCGCGTCATGTTGAAACATCGGTTCCTAGATAATCACTGGCGTTAAGCAACGTCGTGCCTGGTCAGTATCCAGATGGATGACCGCTTGGGAATACCAGGTACTGTAAGCGTGGATGTGCTCGTGGTGTAATGGACAATGTCTTGAAATTGTTCATCGGAGAGCCAAATTCCATTTCCCGTTGGGTTCGTTAAATTCACTTACGCTCAAATATCCTTCTGGACAGTATGAAACCACCTCTCTTCTCCCAGCTATGGGTTAATTAGTAATGATTTTATCACTAAAACCATTATCATCTCAAAAGTTTCATTGAAGATGACGAACAAGGCACTGCTATCAAGTTTTTCATTATATCTTTTACTGCACTCACACAAGGGACCTCTATTTTGGACACAGAACGCATAAGAACTGTCAAACTGGATACGAGCGCCCTTGACCAATCCTCTATCTACCGTTGAAGGATGTTTACCCGTTTGTCCGAATATGTAGACTACTTACAGCAATAAAAATGTTTTAATTCCCAAACACAGTCAGCACGTTGTGGCCATGTTCATAATTGATATTACTGAGAGTTGGTTTCTGCTTTTTGTGAGAGAATTAAAACATTTCTATTGATATAAAAAAAATAAACATCCCTGATAATGTCATATAGATCAGCAAAAAGCGCCCGGATCCAAAGATCATTTGGACAGCTCCCAGACACCCCAAGTCCAGAAAAGAAATTCCTTGCACGAATGCAAGAAAAATACAAAACCCAATCACAGTGCCCACAATGACATCATTACACCGGGGTCGAGATCATCAAGCCAATGCGAACGATCCTTTCTTTAGCTGTATAGTATGTGGCTACGCTGGGGGTACATACAGTTTTGAATTCAAAGTTACTTTCCCCTGGAACGTTTGCCCCCCAGTCTGTCCTGCTATTTACCCATAACTTGGAGTGGGGAGGGTAGTCATACCTTTCCAAAGGGTATTAGCATATAAGTGAATGTAATGGATACGAACGGAATTCGAACACACGGTGGAGTAATGGATAGAGGCTCGGATTGAGGAATCGGAGAGCCGAGTTCGAATTCCAGTCGAATCACTTACGTGCTAATACTCTTGGAAACGGTATGAATCCTCGTCTACCCCCACCCCCAGGACAGATCGGGTTCTTTAGCCTTGAATGACAGCTGGTCTACCGCAGGAAAAAATCTGCCTCGTCAGTCATGTATCGAAAGATACATGATCACCTAAGCGTGTATCACGCATGGCACATAACTAACTTGATTACGCTTTTGCAATTTTTTGATGGTCCTGATGTTCTTAAGGTGTTGGAGTTCTTAATGCTGTGTTCATCTTTGTGGCAAGTGCAAAGTCGAAACGTAGTGGAAAAAATAGCAACAGCAAAGACAAGAATTTCAAAAACGTAATCGAATATTGATAACAACTTATCTCCAATTATATGATATCTTGAATAATTGATAACTCTGATGAATAACAGAAAGTACATGATATCTGGAACAAATTATATCTTTAATTATTAATACAAAGTGTCTTATGTCTGGAACAGATATTTCCTACCATCTATTTGAATGAAAAGAACAAATGATCTTTGTATTTTTTTTTTTTTTCGACTTTCGATCGATGGTTAGCTTTTGTAAATAAAAAAAAGACGTGCTTGTCAGTTGAACAACAAGGCTGGATCATTTTCATTTACGCTTTGCTAAGCAGATCCCTATTTTATCTGTGCATAGTGGCCACGCTGAGAATCAATCAATAGACGGTCGTGTTAAAATGTCGACAAGCTAAAACATGTTTTCACATTCACCGCAGTGCTTCATATTTCTCCATTATTTTATCCCTCTTTCTTTTTCGAATTTCTTATTCGTTGTTGTGACCTTTTATAGTTTTATTAATAGAATTCGCACTCATAATACTACTGGATGCACAGTACATTGAGATCAGAACATGGCATTACCTGATCTTTTGTTATTTAACGCTTACAGAATCTCAATAAAATATCTGGCTGAATAATTTGTGTGGGGATGTTTTCCTTACTTTATTTGCAAGATAAATGTAGCAGTGATTTTAATTGGTTATAATAAACTTTATTTCACTTGAAATTATAGTCATAAAATTGTTTATAGGAGTTGCTAAGAATTAATAAGTAAGTTGTCTCTAAAGTTTAGGCACATGGTAATTCTCATTAACTATTATTTTTTTTACCTCCACAGATTAAATCTGGTTTTGTCGAAAGAAGAAAGAATTGACATCTTTTTCTGGGGTATGCTAAAGGAGAAGGTGTACTCAATGAAAATCTCAGATGCTACAAACTTGATTGAATGCATACTTTGGTGCTAAAAGTGCTAATAAATTCCAGAACAACGGCAAAGGAACTTGAAAATATGCCGGGTCAAATAGTTATAAAAGAATCTATAGGGTATCCTTAAAATCTGGACACATTATCATTAAATGTCATCTGCAAAATCAGCATCGGTGATGTAAAGTGCAGGATGACGTGAGCTTCTTCTAGGCTGATACATCAGACCATTTTCTTTGATTGTATTCACTGATATACGCATGAGGTAGTCTATTACAATGATGAAAAGGAAAGGTGAAAGTGTGTCATCTTGGAAAATGCCAGCCAGAATATCGAAAGGTTCTGTTTCTCCATCTGAGGTCAGGACAGTGGCCTGTGTGTTGGTGTACAATACTTTGATTGCTTCAATGATTTCTACTGGTATGCCGTAGAGTTCAAGAATTTCAAACATAATCTCGCGGTTGACTGAGTCGAAAGCTTTGCTGAAGTCTACAAAGATAAGAGCTGCAGTTTTATTGCAGAATGCGATTTCCTCAGTTATTCTACGCAATGTGAGGATTTGTCCAAGAGTGGAACGACCTGGGCGGAAACCATTGCTGATTTTGCCGATGACATTGCACTGTTGTCTGAGATAACATCCTCAAATGTGTCGTAGACTACAAGTATCTAGGATCACACATCAAGAAATCTGAGAAAGACTTCAACATTAGAAAAGGCATAGCATGGACTGCTTGTAACAAAATGGATAAGATCTGGAAATCCAATCTTGCTCGTCAATTCAAAATCCAACTTTTCCGCGTATTTATTGAGCCAATCTTATTCTATAGCTCTGAAACTTGGACTCTCTCAGCAAAACAACAGCGCCGTTTAGATGGATGTTATACACGTCTTTTAAGAAGAGTGCTTAATCTCTCATGGCGAAACCACCCAACTCTAGAAATGATATATGGTGACTTGCCGAGAGTATCAACTTTAGTTTGTAAGAGACGTGTCCAGTTCGCCGGGCACTGTGCACGTGCCACAGATGAACTTGTGTCATCATTTGTACTCTGGAGGCACCCATCATCTGACAATCGATCACGCAAGTTAACCTTTCCAGATAGGATAAAACGAGACACATTGATCTCTAAGGAAGATCTTTTAGGTGCTATAACAGATAGGGAATACTGGAGAGGTGTAGTGAGTTCAATCTCGGCTGAGGCTGCAAGATGATGATGATGATCATTAAATATATTTTTTTATCTCCATCTCCATCAGAGTTCAAATCTTTCCAGCTGCGAGACGCCATTTAAAATGGTTTTGTCGAAAGAAGAAAGAATTGACTTCTTTTTCTGGAGTATGCTAAAGGAGAAGGTGTACTCAATGAAAATCACAGATGCTACACACTTGATTGAATGCATAAATTTGATGGCAATGTGGATTTATTGCATCGAGTTCACGTGAATCTTGCAAAGCGCACCAACCTTTGCGTCGCAAATGATGGCAATCATATTGAAGATGTTATTTTTTAATATTCCAGTTGAATAAAAAGTTGTTGAAAATTTCATTTCTTGAAAAAGCATGTGTTCAGATTTTAGGGATATCCTGTACATTGGCGGAGAGATTGTCCGAATTATAAAAGTTATATTTCAAAAGAATCGTAGATACAATACCATTTTCAAAACTCAGTAAATGTAATATGTATGTTGCCAATCTTCGTCAGATAGCAAAAGTACAAAAGAAAGATCAGAACTGAGAAATTAGACATTGTTTGATTGGGCATATTGATCGGCCAATCCGAGGTCAGAAGGCGCTTTTCTGTTGAAAAATAAATTTGAAGAGTTGCTTTTGTTTGTTTTTGTTTTCTGTTATCAGCAAACGGTTCAGACCTGAAATAATTCACTCACCCACCACTGTACAATAGGCCGGGTTCAGGGAGGAGTCATGTTCAACGAACTGTCAAGATCTTAAAAAAAACTCTGAAGTTAAGTTAGAAAATTTTGATGTCAGTGGTACTAAAACATGTTCTCTATAGCTATATTACGGTTTCGTCGTCTTTTCTTCATATTTCAGGTTTCCTTTCTTTGTATTTTTAGGAAATTCACTGTATTCTGCAACACTATAATAAATAAGTATTGTAGGGATAATTGAAAATACATCACGAATATTTATATCTGCATGACAACGCTCGTCTTCGTATTACAAATGTCACGCAGCAAACGTTCACTGAGATGGTAAGGGAAGTTCTTTCACTTGCTACCCAGATCGAAATACACTCGAGGAAGGCACAACGAAACGTTGGGACAACAACAACAAAGATGAGGACAATAATCCGAATATAAATAGTGTAAATAATGATAACTGAGCATCCCAGCAATTCAGACAAAAAAAATACAAAAAACAAAAAAAACGGGAAAATTTTGATGTTTGAATATTTTATAAAGTTAATGAATAAAAACCTTTCTATTGCTCATAGTTACTATTGGTCATATTCTTGTTATGAGCTTATCTTTTGATGACCAGCATACATTTTCTCCGGTCTATTAATCTTCTCACCGAACTTACAGTGAGTATAGAAGAGACCTAGAAATTCTATCAGGATTTATTACATAAAAATAAAATATATGCAGATGACACTGTGTTGATCGCAGACACAGAAGGAAAATTGTAGAAACTCCTATTATAAACATGCCAACAAAATTCCACAATAAAACACACACCGCTTAAATCAAAGTGTCTATTGGTTAGAAATTAACATAACCATATAAAATATTTGACCAATCAGAGAAAGCTAAAAGCATATTTTTCTCGAGCCTATTTTCGGGTAAATTTTCTTATAAAAACCCACAGATTTCGCCTTTCAAAGAGCATGATCCAGTGGATAAAGACATTAGTGACTATACCAAAAGGGTTGTGAGCTCAATACTAGGCCACAGCAGACTTAAAAAGTTGAGTTAAAGGGAAATAACTGAAGACATCCGGAAGAGGCATGGTACGTGGAACTAGAACAATCTACCTTGGTGGACGAAATAAAGGGATCGGTTCGAAATTCCAGTTACCTGAAGAAGGCCGGAGCGTACAACGCCCGAAACGTTGTGAATATGATAATGAAGATGATGATAACAGTCCGAATGATGTAAATATTGTAAGTTACCTAATTATTGATTTAGAAAATCTTGACACAATCTGTATGCCGCATATTGAAAATCAAAAACAAAATATAGTCAAGAATTAATGAAAGCAATACTAATAGAATAATACATAATGTTAATGTGCTTTTAATGGCTTTTACTATAGAATTTTTTAAAAATCGGAATCATCCCAAGAAGGCAGTAAAGCCACTAAGACAAAAGGGGTTACAGGGTGTGGAAGAATTATGAACAGAAACATTAATGATGAGCAGGAAGAAAAGAGAGTAATCAGGTGCACAGTAGTTGTTTGTTGATAGCGATAACATTGCATTTAAATTTTTGCAGATTAAACTTGGCTGGAAAGCATGGAGCCGAAAGGGAGTTACACAAGCGAGAAGTGCGAGAGAAGAAACTTTTAGCTTAGAATTTACGGCAACATCTAGCCAACTCTAAATGCTTTCTAAATGATTTTAATATAAAAATGACAAAGAAATTAATTGTTAGTAGCCGGGAATTAAATCAAGCCTTACAGACAGAATTGTTTATATAAATTATAAATCCTTATTTGGAGCATTTTAAAGAAAGTTTTATATAAATATGTATTTTGGGCGCAATGAAGCCGACATTAACAATACGGAATTGTTTATTTTATTTATTTATTTTCCCGCCTTTCACTTCTTATTTCATTTATTGGTTGCTAGAGAAACGACATTAATGTTTGTTTTAGGACGGCATGATGTCTTTACCAATGATAAATTAGTAAACCATAGCTAACAATGCAAGTTCTACAATCATCTGTACGGTTTGCCTGCTGAAATTAAAAGTAGCCGCTGTAATAACGATTCATTAAAAGTATGGAAGCAGTCAGTCTGATACAAAAATTACAGTTGTGATGTTATTCTGAAGTGACTGCTCGGATGTTTGGAGTTCCTTATTGTCTTTTCCGTTTGTACTTTTTTCTCTTTTTTGATATTCCATCCTTTCTGCATTTAAAAATCTTGATAAAAATGTTGATAACTGTCTCTTAAACAGGTAAGGCAAAAAAGAATCTACTTATTTTCACTATTTACGTTGTTCGCTTAGGCCGTTCTACGTTCCAGCCTTCACCCTTTAATGTCCCCAAAGACACATGGTCCAGTGGATTAAAGCGTTGGTTGATTGATTCAAAAGTGACTTAACCCAAAGAGTTATGTGTTCAATCTCTGGCCATGACAGGGAGAACAGAAACTTGGAGAGTTGAATTATCAATGGAAATTAACTAAAACTGGAACATCCAAAGGTATGGCATGTGGAATTAGAACAATCTACCCCTGTGGACTAAATAAACGGTTCGAATCGAAATTCCAACAAATATTATCTAAAGAAGGCTGGAGTGTACAACGGCCGAAACGTCATGAATGTGGCAATCAAGATGAGGACAACATTCATAACAATGTAAATAGTATTAATAGTAATAATACATTATCTGATAAATAGACAGATTTTGATTTTACTTATGGAATTGCATATTCACATAACAGAGAAAAATATACTAACAACAAACAACTTGACTATTGGATTAGCCGAAATCGTTTGGGGCAATAATTATTACGGACAGTTTCTACACTCTCTTAGTCCCTTAGGGAAAATGTAAGAACATTAAAAAAAATAAAAAATAAAAAACTTATGAAATTTCCCTCGTCTGTCACATTTAATAAAACGTGTATAAAAGAAAGGTTGCCGCCCAAATATAACAGTAATGAAATTTTTAAATGTTTTTATTTTCCAAATTTTTGTCTCCAAAAAAACCTGATTAGTTGGAATCTTGTATTTGTCCTTCTATCTCTCTGTCAATAATAATATCATTGGCTTTCGGTCCTATAAACAACTGCATGGGGTTCTGGAAATTTGGACAGATTTTTACATTGGAAATATGCTCCACATTTTGAAAGCATGCACCTGCATTTTTGTAGGTTAAATTGTAATACGTGTACCTACTTGCTAATCTTCACCGAAGGATTTAAATCTGGCATATCAAACGCTGATTGATTCGTTTGTTTTTGTTTATTCACTACTTATTGGGTCATTGCGCGTAAGTGAATGTAGCGAGACCGATGGGAATACGAACTCGGCTCTTCGGTTTATCAAACACTAGCTTAAAAGCAACCCTATCGGGAGGCATTTAAGCTAGCTCCTGCGAAAAGCTCTTGATTGAGCCTTCATCGCAATAGGTAGGGAGGAGTAGATGTGATATGCAACAATAAACTACAGAAGAACTCAAAATTGATCGCTGCATTTAAGTATTGCATTAATATTTAAGCATACCTTCTGCCGGCACTTAATTTAAAGACAATTTGATGTACGTAGGTCCTTACTTTTTCGGACAATTATTTTTATTTCATGACTGGATTTCGCAATTAATTTCGATTATTCCCAAATTTATTTCCAAGTTATAAAAATTGTTATCGTACAAAAAATTCGTTGCAAAAAATCACGTACGGTTGTAGTCATGAAAACTTGGGAAACCAAAATTTCAGGAATATGAGTCTGGATCCGGCCCGGAATGGTTTTTAATTTGCTCACGGAATCGGCCTGATTCCAAAATGGTACGATATGTTGGGCTACGGCCTCTAGGAATAAAGTTGAAAAAGTGTGACACACTGACATTCGCATATATTATATAGAAGTGAGAAAAATTGACTTAACGCAGCGATGAAGATCAGAACTATACTGTTTACATTTAGAACTTCTCCCTTATTTGTTTCTTTTTTTTACTTCCTTTATTTTGATATTTTTCT
>OZ010573.1:26069324-26104324 GCA_963932145.1 Acanthosepion lycidas
GCGTTGAGAATTGTGTTCTTAAAATATTAGTAAATAAATAAACGAATGTGTCATATTTTACTGGCAATTATTGTTTGATCAAGTGATAGCTCTTTTTCTCTTTTCAAAATTGACATTTTTCTTCTGCTCACATACTCGGTAATAAATGATTGCTTAAGCAACATCAAGTGTTGAAACGCTCTTCTAACAAGTCAATGATCCTCCGTTTGATTTAAGCATTGAAAATTGATTTTCTTCTGATTAT
This sequence comes from Acanthosepion lycidas, assembly GCA_963932145.1. Lineage (NCBI taxonomy): Eukaryota > Metazoa > Mollusca > Cephalopoda > Sepiida > Sepiidae > Acanthosepion > Acanthosepion lycidas. The sequence continues at coordinate 26,069,569 of OZ010573.1, forward strand.
TTATTTTAATTTTTAATTGAGCTGAAATATACTCAAAGTACAAACTAACAAATTGACCTGTTATAATGCTTGGAGTATTTATTAGCAAAGAGCTTTTCAGTCGTCAAATAATGCCAGTTCGCCCGTCAGGAGACTGTGGAGAAAACTATTTCTAACCGGCAGCTATCGAAGATTTCAAATACTAGACCAATCGCCAGATTAAAACGCCTCATTTGAAAAGCAGACGGTAGCTGGTAACGGTCAGTAAAAAATTAGAGAAAGCGTAACATGGGGGAAATATCTACGGCAAATTTAACATCCACTGTCGGAAGTCGATTTTTTTTTGTCTCTGATAAAGTAATAGGTTGATGCGTAAACGAATAAGTGCAAACAAATTGACTGGTGTATTTATTATTTTAAATTCACCAAATTCCAGTTTACACTCCTCCCGTCTCTTCTGAACAGGAATAGAAGTTTATCCCTTACTCCCTGTTTAGGATTGTTCCTTCTAAAGACTCTTCATTCTCTTTCACCCCCAGTATCCCTTTATATCTTAGTGGCATTATCGCCTTGCTTGAGGTGAATTGATAAAAAATAAATTAATTAACCTACTTCAATCCAGTAGGTTATTGTCTCGTAAAATAATTGTGAGTGAATTTGAAACCTTAACCTTTTTAACTTATTGTTCACCCAATACAAGGCCCAGGAGCCACTCAAGGTAGAGAGTTAGTGATTGAGGTTTTTGTGCGTAATATGAAGTAATAAATGAATTTTAAAAGGATATCTAGGAAAGAATTAATCCAAGGTTTGAAGAGATTGTAGTGATTCAGAAACCTTGCCCTCGAGAGTTTGTTTCAGTGAAATAGTTGTCTGAATTGAACTTCATCCTTACTAACGAAATACGATGGGAATATGGATAACCGTTCCAGTGAAACATAGCAGGGTGGGTCTTAGCTCTTAAGGTCAGGGCTGATGGACTTAATGAATGCAGCTCGTCATATCGGAAATAGCGATAAGCTTGCGACATTTCGTCTGCAGGAAAGTGGCAGTAGAGTGGAAAATAATTCATCACCCTCAAGTCTGCGAAGATGCCTCTGAAGTCTGTCCAACCCACATACAGCAGAAGTACACCATGTTTTGTTAGATCTGGCTCTTGTAAAGATAGAGAATAGTAGGATGAGTCAAGTACTAACCCTAGCGATACAGAGAACCGACCATTTTACCAACATCTTTAGCGAGGCAATTCATCATGAAAGGTAAAAGTTCAGGTTCTGCTCTGTGATGGTCAAACTTACGATCTTAGTATTGGAGCTATTGCGCGTTACAAGCCAGTTCTTCCCCCATTGAGCCGCCAGATCTAAGAGGGATCAGCTATCAATATCTGGAAATGCACAAATATAGACTTGTATCATCTCCATTGATATTTACTAGATATCTGAGTATATTCTTTGGCATATCGTTAATATAGAGAAGAATGACGGTAGGAGCGAATAGGGGGCCTTGGGGAACGCCTGGATTGATTACATCGGCTTCCAAAGACTGGCCTTTAATGATGACCTTTATTGACCTATCTGTTACGAATGACTTGATAATTGAGAAAACTCATCCAGACATGCCTTAGCTGGAGAGCTTCTGCATCAAACGCACTATGTCAAAGGCCTCAAGCCAGGTCAATACATCAATGGGTGACAGTTTCGGACCACCAGGTGCTGTAAGTTTGGATGTGCAGATGGTGTAATGAATAATGGATCAGAATTGGAAATCGGAGAGACGAATTCTGTTAGCACGTCTAAAATATGACAAAACGCAAAGAGGCATGAACTCACTTTCATGTTTTTTGGGGTATTTTTTTAAGCGTTTCACCCCAAGCAAGGCGGGAAGCCACTAGCACGCAAGGGGTTACAGAGAATTGGAGCTAGAGCAAATAGGAGTGATAGAGGAACGGATGAAGAGAAGGATAGGGGATAGATCAGGGCATCTGGAAACGTCGATTGACATTACATTTGAATAGTTGGAGATTATAGCTATCAGGGAAACAGGAAGAGGCGAGGGAATTCCACAGGCGAGAGGTGCGAGACATGAAGCTACTGGAGTAGAAGAGACGGTTAGATTTAACAGTTTCGACAGTGAAAGGGTGTGAGCGAGATGCCAGCCTAGTAGAACGCTTAAATTCATGAAGTCTGGGAACCAGCAAAAGCAGCTCATCGGAGCAGTTACCATGAAAGTATTTGTAAAAAAGACAGGAGGCGACGGCACGTTTGTGAGAGAGCAACTGCAGACGAGATGTCAGGTCAGGGCCAATTACGTTGCATATCCGTCTCTGGATCTTATCAAGAACCTTGAGACAAATATAAGGGGCACCAGACCATATATGGCAGCAATACTCCATGCAAGGGCGAATGGTTGATTTGTAGATTTGAAGGATCGACTCCGGCGAGAAAAAATTCCTGAAATGTTATTGCTCTAAACAAGATACAAGAGAAAATTGGAATTACTGGAAGAATTTCATGATGCTTATTCTCAAATGACGCACATGTGTGCCTAGTAGCATGCTTCTGGCGCTCATGTGTGTCCATTTCACAGTTTATTAGTATTATTATTATACCGAGTGTAACAGTAAAATTCTTCAAATCGTGTAACAGTTAAATTGTCCAATTGTTAGATTAAGCTTTGGACTGTTGTATCTTGGAAGTGATTAAAGATATCTTACTGGAATTCTCCGTGGTTTTTACAACACTATTAGACTCTACTTTGAACAATAAGAATGTATTTAGCTCTAATGATGATCTCTCTTGCTGTTGTGACCTCCTGATCCAGTTTTCCTCTCTACTGTTCCCTCTTTTAAAAATTATTGAGCGTTCTCTTGATGGTTCTTGAATGAATTTTGATAGATAGAAGCTAGAGTATGAATGTTGGTATCATTACTGAAGACATGAATGACCTTTTTCCTTTCACCATCGCTCAGTTGAGAAGAGAGTGGGTCTCGCACAAAATAATTTTAACCTGTTCACTTTCTAGCTGAATAACTCAAAGGGTTTTTCAGTGATTTTTACGACAAATGGTGTCGAGATAGCTAAACGTCTTATTTAAAAACCTGGGAAAAAGAAACCTAATTTTGTGGAATTCGTTGTAAATTAAGATTCGCGAGAAAAATGTGGTTGTCATTCCACGTTTGGGTGCCTTTTAAAAGACGACCAACACTTTACTGTCGGAGGAAAATGGTATTAAAAAAAATCACTTACCTATGCAAATTCTTCCAGCCAGATAAGGAGCAAGAGATGTCATGTCCATAAAATTACCAATACTGAAAAGTTTACAGTTATCCTGCCCAACAATAGCCGGAAATTCCTTTCCCGTCTGCTTTGTGCCGATTGCAAAGAGAATAACTTCATCTGACAGAAGACTTTCGGCTACTTTCATAACTTGCGTAGCATCCTGGGACTTGCCGACGACAAATATAATGCCGATCTGAGGCACACCTATTCGCTTGTCGGCTCGAAACACCTCTTGCATGAGAAGAAGTCCGTTGGTTAAATTGTGTGCTGGTGCTTTCGACTGCTTGATGCTTGACAAAACAATTTTAAAGTGTCTGCTACTGTAGCCACTTTGCAGGTTAATCTTTACAGAAGACGACCCGCTCTGTCTTATGACGGCCAGACGCGTATCGCTCGAATCGTCCAGATGGAAAAATTGGAGCATCTGGCCAATAAAGTATTTCTGGCCGTAAAATTCAGATTGATTTAATCTTGAGGAACCATCGATCAAGAAGATAACGTCCACTTTGCCGTTACACACTAAATAAAATAAAATAAAGACAACGCTGAAAATAAAATCTCTTCAAACCTAAACATTTTAATAATCCTATCTCTCTATCTATCTATCTATCTATCTAATAATAATAATAATAATAATATGTATTTTTGTAACGTATTCAATATAATAAATGTAATATACATTAATGAACTATTGATTTATTTTACCCCTGACCAGCGGATCTGTATCGCTGCGAAACTTCAAGCCAAAACATAAGTGATTTGAACGTTTATTTATCTCTCTCTCTTTTCACTCATTCCCTCACTATTTCTCTCTCTCTCTCTCTGTTTATCTATCTATCTATCTATCTATCTATCTATCTATCTATCTATTTATATATATATATATATATATATATATATATATATATAAGTGTAAATTGAAGTCATCACTCAGAGGTGACGGACTGTTTTATGCTAAATGCAATCATCAAGACACTTTTATATTTACATATGCTCTATTTCTGATATTGAGCACTTTATCCTATGAATATAGCATACCTTAAAACTATATTCCTTATATATATATATATATATATATATATATATATATATATATATGATCAGTTGTATGGATATGAGTTTGTGACCCTGGGTTTCACATTTTTGCGATCATCAGACGAACGCATGGATGTGTATCTGCGCACCTATATGCATATATATCTGTGTGTGTAAGAGTGTCATCCCAAACGGAGAAAGAGAAGAATTTCCTCCTCCTACCACTAAACATAATCAAACACAGACAAGCATAGATGCAATTTAAAAAAAAAAATGTACCAGTTTGTCTGATCATCGCAAAATTGTGAAACCGAGGGTCCCAAACACATATCCATACAACTAAATATGTTCGTTCTACCATTGATATTGAGCACTTTCCTATAAGTACTGCGCATATAAAATAATATATATATATATATATATATATATATATATTACTGTTCCAAAGAATATTTTGTAGATACAAACGCTTGAGTAGACGCCCTGTTTTTTTAATAGTGTGAATTACGACTACCAGCCTAGACATTCGAGAGAATTAATAAGAAAAATGTGCTCTTCGAAGTTAATTCATATTCTTAAAAAGCAAAAACAAAAATGAAAAAGAAAAACAGGACGTCTACTCAAAAAATGGGTATTCCTAAAATAACGTTTGTAGTAGTCAGAAATAATGTCATTAATGTCCATTGATTTCTTTAATTTTATATATATATATATATATATATATATATATATATATATATAGAGAGAGAGAGAGAGAGAGAGATAATGGGAGAGAGAGATGGAGAAGGAGAGTGGAGCTCTCGAGAAAGAGAAGGGGAGATAAAGAGAGAATAAAAGGTAAATTAATTTCTGTGTAGTTCAGGAATCTTTGAGCATCTTCTATACAAGTAAACTAGTGTCACGTGATGGAAAAGCGACAACTGAGCTCATTAAATGGTGTAACACAAAAGAGTTCAAAGACCAATACACGCATGCGCGCGCGCACACACACACACATACAAAAAGAAAAAAATGAACCAAACACCATTAAATACTTTTAACATAGTATAAAAATAACGAAAATCAGAAAACCTGTTGACGAGTGGACCGAACGATTAGAAAAAGTTTCGTCTACGAAACTCTAGAATCGGAGTGCTTAATATAACATCAATCAGCTAAGTGACAAATTTTATAACTTTATCGCAAAAAACCGGTTTTAACCGAATCAGCGCTTTCTTCTACGGACTGCTGGACATTATGTGCATTGCTTACTTTGGTCGTTCTCCAAATTTATCCTATATTTTGTTTGAGATGTCATATTACGTTACTGTGAAAAGATATGACTACAAATTGAATTTTGCATTTCGGAAGAGCAAATTTTCAAAAGTGAATCTCTGCTTAAAAATTTCATGTGTCCATTGCAATAGGTGTCTGTATTTATAAAAAAAAAGAAACTATGATCTGAAATTGGAGTGAAAACACTGAAATTACCTTCTCTGAATCCATCACAAAAATCCAGTATATGGATTTAGTAAATACAAAACACTTCAAATACCTCGGTGTATGGATCAGCTATACCAAATTTAGTACAAGAGATAACGGAATTAAACATAGAATAGGCTCCGGTACAGGTAGTTTCGCCCAACACCACAACTTACTACAAAACCAAAACATTAACCAGAAAACTTGACTCAGGTTCTTAAATAGCCTTGTCAGATCGAAACTTTCATATTGATGTCATGCATGGCACGAAAACCGTTCAGAAATATCTAAACTGTCAGCTGTATACAACCACTTTCTAAGACCAATGGTTAAAAGTAGCTTTGAGCGAGTGAAGTCTATGGCTCTTGGTGAAGATCATACTTCTTCGAACCTTGTGGATTGGCGCTACATGATCACAAACAAAGAACTACAACAAATAACAAAAACCACCACAATTAAGAACTTTCAACAGCATCAAAAGTTAAAATGGATATCACATGTAACTCGAAGAGAAAATAATGAGATAATCAAGATGTTGGCATTCCACTCTACTTCAAATAAAAGGTTAGGAAGGAAACTCCCATCAATACTGAAAAGAGCGATAACAGCTACATTTCATGAAAAATTGTTTTAAGGGAGAAATATTCTATAAATTTCAGCCAACAGTAGTACAAGCTGCTCGGTCAATGATTGCTGAATGTGTCCTTATAAAGAAACAGCTAATTATTATTACCATTTTGAAGTTTCTTTAGCCTTAAAAATAAAGTTTGATCATTAAAATACTGGTTTCAGTAACACTATTTACATTATTCGGACTATTGTCCTCATCTTTGTCGTCATATTTATTACAATGTTTCAGCCGTTGTACGCTCTGGCCTTCTTCAGGTGGTTGGAATGTCGAACTGAACACTTTATTTCGCTCACTGAGGTAGACTGTTCTAGTTCCACGTGCCATGTCTAATGGATGTCAGCTATCAATTATCTCCTGCTTAATTCCTTCTTCAAGTTCTTCACCGCCTTAACCAGGTATTGAACTCACACTCTTTGGGTCCTGTGTCTCAAGGACACATGGCACAGTGGATAAAGGCGTTAGTTAGATCCAGTGACACCGGACGAAAACGTTGTAATAAATATGGCGACAAATATGAGGACAATAGTCCGAATAATGTAAAAATAGTGTGCATAATACCTAATCTCAGAAATATAGAGAGATACTGGCTTCAATAAGTGTATCAGACAGAGAACTTTTCAGCGATCCTACGTATAATAATAATGATAATAATAAAAATAATAATAATAAACAATTGAGGTTGCGCGGTATTGGTGCCCACTGAATATAAAACATGGCACGACAGAGTGGGCCAATATCTGAACAGGAAAATCTGCAACACTTACGGAAAGGAAATTGCAAGAAATTGGTATAAACACCACCTAGACCCGGTTACGGAGATAGGACCTGTTACAATTTTATGGGACTTTACAATACACAGACAGAGCAATCAAAGTTATTCGGCCAGATATTGTGACCAGAGACCGCAAAGACAAAATGTCCCTTCTTATTGACATGGCAGTCCCTGCAGACTGCAATGTATCTTTGAAGATCTTCAAAAAACTATCAAAATACAAGGACGTTGAAAGTGAATTCTCAAAAATGTGGCGCGGGAGGACATCAACAATTCCAATTTGGATCCCTCGGATTAATTGGAAAAGATTCCCATAGACTCATTGAAGAAATCCCTGGTAGTCCATACCTTAAAGAAATACAAAATGTTGTACTCACAAGTACAACCCACACCTTACGGATGGCTTTATCTATGTAAAATGTGTGATTTTTTTCTCAAAACTGCTCAGTGAAAAATGTCATGATGCCATTTCTATGACAAATAATGAGGAAAGAAAGGTTTGAAAAAATTGTCATCCACAAGAATTACTGAAGGCAAGAAGGGCGGGGTGGGGTTACGGCGTGTAATCTACCTAACGAGTTTATGAAATAGATGGATGAGGAGGGACTCGAGTAGCAAAGGAACAAGTAATTCTTAGGGCTACGAAGGATAAGGTGTGGAGAGCCATGATCACCCATGGGGATAACAATTTGAAGAAAGTTACTCACCGCAATCGCACTGTTCAACGCCGAGAAAAATCAAAACAATTGAAGTGTAAGCAAACAGTAACATTTTCCCTTCAGTTCTGTTTTCGACAATAAAGCCGAAAAGAACTTGTGACGCATATATATGTAATATAGGTAAAATCCGGTTAATTCTTTTGAGAGATGACAGTTTGTCACGCGTTTCACGATGGAGATATTTTAAAAAAAATGTCTGCCAATGCCATCGTAACAACGAACTCAAGACACATCCGGCTGTAATGGAAGCAGATTAGTTTTAAACACGACCACTCATGCTCGTCTCGACGGAAAACATTCATCATTTTTAAACTAAAATGTCGACCTGCCGAAGACCGAAGACTTTTTTTTTTATATTGTTATCTCTGACAGATAAAAGAGTATACTTTTATTTATATATTTGTTTACTAGAGCTAGGGACACGTTTAAAGCAGGTGCTAGAGTTTTAAAAATGAAATAAAGAACAAAATTGTGTTTTTCATTCAACTGGCCTGATTTATTCCATTAATCACACATTTTAAGGATTGTTCTCGCGTTTCAATGTTTAAAATACACGAGATGCTTCGGAAAGGTTCGTGGAATTTGACTATGAAAAATATTACTTAATCTAACAGCTACTCTACTGTCACCTTCGAAAGAAGACTAGGTGTTAGGATGCTGCTCAGAAAAGGTATCAGTAAAAGTCCGTACTACGCTCGGTTATTACATCTTTTTGCTCAAGTGCACGTGAGACACGAAAGTGTTAACATCTAATTTCTACAGCTATAGACATAGAATATGCTAAGATACGAAAAACGTCTTCCCTTAAAATGTTTTCGAACTGTATTAAAGATTCATTTTGTCCTTCATGTGGGTACGCGGGTAATGTAACAGTTAACGACTCGAAAAAAGAAATCGAATTCTAAGTTCGAATTCCGGCCGAGTTCGTTGCACACACTTTCTCACTAATACCCTTGGAAAAGTTATAGATCCCTCTCTTCTTTCAGCTATCGGTTAAATAGTAGAGCTGATGGGGCTCTCTTGCCTTAAAATGACAACAAGTCTGCAAGAAAGGAAATTTTGAATTCGAAACCAACTTGAAGAGGAATGGGTTCCGTCAGGTTATCTTGAACTATCACACCAGTGCTGCAATGGTTGCAGTATATATGGTGCCTGTAAGTCTCTAATAGATTACTGGACTTGTGATGTAACGTTACACTTCATAAAAGTTATCATCATCCTTCGACCTTCCTGTGGAGGAACTCCATTCCGAATCCCTTTACACACTGCTCTGTCTGCATTGCCGTCCCCAGATGTCCAACCCTGAGTCCCGAGTCATTGTATCTGGGAAAGTCAAATTTCATAAGAAGACACCTCTAGAAGGATGCCATAGAAGTAAGGATGAGGTGATCCTCCCGTCCGCTCGGTGACAGTGGCCGGCAAACTGTAATCGCTTTTGTTTGAGTTTAAAAGAGATGGGTTTCAGTTGTCCATAAATTGTGTTAAGCGTTGCATAAAAGTTATACTACATCTGTAATTTAATATATCAAATGTTTATGCAAATGTAACAACTAATAATGGGCAGTCTTATTTTCAAGAAAAATTATTGCAAGAAAAGCAAGAATTACAATACAGTAATACCTTACCATTAGCAGAATTGCCAGCTTTGTTTTCTCATATCCGTGGAATATTAATGCTCAAAACTTTTATTAATCGAAACCTCTGCAAAATGTATTTAAAAGGAGCAAATCTTATATAAAAAGGCATAGATATAAACCTTTAATAATAATATTACAGTTACACTTCACTTAACGACCTGGTCATTAAATGAGAAGTTATAGCTTACTGCTATTTTAAGCATACTATACGTGAAATGAGTTTGGGTCAATCAGTTTCAGGTACCTTAAATGTCACTTTTGCACCATTTGTAACATTTCTAATTTATTTCTAAATGATTATACAATAGACTAGTGCACTGTGTGTGTGGCATCCATCGGTTTCGAGAGATCGTGTATCTGCGTCCCAAATAGTTATACCTCAGCTGCTGATGGCGGTAGGCATCTGTTATGGCTGTACAGGCCCGCACAGGAGTGACAGTCTCAGTTGCAACCAATGCATGTGAAGACGCTCTCCCCCGATGTCGCCGTGTTGTTTTCTTTCCTTCGTGCACGCTTCACCTTTGCGGAAAACCTCCGTTTTTTTCTCTCCTGGCTCCAGTCCTCGGTGTAAATCGTGTCTCCAGCGTGAGCAAACGTTGGTGATGTCTTCCCACCTCTCGATGATCATGTAATGTATTATACAGTAAATGTAATAGCGACAGTCACAAAGCACTGTCCGAGACCCTTAATCAGGCTCCCTGTCCCCTATTGAGTGGTTTGTGGTAGTACGCACCGGCTCCGTTCAGCATTTGTTGGTAGAATCACATCTGTCGCTTCAAGTCTCATTTTTCATCATTCATGCAGGATTCATGCCATATATTCGAATTCACATAGCATTTTGGCACTCTTTGTTGCCAACGAAATTTTCTTATCTCTTAATACTTCGCTTAGTTTCTGGAAGGCATTTTTCGCTATTCGTATGCACTTTCGAAATTTTGTGTCACATTTTTCGTGGTCTGTTACTATGTTACCCAGATAGCTGAAATTCTCTACCTGCTTAATTTTAACATCCCTAATACGTAATTTGTGCCTCTTTTGCTAACAGCCAGGCACTACATTCTTACAAATAATAGTAATTTCTTCTAGCCTTTGACGACCTTGTTTCTCCTTTCTGTGTCTGCCCAGTCCTGTATGTGAAGATAAACTACATCCGGCAGCAATGTCACTTATTGGGAGATTGGAGGTTTTGAGCTGCGTGAAACCATCTCTTATTTGCTATTGTTTCCAGATCCACCCTGGCCCGGCGAGGTAGCACCTGTTATGGTCCTAGATATATGAAAATAGTGACCCACCAAACAGAAACAAAACACTATGAAAGTATAAAAATACAATTTTATAGTAAAAATACAAGCAATAAATTTTTATAGTAAAAATACCATCAGTACATTTTTATATAAAAAAATTATCAAAAATACATAATTATCCATATACATACATCGTCAAAGCAAAATCACCAGCAATACATTTCATATTAGAATTACCAACACATTTTATAGCAAAATGACCAAAAATACATTTTATCTGTGACTAACGGCATACAATTGCGTTCAAAATAAATTTAGTTGAAACCATAAAACTGTGTTCAAAATATTTAGATTTTGGTATTAAATAATCTATAAAACTATTGATATGTCGCTAAACAAAATCAACCAAATCAAACTGTGACTGTCAGCATCACCTGTGTATCTTATGTCCCCTGATAATAATTCTTCGTAGGTCTTGTAGTTCTCTTAAGATAGGCTCGCTGTATTGTAATGGTTATATTAGACGTTTCCCTATAAGTATTTATTGACCGAGCAACTAGTAATGTTGTTGGTTGAAATTTATAAAATCTTTTTCTTAAAACAACTTTTCAGAAAAACACGTTTCGCAAGCCCACTAGCTGTTATCGCTCTTTCTATTGCTGATGGGAGTTTACTTCCTAAACTTTTGTTTGAAGTAGTGTAGAATGTTAACATCTTGATTATGTCATTATTTTCTCTTTGAGTTACATGTACTATTCATTTTAAATGTTGCTTGTTAGTAATCCTCAAGTGATGTGGTTTCCGTTATACAGTACAGTTTTTTGTTTGTGATTACGTAGCGCCAAAACGTTCAAATAGGGATGATCTTTGTCAAAGCCCCTTTTAACCACTGACCTTAGAAAGCTGTTGCATTTCAGGGTTGCAGGTCCGGATCCGGTCTGGAATATTTTTTACTTTGATCACGGAGTCGGCCCGATTCCAAAATAATATGATATGTTAGGCTACGGACTCTAGGAGTAAAATTGAATACATGGAAATATTTATTTTGAAACACTTATTTGAGAACAGTAATTTTTCATTTGAAATGAGCTATTGAAAATTAGAGAGTTGTGTCCCTTTAAGTTGAAAAAAAAGTGTGACACACTGACATTCGTATTTATTATATAGATGAAGAATAGGCGCTTTGGTTATATAGAATATGCAAGAGCGTTTGATAAAGTACGTCACAAAGAACTATTTGAACTGCTAGATAAGCTTGACGTATTTGGGAAGGATATTAGAATAATCCGGCATTTATACTGGTGGCAAACCGCCTGCATACGCATAGAAAATGAATTCAGTAAATATACAAAACCTAGAAAGGGATGTAAGATAAAGATGTGTCTTCTCACTGGACTTATTCAATTTATACAAGAATTATTTTCCATCCTCCAACCTCTCTCTCACAGGCGGGATGTGGCGAGTCTCTCATTGCTCTATCGCTACTGCTATGTAAAGTGCCCGGATGAACTACATTCCTTGGTTCTGCCAGGTCTAACCTTCACGGCTAGGACGCGCCATGCCACTGACATTGTAGCAAACCATCCACATTCCCTCCATATTCCATCGGCAAGAAGTAAGTTCCACTCAAGCAGCTTCTTCCCACGAACTACTTCCTTGTGGAACCGACTCCCAAGAGGATGTTTTACCCCGTCACTACAATCTTAACCTGTTCAAGTCTAGATTTAACCATTATCTTCCATCCTATCCATATAAACTACCCCTTAATGTAAACCTCTACCTTGAGTGGCCACCGGGCCTTGTACAGTGTGAACCTCACTGTAGACAAAATCGAGGTGATTCCAAGTGAATTAGAAGTCCTATCAGGATTCATTATTGGTGGCCACAATCTTTACAACATAAGATATGCAGATAAAACGCTAATGATAGCAGACACATAAATGAAACTACAAGAATTCTTACAGAAAATAGTGAAGGGAAGCTAGAAAAAAAGGACTAAATATCAATTGCAACAAAACAGGATGCTTGGTTGTTAGCAAAAAGATGAGTTCAACAAGCAAATTACAAATTGGAGATACCAAAATCAAATAATTACAACAATTTAAATACCTGGGAAGTGTTTTAACAGATGACGCAAAGTGTGACACTGAAATCCGGATGTAGATTGTAAAGCAAAAGATGCCTTTCAAAAGCTAAGGAAAGTATTAAGAAACAGGAAAATTTCGTTAGAAACAAAGGAAAGAGTACTGAACTGCTATGTAATACCAGTCCTCCTATATGGCCAATCTCGTCGCAGATGAAGCAGAAACTTGAAACAACAGAAATGTGGTTCTACAGAAGGATGCTGCGAATCCCACGGACCGAACATGTGAGCAACGACGAAGTTTGAGAGAAAATGGAAACAAAAAGAACACTTATACTTAACATCAAGAAGAGAGAGTTGAAATTTATAAGGCATGTAGTGAGGACAGACGGCTTGGAAAATTTGATACTCACAGGATAGATTGAAGACAAGAAGGGACAGAGCAAAAAATGCCTACAGAGCGAACTTGAGTTAATTGATGGTGGAATAAGTTTTACGGGGAGATCAGAAAATGATAGGATTTACTAAGAGCTACAAAGGACAGGAAATTATTGAGAGCCATGAAGGGACACCGTACATAGAAGAAGAAGAAGAAGAAGAAGAAGAAGAAGAAGAAGAAGAAGAAGAATGAATGAATCTTTTTGGTGGTTTTCGTTATTTTACCAATAAATATCTTCCTTTATCAATTGATTGGTTTGATTCTTAACATGAATTGTAATCACCGATCTGTTTTTTTTTATGGCTGTGATAACTTTCGGCTATCCTGAGCCTTTGTTCAAAGATCAAAAGGGGTGGTTATCTTGCAGATGATTCGCGGTGTACAAATGTTGCTGTTGTGATGATTGTACAGTGTACAAATGGTTGCGATGTTGATGATTGTGATTTCTTAAATTAAATAATTCAAAAATGAATACCAACAATCGTGAATATTTATTTAGGCATAAGTTATTCTCCAGTTCGGTATGGAACAAGAAAGAAAGTTTGTATCGTTTGGTGTCAATGCCCTAAGGGAAATTCCGGTTTGTGGTAGACCAACCTAATCACATACCTGTGTCAAGAGGTGTACTGACTGTGCAAATTTGTCCGCTTTTCTGTTGTCAATATGTAGATGAATATGTGCAATAATTTGGAGACATTTCATTGGTGTTTGATATTTCGACACGTTGTCAAAGTTCCGGATATTACAGACGATGTTGACGTCAGTATGATAAATCAAAGACTGGGACAGAAGAGAGTTGTAAAAGTTTAATTAAGTTTATGCTTTGATTTTCCTAGCCGCAGGGGAAATTGGAGTTTATTTTTAATATTCCTACAATTCCTTATTCTACGTTATTTGATAAGCAATTAAAATCACTAATTATTATATTAGTTATTCACTTATAAAGAGTGTTCCAAAAACTTAGACCGATTTTAAATGTGAATTAAGTTTTTGTTTTTGTTTTTTTCTTTCAGATTCAACTTAAGTCTTTGGCAATTACAACCATGGAAAGATCGGGTACCTCGAGGTGGTGTAATGCTTAGCAAGCTTGTCTCGCTAGAACAATTACGACTGAGTAGTGTGTTCGATCCTCACTGGGTGCCCCATATTTTCAGCCTTGTGCCACATCTAAGCTACGCTTGGAAAATAATTACAACCATGGAAAGATTAACAATCAAACAAAGTGTTAAAGTTATGGAAGCCTATTATGAAAATGGACATTCAAACAAAAATGTACTTCGCGGTTTCTTTTGGTCAACATAATCGACCAACCGAGAGTACAATTGGAAACGATGTAACGTTGTTGTGAAGAGGTTCAATTCCTGCGCGCGATGATGAATAAAGGTGTCTCGATTTTCGGTCACATTTTCGTCCACTGCAGTAATGTTTTCAGCTGAACGGCGGAAACAATGGCGTTTTCACATCTGCCCCCGACCCAGTTTGTTTGAATTTACGCACAATTTTTCCAATTGCATCTTGAAACTTTAACACGTTGTTTGATTGTTAATCTTTCCATGGTTGGAATTGCTAAAGAATTAAGTTATTAAATCTGAAAGAAAAAGAAAAAAATCATTAGACGCTTAAATTTAATTCACATTTAAAATTGGTCCAAGTTATTGGAACACCCTTTATATATATATATAAATATTTTTTTACTTATAAATATGCCATGGGTTCGACATAATGTATATCAGTATTCATGTACGGCTAAACAGAAGCATTTCAAAACAGAAGAAATAAATCTTCTAAATAAAGCAACGGCAAATGCTGTCCTCTAGCTCGGGCCATACTTGGTCTACATAGACATCTTATACCTTTTTTAGAATCAGAATGATCCCGGAATTGAAAACCTGCCCTTCGTCTAGTGCTTGACCATCCAGCATTGGGATTTGTGTCCACATGAGTAGGGAGCAGTTAAAAATTTAAATTTGAAAATAAATGAAATAATTAGTGATTTTAAACCTTTTAAATTTATAAATTTTAAGTTTAAAGTAACACAAAAATCAAAATCTTTGTGAATTTAATTTTTTTTTAAAAATTCAGTATAAAATATCTCCAAAACTTTGTGGATTGAGGAAATCAATTTTATTTCTTCAGAATGGCAAGGAATCAGAGTTAAAGTCAGAGGTTTCGTGACGTGAGATTTTGAAGTTCTGCAGGGTTTGTGATTTGAAGAACTCAACTCAATTGAAGTTCCACTGAGTTTGTAATTTGAAGAACTCAATTTTCTGTCTGAATTGGAATTTCGGCCCCAATCGGAGCTTCGGCCCCAATCGGAGTTTCAGCCCCAATCGGAGTTTCAGCCCAAATCGGAGTTTCGGCTGGAGTTTAGAATTATAGCACGAATCAGAGTTAAAGTGAGGTTTTGATGCTCCATGGAGTGAAATGAGGAATTCAAAGTTATTTCTTCAAAATTATCATTGCTGTTTTCTAAGCCGAACCAGAGGTCTCTTTAGTTTTGGGTCGGAGAAGCTAGCTTAAAAGTTCTCACAGAGTTCAACTTTTAAACTAGTAGTTAATAGAATGTTAGTAACTGTTTTATCTAATTTATAGCAACTAAAATAAAATTTTCATAATCTGTTTTATAGATATGACTTATTTTATTACTATAAATTAAATATGATATATTTTATTAAGATACATAAAATAAATAAAAAATATTACCTATCTTAATTATTTTTCTATGACTTTTTCTTACCTGCAACCCAAGCTTATGATTTTTCTCCTTGCCCAAACAAAACGTACCTTATGACCTTTTTTCAATGACTTATTGCCTATGACTTTTCCTGCAATCTAACCTAAATGGCTTGTGTGTTAATCGTTGCTCTACAAGCACGTTCGTATATAATTCATTTACATATCGATGGTCCAAAAACCAGATTCATATTTTTATTCACATCGAATCTTTTTCATCTTTCTTTCTTGTATAAGATCTCCTCTGCTTTCTTTCCTTTATTTTCTTCCTTCTATTTGTTTTTCAGATTATTCTCTATACTTCCCCTCCTTTCTTCCTTTCATTCTTTCTTCCTTTCTTTCTTTTACAGGAGCTCCTTCTGTCTTTCCTTTACATTCTAGCTTTTCTTTCAGATTCTTCTTCTTGGCCTCCTTTCTTTATTCCTTTCTTTTATATGATCTCCTCTTCTTTCTTATCTTTACTTTCTTCCTTCTATTTGTTTTTCAGATTATTATTCTTTCCTTCTTTCTTTCTTTCTTTCTTTCTTTCTTTCTTTCTTTCTTTCTTTCTTTCACTGATTCTCCTCTTCCTTTTCCATCTTTCTTCTTATTATTCCCTATCTTACTTTTTTTTCGTTATGCTCCTTCACTCTACTATTTTTTTTTCATTTTCCGTCTCACCAATCCCACTTTTTCAATATCTCATGAAGTATTTTTCTCGAATTACATTGCCCCCCCCCCAACACTTATTGAAAAAGAAATAAAATTCATTCATTCTTTTAATCTTCCTTATTTTCAAAGTGATTTTATTGATGTATTATTGCATAATAAACTGACCGCTTTGTTTATGGGCAAAGCATGAGCGATCTTATTCAAGTTTTGGTTCGTGTTGCAGTCATAGCAACAAAGGGTCTGACGCAAACCTTTCATGACGATCCAAGAAAGAAAGAAAAACGTGTAAGAACTTGCAGCCAGAAAACTGCCTCCCCAAATTGACACTGAGTAAAAAAGGAACTCAAATACATACATACATATATATATATATATATATATATATATATATATATATATATGTATGTATAAAACGAATCAATAATCACTAATACCTAACAGATAAGTCAATATTTAATCAGTACCATATCGCGCCACTAGAAAAATTATTTATTTTTGAGATATTTTTTCAGAAAGCGCGTAACTATTATTTTATTAATAGTGACAGTTTTCAGATAAAATTAAACCTGAGGCAATAAGCCCAATTTTTAGCCATTTGCGAACAGCTGTTAGAAGCAAAGTAGTTCGTCAAAAGGCTCCAAGCTTTTGCCTTGTACCCTTTGTTTTTCATTGCAAAAAACAATAGGATGTATTTTTAGTATACGATAGTCACTATTCCAGCCTTGACTTTGTTCAAAAGTGTTTACGAGGCCTTATGGATGATGAATCATTTTCCATCCTACAACCTCTTTCCCCACAGGCGAAATGTTGCTCGCCTCTTGCTGTTCTGTCGCTATTTTTATGACAGATGTTCAAACGAGCTACATTCCTTAGTTCCACCAGTCCGGAACTTCGCAGGTAGAACTCGCCATCCCACACACATAGGATCGACTTTGGGCACCTCGAGGTGGTGTAATGATTAGCGAGCTTGTCTCGCTAGAATAATTACGACTGAGTAGTGAGTTCGATCCTCACTGGGTTGCCCCCCTACATCCGGCCTTGTGCCACATCTAAGCTATGCTTGGAGAATCAATAATGGGCACCTTGAGGCGGTGTAATGGTTAGCAAGCTTGTCTCGCTAGAACAATTAAGACTGAGCAGTGAGTTCGATCCTCACTAGGTGCCCCATAATTTCGACCTTGTGCCACATCTAAGCTATGCTTGGAAAATCACTTCATAGGATCGACTCCTCCTCATACCCTTTTTATTCCAGTGATAAGGAAGAAATTCCACTCAGACAGCTTCTTCTCCAGAAATGTAACGTTGTAGAACTAACTTTTGAAAGGATGCGTCCACGATCACTATAATCTTAACCTCTTCAAGTTTGGGGTCAACCGTTATCTATCCTATATATTCTCATAATCTGCACCACTTACACCCTACTTCTACACCCTTACCACAACCCCATTTAGTAACCATCTACCCTCAATGCTTCTTGAGCCTTGTATTGGATGAACAATAGTATAAGCAATTTATTTTTAAAATGATTTTTAACGAAATTTCAAAAAATATAACTTCAGGAAAGGTGCATACTACCTCCGAACCTCCCGTCCAGGTGTGTAAGTCTCATTGGTGGCCCCAGGCAGTGCTTTGCGACCCTCGCTATTTTATCAACATTTTCTACCTACATTTATATCTTGCTTTTTTTTGTGCCGTGTCCCTTCAGGACGTCGTCGATCATGGCTCTCCCCTTCCCCCTATCCCTTGTAGATCTCAATAAGTTTTGTCCCTTTGCTACAGGCCCTGTTCTGTCATCCACTTGCTTAAGCCCGCTAGATATGTCACGCATTGTTTTCCCTTGTCTCTCTTTCCCTTTATTCGCCCTGTGAGTATCAGATTCTCCAAGCCCTCCTTTCTCATTACGTGTCCTAGGAATTTCAGCTTCCTCTTCCTGATGTTCAATATAAGCTTCCTCCTTGTTTGCATCCGCTCCAAAACCTCGTCGTTGCTCATACACTCGGTCCATGATATCCTTAGCATCCTTCTGTAGAACCATACCTCAGTTGCCTTCTTCATCTTTGAGGAGACTGTCCAAAATTCGCTGCCTTAAAGGACGACAAATATCACGTAGCAGTTCAGTACTTTTTTCTTTGTTACCTCCTGCTTCCTAATACTCTTCTCAACTTTTGGAATGCATCCTTGGCCATCCCATTCCGTCTTTGGATCTCAGCGTTGCACTTATCGTCCACTGTCAGAACACTTCCTAGATATTTAAATTTCCGTACCTGCTTGATTTTAGTGTTCCCGACCTGTAAATCGCATTTCAGGCTCATTCTTTTACTGATGACTATGCCTTCTGTTTTCTTGTAGTTTATGCTTAGTCCCTTCTTCTCGCTCTCCTTCGCTACCTTCTGTAAGAGGTTTGTCATTTCTTTTCCGTGTCTGCTATCAGCACTGTGTCATATGTGTATCTTATGCTGTTAAAATTTTGGCAGCCAATGATGAATCGCGGTATGATTTCCAATTCTTTCAGAATTACCTCGCTCTATATGTTGAATAAGTCCGGTGAGAAAACACATCCTTGCCTTACGCCCCTTTCTATTTTTGTATATCTACTGAACTCATTCAGCTGCCAGTATAGGTTCTTGATTATTCTAATATCTTTCCCAAATATAACCAGGTTGCTGAGCAGTTCCAACAGATCATTATGGCGTACTTTGTCGAAAGCCTTTGCATAGTCTATAAAACACAGATGCACGTCCTTCTGCCTTTATATTGCTCTTTCTGTTAACATTTTGAGCATGAATATCGCGTTCCTTGTTCAGGAGTCTTTAACGAACCTGCACTGTTCTTGTCCTATCTCTGGCCTGATTCTGCGGCGCGCTCTATTCACCAGAATACAGATGATGAGTTTTTTTTTTTAGGTGGCTCATTAAGCTGATTGTTCGGTAGATTTCACATTCTTAGGTAGTACTATGAAAATAGATCTGCTGAGATCTTCCGGTATATCCCCACTGTTCTAGATTTCATTTTTTTTTTCTGTGATCTTGTCTCTACCAAAATCCTCTAAGGCTGTCAGCATTTCCGTTACAATTCCGTCTGGCCCTGCCGGCTTCTTTCTATTCAATTTCGTTTGTGCAGCCTCTACTTTGGATTTTAGAATTTCAGATCCGTCAGAACTTCTGTGTATTGCTGGTTTTTCTCTTTCGTCGTGGAAGAGTTCTCCAACATATACGTTCCAGTGCTGAAGAATTTTTTCCTTCTCTAATATGATAGTCCCAGCCTTGGATTATATGCCACCAGTTGACGAGTACGCTTATTTGTTTATGCATATCTCCTTTGTTGGTGGTACTCAATCTCTCCATTTCAGTCCATTTTTTGTTTATCCACTCTTCTTTAGCCCGCCTGCATTTGGTCCTTATTTCATTGTATAATTTTCTGTGTTCCGTTCCGTATCTTGCCAGAGTTTTCTTTGCATCATGTCGAGAATCTCATCAGTCATCCACTCGTTTTTTTGTTTTTCTTTTTTGACCATTCTCCTTTGGGATGATACCTTTTTGCTGATGTCACTGCTTTATGCAGCAAATTAAACTAAGCTCAATTGACTATGATGAAAAGTTTTCACGGATTTTGAAGTCATTCTGGGGTCTTTTTTTTTTCGTCCAAATGTGTGAAATTGTTTTCGTCATGCTAAGTCAATAAAAATCACTGTATAAAATTCACTATTGGTTATCTCTAATGTTGAATTTGTTAAGATTACTCAACTTCTTAACAAGTAGAATCTGAAGTTGATATTAAAAATTCCCGCAAAACATTGTTGATTTATTTAAGAGGCGTTGATCTATTATGACTTCTCTTTAATTTGTATTTAGATACATTGTATTTATTTTAAATTTTTCTAGTTGAATTGTTCACCTATATTGCGTTTATTTTTTATTATAGATAATGACATTACAATGAAATGTATATTTTATATGAATACTGCCTTATGAAAATTAATATGTAGTAGAGTTGGGGACCTGTATCATAGATTCGTACGGGAATCATAGATTTGTATGAAACTCTTGCATCGGCTTATATTTACAATACACTATACTAGTTCAGTGGTGTACCATCGAAACTTCTAGATACGTGCAAGCATTCTTTGAGCAAAATCATCCACTTTATTTCATCTTATAAGGGACTCTTTGACAGTAGAACCTTCGACTTATTTCCACAGAAATATCAGATAAAAGAAGAATAATTATATTATAATTATGGCGTTTGATGGTATAATGATTTATTTTTAAAATGTATGAAAATTTAAAAAACGAATGTGTTCGAAATTTAAAATAAAAATTTCACATGAAAATATTTATTCTCATCAATAAAAATTATTTGAAAAAGTATTTGAAAAATTAAAATAAATGTATTTTATTTGAAATATCTATTTTTTTAAATTTAAAATCTCTCCTTGTTCTATATTCTGATAAATGTGGGCCCTAAATATAATATAATAGATTTGTATGAATAGAATATATATTCTTTGTAAGGAAACAGTTTGTAGATCCAATTCCATTGGCATATTTTTGTAAAGAGGGTTTTTGTTGAGAGTCTGGTTTCATTTTTAGGCCCAATTCATACAGATATCGTACGCCTTTTCTAAGTAAAAAAGGACTGCCGTGAGATGTTCTTTCTTAACGAAGACTTATCTTACAAAGGTTTCAAGGAATACTAAGTGATCCATGGTAATTTCTTTTCCTAAAAACACATTGGTAGTCACTGATTTGGCCGTTAGTTTCCAAGTACTAAGTCAACTTGTTGTTGACCATTTTCTCCATAGGCAGATCGTTAGTGCTATCGGCCTGTAGCTTTCAGGGTGTATGTCATCCTTTCCAGGTTTTGGAATAGGGATGATGAATGACTGTCTCCACATATTTGGGAAGTTGCCACTTGTCCATATGTTGCTAAACAAATTTAGAAACAGTTGTAATGATTTGTTAGGCAACAGTTTTATGAATTGATAGTGGATATCATCGGGTTCCACAGCTGTATTATAGGCTTTCGTTAAAGATTCATTTAGTTCCTCTATAGTGAATAATAGGTTATATCTCTCGGTGTTATTTGATTTAAAGTTTAATTTAGATTGATGGATCACCTATAGATAAATCTATTGCAGAGTAGCTGCCAATAAATAGATTTATGTAAGTCTGAGTTTTATTGTTATAAATACATAAATCATTGTTGTTTATAATTGTTTCTAATTAGGTTTATGTTTTCATAGCCCCATATGGTGCTGTGACACTACGACAAACAGGTAGCCTCATTGTAGGGTTCTTACCCTTCTTCAGGGGTGCAGTCAGCGTATTCTGAAGGCCCAGGTGACAGAGCAGGCTGATTTGTGGCCGAATTGGTAGAGGCACACGTTGGCTGAAAATGTTGTTTTCCTGATGGAAAAAAGGGGCGCAGGTTCCATTCCTGTCAAAGGTACAATTTTTCTTTAGTAAGGTTTCTCAGTTTAGACCAGTTGTTATTAGTTTTATTATTTGATAAAGAAAAAACAGGGATAGCAATTCAAATACTTGTACCCACTAAAATAACGTATCTCTCTCTCTCTCTCTTTCTCTCTCTCTCTCTCTCTCTCTATATATATATATATATATATATATATATATATATATATATATATACACACACACATATATATGTGTGAGTTATTGACATTTGGAAAAATGTTCATGAAAGTATGTTTCGAAAATAATATCCCACAATACATTTCGCCTATATGGCTTCCTCAGGTGGATAATGAAAAATATGTTGTATCTGTATGTAGAATAACAAGACAATAAACAGCACTTACCGGCGTAAGAGTCCCAGCTAGCGTCCAGCTGGCAGACAAAAATAAAGCAGGTTGTAACTTAATACAAACCCTGCAAACTAACTGATGAATCAAGCTGGTATTTATATAGAAATACCTCCACTCAGGTACCAGCAGCCAATCACAGCCCAAGCAATGGACTATCCCACTTTAGCACAATGAGATGCTCCATTGCACCATAAATAGCTCTCTTTCTCAAGGTTGAATTACTTTTTACCTCAGCTTGCTCCACAACTGAGTGTTTATCTTGACCACGTGATTGTTCGACAGTGTATGGATTTGTGTGTGTTTAAAATAATTAAATCTTATATTATTTTAGTTTCGAGCAACGCCATCTTGGGAAAAGTAATATAAGATTTAATTATTATAAACACACCCAAATGCATAATATCGCCCAAATGTCCGCCAAGTCTTCGGCAGCGCACCTCCACTCGGTCAAAATTTTTGATGATGTCTCTGCATAGTTGCTCCTCGATCTCACCAATATGCCTTATTATCTCATCCTTCAGCTGTTGAATTGTTGTTGGCTCGTTGGCATAGACCTTACTTTTGAGATGACCCCCAAAGGAAGAAATTAAGTCGCACGATCGTGATGGCCAATTAACTACGCTGTTTCGAGAGATGATGCGACCTGGGAACTTCTCATTCAAATTCTGTTTGAACGTCCATTTTCGTAATTGGCTTCGATAAACTTAACACTAAACTAAACTAAGTATTTGAAAAGAGTAGTGCAATTCCAATCAACATTTGAACTTCCGAGTAAATATAAAGAAGAAATTGACTTTTGCTGGCTTATCTATTCTTTAAATAAATAATGAAGAAAAGTTATCTCCATTTAAATATAGGGTATTTAAGACGGATCAAAGTCAGCAGTAAATAAATCAGTGTTATTGGTGAAAAATTATTTATTTCTCTATTGGATCATGTTATTTAAGTCATGGCAATTATGTGTGAAATATAATCTCGCCCAAATGTCCGCCAAATGAGATAGCGATATAAATTCTATATATCAAGAATAGTATTGGGGAAATTGTATGACAAAGCGGAAAAGGTTTACTTGTGACGCGTTTTGACCTAAATTTGTTAGGTTGGTAGGACTATACCTGCGCACGACAGAGCTGGGAATCTTAGAATTTATTTTTTGTTTTGTTTTTTTTAAATTTAAAAACAAATTCTAAAATTTTAAAATCCCCAGTACCTCTCTGTCATGCGTATGTGCAGTCCTACAAACCTAACAAATTTCATCCGATGAAGAACCAAACACGTCACAAGTAAACTTTTCCACTTTGTCTTACATTTTCCCCAAAGACGTTGGACATAACTTTAATTTTACGAAGGCCAGCTTTATTAACAAAGAACATAACCCTTTAAAGAGAAAGCATTATGAAAACATTTATAGCAATTCTGCCAACTATTAACTCAAGTTTTAAAAAAACTGCATTACATCACCATTTTTCTACAGATCCATTATTCATGAATCTAACTTATGTCTTTGTAATACATAAAAATCAATGAAGATATATACAAAATGCACACCAGTCATGCTTTAATGAAAAATCAAACCAAGACAAAACTTTTCAAAACATCCTGCTGCGTCTCACTAGCCTTTACACAATTTAGCATCCAGAATGTTTCTCACGCATATTTGAATATTATCTGTTAATTAATTATATGTGAGACATTTCTAACCAATAAGAAATAACCAGACAACATACAATTAATCTGCGTCTCTCTGGTTTTTATAATTTTTAACATTTCTGTCTTGATCTCTGATGAAGCTTTAATAAAGTGAAACATGTTAGATTGTGATCTGTTTCTTACTTGTTCTTTATTCTATCACGCACACACGCGCACATACATACACACACACACACATATATATATATATATATATGTGTGTGTGTGTGTGTGTGTGTGTACATTTCATTGAATACAATAGAAAAGATGCTTTGATTTAATTTTTTATACAATTTCTCATGTTATCTAATATTTTTTTGTTTCGGATGATTGTTGTGGTGTTCTCCCTCTAAGAGTCTGTTATACTCTTCTGCCTACTATAGGTTTAGTAGGAGAGAAGGTTCGGGGAACAGTGAATAGTGAATAGATTGAGAATTCAGTGTTTTTCTGCTGTGGTGAGGCTGGCAAAATGTACCAGTGCCCGCTCAGCCATCGACATCCGCATGGGGAGCAGATATGCCCGAGAAAAAAGAATACTGGACCTAAAAGAAAAATATAAAGATTTTATTTTGTGTAATGAACTTTTGCCGGTGCCTTCTGTTATGGGGATAGTAGCAGCAAGAACAATCTCTCAACTGACGGCCGACGTCAAAACAAGAAAATTTATAGCTGTCAGCAAGGAGGCAATGGAAGAGGCCTTGAAGACGTTAAACATTTGGGGCAAAGATTTTAGCCAGAAAATCTACCGCGATCTGGGACATTCTGCTACTGTCGGAGGAGGCGGCAAAGGCATTAGCCGGAAGTACGCTCACCACCAAGACTTTCAGAACGACTATATGGACACCCGAAAAACCCGCGTAACTTTACATGGGGTGTCCATGTATATTACTGAGGACCATTTAAGAGCCTTCTTTTCATTTTTTGGACCAGTAGAAGGAGTAACCCTTATCAAAGGCAAGTCGGACATTGCCACTAGTGATTTTGACCCGACCTAATTTCAACGAGGTCCCGCACCTTATAACTTGTGGTGGCAGAAATATATACGTCATCGTCGAGGAACGACGCTCCCATTGTTGGGTTTGTGGGGTTACCGGACACTTGGCGAAACTGTTTCCGACGAAGAATCTGACACCTACAGCTCAACCAACACCTGGGCAGCCCAGGGTGGAAGCAACTAAGAATGCCATTAGTGGTCCTGGCGAGTGGACTGAGGTGGCGAAAAGGAGGACCAAAGTGACAGCCGCGGTGCCCCAGCAGGATGTCCCTGGAAATGCTAATCAGAAGCAGCAATAAGAGGAACCAATGCAGCAGCGACAGAAACAAAAGCCGCAGGAACAACAAAAGCAGCCGCGAAAATTACAGCCCCTAAGGGAGCAACAACAAAAGCAGTAGCAGCAAAGGCCAGAGCAGCAGCCGGAAGGCTAAAAGCAGGAGACCCTGCAAAATCAACAACCCGAACAGATGGAGGTAGACTTACTAAAACTGGACTTATTTATGGAGACGGAGGAAATGTCTCCACCTCGTTCTTCATCACTGAAAAGAGGGAAAAATGAGGAAGAGGAAGAGAATCTAATGGACTTTAAAAAGGAAAAGAAAGCTGATCGGAGTAGGGCGGAGAAATTTGGTGAAAATAACAAGAAAAAATCTGCCTCTATTTCGCCAACAAAAACAGTTGATCCTGATGTTACAGATAAGGCAAGGAGCCTCTCTGCTTCCCTGTCTAGGGTTCCGACTTCTTCTCCATCTATTAACCCCTCCACCAACGAATCCCCAAAAATGAAAAAACATTCCCCAATGAGAAGAAGATTTGTGTTATCGACAGGCAGGCAGGCTCTTGTGAGAGACTTGTCGGCTCAAAGAAAAGCACTATTGAGGCCCCTTTTCAATTATACCTCTGTCGATGGGAAATCGATCGAGGACCCAAGGAACTTTCCCCAAGCCCCCGGGGTTATTACCCTAATCCGTAACACGGGGGGAAATTTAAGAGTTTGGGTCTATTTGGCTAGTGCCAAATAAGTTTTCACTAATATAAGGATGGTACAAATGAGGGCAATTGATTTAAAAAAGATGTTGTAAATGTTTGCTGGGAAGGACCCCGTTCGGCTCCACCCCTCTTTATATAGGGCTCTCAAGCTAACCTTCCCGACAGACGTCGGCGGCATTGTCAGGGACGGTTGAATTACGGCCGATATCGGAACGGGAAGGCTTGGACAATCCGTCGGCGTCTTGACTCCCATAGATTTCTGACCAGTCTGTGTTTAAGAGACGCGGGCTTAAATCATGTTTATCAAGCTAGCCAACCTGAATGTAACGGGTTTGAGAGATCAGAGTGAGGCTGCCCGCCTGCTTCGTGATCTCGGGTCCTTTGGTGTAGAAGTGGCCGCGATTCAGGAGACACACTTTGTTTGCGACGTCGATGCCAGTGTGCTGTCTAGATGGGGCCGCGCTGATCAATTTGGATCAGTCCAAGGCATTTGACAGGGTAAACCATCAGTACCTGGCTGCTGTCCTGCAGGCCGCCGGATTCGAACCCGACTTATCCAAGTGGATTAGTCTCTTGTATCGCTCGCCCAGTGCTGTGGCACATGTGAACGGGATGCGGTCGAGGGGTTTTGCGCTGTCTCGTTCGGTCCGACAGGGTTGTCCGCATTCGCCCTTATATTATGCTTTGGCGATGGAGCCCTTCCTTCGCGGACTGAGGGAAGATGTGTGCAGTCCGGCCCTGCGCGGAATTGCCGTTTTCACTTGTAGAGCTCGAGCTAGGGTTTCTGCGTACAACGATGACGTATCCATTTACGTTTCGTGCCATAGCGACATTGAGGTGGTACAGAAGGCGCTTGAACGTTACGAGAATGTGACGGGGGCCAAGATTAACCGTAACAAGTCGTCCGGCTTGCGGTTAGGTGCCGGGAAGGGGGTTGCGCTTCCTAGGTCCTTTGGTTGGATTGATGCACTCGTCCGCATTCTTGGAGTGTGGTTCGAACCCGGACTCCAGCTGGAGAAGAATTGGTCAGAAGTGCAGGCAAAAGTCAGAGCGTCGGTCGGGACTTGGCTCCGAAGGGAGTTGTCCTTAAAGGATAGGGATGAGGCGTTTGCCACTTACGTCTCGCCTCTTATTCTTTACCGCTTGGCTGTACTTCCTCTTTTCAGGACCCGTATGGAGGTGATCGAGCATTTGTTGACCAGCCTTTTGTGGGGTGTTCGAAAACATTGGGTCTGTAAAGAAGCCTGTTACCAGCGTCTGTGTCATGGGGGCCTGGGATTGCCATCCCTGGAGAGTCATCGCGAAGTGTTAGGGATGCCTTCCATAGCCTTAACATCACTCCTCCCATTTCTTGGGGAAAGCACCGACGCGGTCGTGGAAGGTTGTCTAGTTTCCTCAGTGAGTGCCGGTCGTCCATGAAGGTCATTCCTCGGTCCAGTGACCTTTCTCGGCCTCGGGGACTATTGTATCGTGAATTAATGAAGGGGGTCGCGAAGGATCCTCTGTGTGACCGGCTCGGCTTGTCAGCATCAGAGTTGCGCTCTTTTTGGTTTTGGGTTCCAGCGGCGGATTATCTCAGCAACCCCGAGTTTTCGCTTAGCTGGCGATTAATTCGGAACGTCCTACCTCTCAGTGAGGTACTCTTCAGATGGGACGAGGTAGATTTGCCGGACTGTCATCGGTGTGATCTTGGCTTAGAGGAAACAGCTTCGCACGTCTTTTACTATTGTCCTCAGGTGCGCCCTTTTTGGGAGTATGTCGGCGATTTGACGGCTCGTAACGCTCCCGATCGGCTTGTGTCCATCGATCTCGCGTACGCGTGTGACAATGTGTCGCCGCCGTTCTCCGGGTAAAATGGATGGTGTTTTTGACGTTGCTAGTCGTGGCAAGAATGGTGGTGGGGACGACACGAAAGGAGGGAATCTTGTAGGATGAACGTTATTCGCATCAGAATCTGGTTGTTTTCTTAAAGTAAAAATCAGATCGGATCGAAAGCGTTTGATTTCGACAGATTTCAGCGAAAGGTGGGTGACTGAGGCGAGCCTGGTTCGTGAGCCTGGTTCTAGCCTTGATTTTCTCTTTTAAGTCCCCTTAAGTGCAACGGGGCGCTTTCCTGTGAACCCTCCCTTGGTTAAGTAAGACACTATTTTGTTTTCCTAGTTAATGTGTGTTGTTCCCGGTCTGTTCCCGGCTCTCTCTTTTGTTATGACCCATGTCGAGATTCCCAATCTCCCCAGTTTGTTTTTGTCCTCCTTTTCATCTCGGCTGGGTCAGCTTTGGATTTTTCCCATTCCGTCATTTATTTTTACCTCCCCATTTCATTAGTGAGTGTGCTGCTTGATTCTGTCTAGCGGCAGAATACAGCGGCCTCTCTTATTATTTTGAGGGGTGGACGGGTCCTACTAACATTTGTTTTTGTTTTTGTCTTTTTGTTACATTTTAGTTTGTTTTCGGTTTTATTTTCCCTCCCCATCATTAGATGAATAATCAGATTTTTATCTCAAGGGGTGTTTTTTGTAGGCTTCCGGGTGAATATGCGGTATTTTGGTGTATGCAGGATCGAGAGACGATGGACAAGTACTTTTGGTGAATGAGCAAATTGTAATGAATGAATGGGTCGCGAATCTGATTAACTAGGACTAGGATAGTTAATGAAGACCAGATTCCCTCCCACCCGGCCTTGTGCCACAATTGTGCATGTTTCAGAATAAGTATCAGTGAACAGTGAACAGTGAATAGATTGAGCACTAGTTCATTCGATACACTCTCACTAGTCGTGTAATACTCTTCTGGTGTACTTACTGTTTAATATACGATAGATCTGCAAACCTGGTTTTTGTTATTACTTAACCATTTACTTGGTCACAACGATGATGAATTATAAGATGTAGCCAAGTTTTTGTTCTGTTAGCAGAAACATATTATTTTAAAAAGTATTTTTTATATTTAGGGATCTTCTTATAGGGACCAATAAAATTTGGAACTTCTATATTTACAATACTAATTACACTAAATAGACGACAAAGCATGGCAATATTAAATCTGAATAAATCAAACAAATAAACTACTCGTATTTGGTGGACTATTATATACTAATAAAATAATGCCTATAAACTTGTAATACATAATTATTTATTGTTGTGACCTAGTAATGGTTAACAAATAACAAAACAAGAAGTTGAAGATAAATAGTGTATTGAACAATAAATACAACAGAAGTGTGGTACACGACAACTTGGTAGTGTGTGTCGGTTGACCAGCGTTCAGTCTATAACACTGTTCCCCTGAGGCTTACTTTCCTACTAACTTTATAGTAAGTGGAAAAGTCCACAATAGCCTCACTAGAGGGAGCACACCATAACATTTATGAAATTTTTTTTAACTATATTTTAAAGTAAAAGATATAGACAATGACGGCATAACACCGTTAATTAATTTCTTTGATTTAACTATACATTTTTCTTAGCAAACTTTATATGTAATTTTTCTTGTAAATACAGGAAACATAATGGCATACCTACAGACGATAATGGGTATGTCCTCATTCATATAAATACAGTAGTAAATACTGTAGTTCTAGAGTTGGAGATTCATTGTGGAATTCACTTGCCTCACTTCTAGTGGTTGACTACTTCTATGCGCAGCCGGCGAATCTTATATGTGTTGTTCTTGCCCTAAATATTATCGTTCATTAGCAACCTTCGTTTGATTATTCTATTCCGTAACATTCCCTAGGTTACAACAAAAGATTTACAAGTTCTAATTTTTTTTAATATTATTTTTTACTTTAGGGATTTTGTTAACTTCTTTTAAGTAACAAAAATATCTAGAAACTAAATATTTTTGGTGCCGTTCCCTGTAGTCAACTAAATCTACCTTCTGTTAAGCAGAAATAACTCCAAGACTCGTGTGTATTAATATACATGTTTTGTTGCTGCCATCTTATCAGAAACTGCCCCGCAGTTAAAAGCCCCTTAAGGCATTACAGATATTGGGCCGCTTATGTATATAAGTCAACCAACATCCGCCATACATACAAAAGTCTGAAGTGTTTATTTTATGTCTTGCCTGCAGTGGCTCTCTTCAGACGGGGTTGTCTTTCAGTTATGTCTGGTTGTTGCTGTTTGGTGTTTTCTTCACTGCCATTGTTGGTGATATCTTGTTTGCGGTTTGTTTCCATCATGTTTCTGTGTTTTGCTCTAGTTGTGACTCTTAGGTGTCTCTTATTTCTCACTAGTCTTTTCCAATTTTCCAGTTCAATCATGTATCGTCGGTATTTAAACTTTTCTGTGACAACTGCCTTTTTCCAATATTGGTTCTTGCCATATGGCTGCACAGTCACCTGGTCACCCTTTCTCAATTCTATCAGGTCATGGGCATTTTTGTCATAGTATTTCTTTTGATGTTGTTTTGCCTTTCGTATTTTAGTTTTTGTTTCTTCCGCATTAAATGGGGATAGAAATTTCTTCATCGTAGGCAGTACACTTCTCAATTGTCTTCCAAAGAATCTCTGCGCTGGGGACATTCCTGTAGATTTTGATGGTGTGTTGGTGAATTCTAGTATGGCCAGACAAGGATCGCTGTTTTCATTATTACATTTTTTTATGATGCATTTTATTTGTTTTACAGCTGATGCTGCCATTCCATTGGAGTTTGGCATCTCTGGTGAGCAGGGATTCCATCTAAATCCGTATTTATGGGCCAGTTCTCTCATCATTTTGTTATCAAATTCAGGGCCCTCATCACTTACAACTTCTTCTGGGATGCCATATCTCATGAAGTGTTTCTTTACCAGCTTGATTGTGCAACCTGATGATGTTCCTTGGAGTCGATCAACCAAGGTATAATTGGAGAAATAATCCACACAGACTAGGTATTTCCTCCCATCCAGTGTCATGGTATCGAGGCCAGTACGTTGGAATGGGTATTCCGGCATTGGTCTTGTGATTGGTGTCTCTGCTATTTCTTGCAGAATATCTGCTACACTGTTCACAGTTGATATAACATTCCTGTAGTTCGTGCCTCATTCCAGGCCAGAAAATTGTGTCTAGGGCACGTCTCATGTTACTTTCAACTGCCAAATGGCTTGTATGTGCCTTCTTCTTCATGTCATTTCTCATTGAGGCAGGTACAAAGACTCTGTCTTTGTAAAATATTAGATCATCCTTTGCTGACAGGCAGCCTCTGAATTTATACAGGTGCTTCAAGGGCTTTATATCGCATTGGGAAGCCTTGTTTAATTAGTTTTGTGAGCTTCTGTAGATCCCTATCTTCTTTGGTGGCACTGACTAGTCTGTCTCTGGTCTATTCACTTACAGCAAGAAATTCTAATAGATTCACTTCACTGAAATTAAACTGGAACTTGTCATCCTCTACCGGGGCTCGTGAAAGAGCATCAGCAATAATTATGTCACTTCCCTTTGTGTATGTTATTTTGTAATCAAAATTTTGTATTGAAAGCATCATTCTTAACAGTCTTTTTGGTACTTCGCTTAGAGGCTTGTTGCTGATTGCTTCTAATGGTTTGTGATCTGACTCTAGTGTTGCATGTCTTCCGTAACAATAGTTGCTAAACTCGTGTAGTCCAAACACAACGGCTCTCATCTCTTTTTCAATTAGTGCGTAGTTTTTTTCATACTCGTTCCACACCCTTGACGCGTATGACACTGGTTTCCCATTCTGTAGGAGGACAGCACCCACACCTACATCAGACATGTCAGTCTGTATCGTGACTGGATTTTCCAAGTCGTAGTAAGCCAAGACAGGTGTGTTTGCTATAGCTTTCTTTATGTCTTCGAATGCTCTTTGTTGCACCTCCGCCCATTGGAAAATCTGGTCCTTCCGTGTTAGCCTGTTTAAAGGTTCACATTTTGCCGTCAGTGAGGGATCAAATTTCGAGAGGTATTTAACCATTCCTATGAAGCACCTTAGATGATGCAGATCGCGAGGTGCTGGGAATTCTGTGATTGCCCGTATTTTTTCTTCATCAGGCTTCAAGCCTGTGTTAGTCAGTGTATGACCCATGTAGGTAATTTCCTCTGCGAGGTATTTGCATTTGTCAAGGTTAATTTTAATGTTTCTTTCTCTGCATCTCTGCAAGTATGCTCGCAAGTTCTGGTTGTGGTTATTGATGGCTTGTTCTGAGTTGTTTCCAAATCCCTCAACCAGACAGTCATCTTGGATAATGCTAACCCCGTTTATCCCTTGGAATTGTTCGATCATTTTTGTTTGGAATGCCTTGCTGGCTGGTGTGATACCCATGGGTAATCTTTTGTATCGATAATTGCCCTGAAGCGTGCCGAAAGCGTTCAGTTCTCTTGCCTTGTCGTTCAGCTTGCAATGCCAGTATCCACTTCTTACGTCCAATTTACTAAATTTTATTTGCAAACCTCTGTATGATGAATTCCATGCTTGGTACCTGGCAGTGGTAGTTGTTAATCAGTGCCTTGTTTAATGGTTTGGGGTCTAAACATATCCGAAGTTTTCCACTGTGTTTTCTTTCAATCACATAGCTGTTGAGCCATGAGCTAGGTCCTTCCAGTTTCTCAATTATATTGCCCCTCATCATTTTTTCTAGTTCCTGTTTAAATTGTTTTTCTAGTGCTTATGGGTTGTTGTATAGGAACTGGGCCTGGCTCTATTTGGAGTGTTAATTCACCTTCAAATTCACCAACTCTCTCTTCAAAAACGTCTGGGTATTCTAGTAAAACCCCTTTGATGGAATCATCAATATCTAATTTTCTGATGTTTTTCAGGGCTTGTTCTTTGAGGACATTGCATTCTTCAGCTGAAACTGTCGAGTCAAACTGATTTAGGTTGAACCGTATTAAATTTAGCTTTTGACAATGACTACAGCTTAAAATTAGTTGTACCTTCTCATTCACAACCATGACTGAGGCTGCCACTTTTCTTCTGTTGACAGGGTTGATAAGTTCTACCCTCATTATTCTTTCGGTTCTAACCCTTTTCCCTCCGTATACTGAAATATCAAGTTTCTTACCTTTTTTTAGTAAGTGCTCCATTTTGTTGTCCTTGACGCATTTTGCAGGAATTACATTTACAGATGCTCCGGAATCTATCATGAATTTAATGGGCTTCCTGTTTAATTTTAAATTCGCATGAACCTTATGAATTGTCTCCCCTTCAACGTGAAAACATTCATTAACTCTTTGCTCACTGTAGTTACCCTTGCAAATTCGTGATGTGGCAAAATGTTTTTTTCTTTTGCATCTAAAACATTCCTGACCATAAGCTGGACAGTTTCTTATTCCTTTTACATGTCTTCTCTGACAATAAATGCAATCATATTGTTTTCTTTCTCTTCCAGTCGCATTGATATATTTCTCGTATGTGTCGTCCTCAATATTTAATTTGTCGTATTTCTCAATTTTTTGTAACTGGATTTTACTTTGTTCTGCAGCTCCGCATCGGTCAATACACTGTGTCAGGGTTAAATCCGGTTCCCTCAGGAGAATTTCTCGCATTTTTTTATCGTATATTCCTTTTATTATTTGTAATTTTATCATATCGTTCTCAGTGACGTTATTCCATTCACAATCTTCAGAACTCGATCTCAAATTTAACAAATAGTCCTCAAAGCTTTCATTTTCACTTTGTTCTTTCCGTGGGAATTCAACTCTGTCTACAGTCAATGTTTTCATCGGTTTGCAGGAGTCCTTAAAAGCTTCGATAACCATTTCGAGTTTGTTTTTTTTTTCGTCGTCATTTTCAATCGTTTCTGCTTTCGCATTCTTAATTGTGAGGGTTTTGTATATTTGTTGGCCTTTTTTTTCCTAAAAGGTAAATAAACAAACTCCTTTTCTTCTTTTCAACATTTGCAGCTTTAGCGGTACTATCTCTACCCTCCCCTTCAAATTTCTGAAATCTAAAAAAAAGTTCACTTCTTCAAGCCACTCATTAAAGGCTTTGTGCAAATTTCTTACTGTCTAGTCAAAACTTTGGGGTGGGTTGAATGACATTATTTTTTGTTGTTTTAAACAAAGTAGTACTCAGTTTATCGTCCAGTTCTTCCCTCTGACACCATGTTAAGCAGAAATAACTCCAAGACTCGTGTGTATTAATATACATGTTTTATTGCTGCCATCTTATCAGGAACTGCCCCGCAGTTAAAAGCCTCTTAAGGCATTACAGATATTGGGCCGCTTATGTATATAAGTCAACCAACACCTTCTTCGCGATATTGGACTGCACTAATCATAGCGTTCGTAATTACGCGTCAAATCTTATTTGAGAGGACAACCTCAGAATCTGTGGCCACATGTATTATGGTCGGTTTGCAACTCCACAACCTTTCAAGACAGTGAGCAAGAATTTTAGAGACAAAATTTCCAAGGTGAGAAGAGTTTTTTTTTTTTTCTTTTCAAGGGTGCCACCTTAGCCTGGTCAAAAACCATGCAAGATTGGTGGCTCGGCACCATATAGTCAGCGAGCCTTTATGCCTCTGTCGATGCATCACAAAAAAGAAACAGGTCGCCAGCCTTATCTTCACTGAATGTACTTCGGGGGAACGAAATGGTCCTCAATCCAGAGAGGTCTAATGAAAGGCTCTTCCACCGGAATAAAAACTCCCGTGGAACCTG
>OZ010573.1:26109324-26124324 GCA_963932145.1 Acanthosepion lycidas
TTGATGTGTATATTTGAACTATTTGTGTGATATGTAACTGATTTAAAATTTCTATTTTTCAGGAAATTTACTTTGGCTAATTGCTTATGCTTATTTCACCCTAATGGCTTGTATTGGTGCAAAGGATGATGGGAATAAGAGGAAAATAACAACTTTGGAGTTATCGCACAAATTGGAAATTTTAAACATACTAGACGCTGGTGAGAGTTCATTGTAACTAATGGCTGAGTTCAGCATAGGAAAGTCAACAATATATGATATAAAATCTTCCAAAGAAAATATTTTCCAGCGTTCACACTGTCACAATGAACAAGGAAA
Organism: Acanthosepion lycidas; assembly: GCA_963932145.1. NCBI lineage: Eukaryota > Metazoa > Mollusca > Cephalopoda > Sepiida > Sepiidae > Acanthosepion > Acanthosepion lycidas. Next base: position 26,109,643 of record OZ010573.1, read on the forward strand.
TAAAAAAAAAACACGATTGTGATGAAACCTGGACTGAAATTGAAAAAGCTATTAAAAAGGTTGTCAGTTTTATGGAAAGAAAGCCAGCATTCAGCTGTGATGATTGCAGTAACACACAATGTTAAAAAGTGTCTTTCGTTTAAAAAAATTTCAAGAACAAAAGGAAAACGAAATGCGGAAAGAGGAAGAAACATCATGCAACAGTGATTAAAATAACCTCGTTACATTTATTATTTGTGTTACATAGGTGGCATACTTAATTTAATGAATTTTCATTAAAATTACATCATTTATTTCTTTTTCCTTAAAATCAATTCCACTATATTTTGTTCACAATTAGATTATTTTGTTTACTATAAAACATTGAAAATAAATGTTAAACCTGATTTCAGTTCTTTTATTTTAATCTAAATATAACCCCTCATATCCCGACTTTGTAACCAGTTCCTCATATCCGGAAGGCCTTCTTAGTCCGGTTGTCAGGGATTCTACTGTGTGTATACATTTATTTCTCTTTCTCTCTCTCTCTCTCTCTCTCTCTATCTATCTATCTATCTATATATATATATATATATGTGTGTGTGTGTGTGTGTGTGTGTGTGAAAAGTGTGTGTATATAAATATAAATAAATATATATATGTATAATTGTTTATATATTATATGCGCGGTACTTATTAGAAAGCGCTCAATATCAGAGATAGAGCTAACATATATGGTTGGATAGATGTGAGCTTGTGACCCTGGGTTTCACGCGTGAAACCCAGGGTCACAAGCTCACATCTATCCAACCATATATATACATATATATATATATATATAATACGAATGTCAGTGTGTCACAGTTTTTCAACTTTACTCCTAGAGGCCGTAGTCTAACAAATCATATGACTTTGGAATCAGGCCGACTCCTTGAGCAAATTAAAACATTCCGGGCTGGATCCGGACCCACAATCGTGAAATTTTGGGGTTTTCAAATTTTCATTAATGCAATTGTTTTTGACGATTTTTACGTGACTTTTTGAGACGAATTTTTTTGTTCGATAACAATTTTTATAACTTGGAAACAAATTTGGGAATAATCGAAATTAATTGCGAAATCCAGCGAAAGTCACCTATAAAATAAAAGTAAGTGTTTGTATGTACGGAAAGTAAGGACCTACATACATCAAATTATCTTTAAATTAAGTCGCGACAGAAGAATTATCGTTGACCTTTTAAAAGGTAAGCTTAAATATTAATGCAATACTTAAATACAGAGATCAATTTTGAGTTCATCTGTACTTTATTTTTACCTATCGCATCTATTCCTCCCTACCTATTGTGATGAAGATCCGTAATCTAATATCCGTAATCTAATATATATATATATATATATATATATATATATATATATATATATATATATTTTTAAAGAAAATAGACCACTTTAAGGTACCATTATAATAATTTATTTCACCAGAGCCCTTTTAAAGGACGCCGGATCATCAGATAGCACTTCCATATATTGTGGGAAACTTGTCCCGGCTTTCCCACATGAAAGGGCTGAGGTTAAAAATGCGACGATATTGAAGAAAAAAGCAACAACGGCTTGAATTATTAGAGCGGACAATTCTCTCTTTTTAGGGGAAGAATAATGACTCAAATTTCTGCTCGGTGTGTAACAATAAAAGAAGAAAATGTTTATTTGCATGTACGAAAAAAGGGGTAAAAGGATATCCATAATTATGAGAGACAGAAAGGGAGAAGAAAATTCCCTTAACTTTAAAGGAACGAAAACTGTTTATAAAATGCGGCTTGCTCAAAACATTTCTCTGAGCACCTAGAAAGTTCTTTAAGCGAGTAGATTGTTGTTAAGAGTTTATTACACTCACGTAGATTTCCTCAAAGTTATTGTTGAGGAGGAAACTGTCAGAAGAGCCGAATTTTGTAGTTGAGTTCGTAGGCCGGCGATAGCAATCTTCTAGTTGTAAGGAGACAGATCTCAATTAGTTTTTAGTAGTGGGCTGACGTTCTGTCTTTACAGTCCAGCAGGTAGATCTCTCCGAAGATGACTATTGTTCTATCACCGACCTGATGTTACCACAGACTGTTGTCGAGTACTCACTGCCAAATAGGCGAAGATTCTCCGTATTTATTAGGAAATTAGGAGGCTCAGAAATATCTGGGACTTTTCCCTTCAAAATTGCTATACAAATTTCCTAGCCCTTTCATTCGTTAGAAAATATATTCTTATTTCTGATAAGAACAAGGCTTTAGGGGCCGGAAAGGGTCCGACAAGATGCGATCGCCTCCCCCAGATTTCATGGCACCATGGCAGGATAATGGTGTTCAAACTCCTTTTTATATTTTCCAGCTCTCACGTTCGTCAGAAAATATATTCTTATCTCTGATAAGAATCACGGCTTTGGGAGCCGGATTTGAAAGCAGGGAAAAAAAGTTGGGGCAAGTGTTGTGGACTGTTAACAAGAATGGACCATTTGTAGATGTATGTTTATTGCTACGTGAATAACATGACCACACAATTTACATTTAACATAATATATCACAAAATATGAAAAAGCAAGAAGGAACAAAAGGTTTTATAACAACTAACATTTATATTTATTTTTGTGTGTACATCTGTAGAGGTTTTGGTGTTATGTCGCTTAGATAGATACATTTTTTTATCTGAACTCACAAAAGTTGAATGATTTATTAGGTTGGTGCAAAAATAATGACGTAATAATGTCGTTTTTTGACGCATTTTTTAATGTCAAAAAACGACATTATTACGTCATTATTTTTGCACCAACCTAATATAAAGCTGAAAATGCTAATAAACTGTAGCTTTCAAAGTTTCAAAGAGAAAAGTTCTTATTACTTGTTTGGAATCTTCTGTATGTTTGTAGTGTAGTTTGGAAAATTTCGTACGTACATGCATGCGTGAATATGCTTTTAACGTCTGACCGCCCATGGTCAAGACGAGATCCTTTTTACAATGACATCTTGTAGCGAGAAGAGGAGAGAGTAGCAAGCTCGTGTCTGCTATTTATAGTTAATGCAATCACGTGACAGGATCACAGAAAATTGGCTGGAAACTTGACTTGGTCACGCGCTGGAAAAATATTTGAACTTGGGTGGATTGCAACGCCCACTTGTGTCTATTGACCAATTAGAAGCTGATATTCCTGAAAATCTGTATGAAGCTGGATAAAATTCAACATTGATAAGAAAGTGGTAGCGGGATGCTAAACAAGGATTAGAGAAGAGGCTAGGACGTGAACTTGTAAAATATTGTAGTCGTGGTTCTCAAATTAAATTCTAAGATCATATATATATATATATATATATATATATATATATATATATATATATATATATATATATATTGGTTTGTTCGTTATTTAATCTTTTCGTAACTTCTGTGATGCGTGTTCTTAGCGCATATAATTATTGTACATTTAACAATTCAAGAAAAAACAACTCCACTTGTGGATCAACAAATAAATATATATTAAAATATAACATACAAAACAATCATGCAATGAAGTGTAATGATTAAGGAAAAAAATTTTCCCCTCCAACTATATTCTGATTTACGATTGAATGTTCGAAAGAGTTTCTCTTGAATAAGAATGTTCAGGATTCTATGTTAAATCCTTTTACTGTTAGAATAGAATACAGTGAATTAAGAAATGTGTTGTTTAGAGAAATTAATAGAGTTCTGATTCATGAACTTGGCTGAGTCACAGAGAGAGATATGTATAATGTATTACAAAAATCTATGTCTGTGCGTGCGTTTGAAATGTTGTGAGTAAAGTCGTAGATTTGTGTGGACAGGCGAAATAGCTGGACTCTACTGGAGGCTTGTAGCAAAATTGCTTCTTTTAAAGGCACCGGTAGGCTCCGAGCGAAAACGCGGGAAAAATTGATGTAGTATTAAAATGTTTGATTGGTTAAAATTTGACCAATTACTGATTTTGTATCAAAGAAACATGTGAGCAAGTTCACGACCGAAAAATTCAAAGTGATGACTGCGATTGCTAAATTGTCTTATAGAAAAGCAGTATTGATTTACTAGCCAATCACAGACGAATAAATTATGGGCGTGGAAAAGCATAGTAGTCACTACACCTCCATTTCAAAAGTTTTTTTTTTTTCATACACAAAACATTTAACACCATTAACTTTGTAGAAGTCAGAGATCGATTTTTGACGCTGTGTCGATATTATGAACAGAACAGGATCAATCTTCTAAAATGATAACAATATTTTTCGATTCTGATAACTATTGCAGCCCAAGGAAATTTTAATCTGCAATAAAACGTATGTTAATCTACATAATTATTTAAAAAAAATGTTTTCCCTATTTTTTTTACTAGTTAGACCAATCTACTTTAGTAGGTCCAAAGGTTCGGCACAGAATGTCAAAATGGAGCTTGAATTTGTTTCCCATATCACATGTTCAAGCTACAACCTAATCTGTACGCACGAGTAAAAAATGTACGCCGTCTTTGTGTCCGCTTAAAGTTGTTAATTGTCAGTGTTCACATCAACGTAGAAAATTGCTAGTCGATGTTAAAAAGTAACCAAAAAAAAAAAAAAAAAAAAATGAAAGAAAGGAAAAAAACTAGCACAGGAGAAAGAGTTCATTATCGAAAATTACTGAATGCCGTTTAAAACCAAGAAAATATTTTTGGGGTTATCATGGAACAATTTCATCGGAAAAGAACAACACGCCCTAAAATAAAATCCTACAAAAAAAAAAAAAAACAAAAAAAAAAAAAACAAAAAAAAAAAAAACTCATGAACTTCATTTCTTGCCTTTTCTTACATGCATACATCACATAGTAACCCTCGACCTTGAGTGGCTCTTGGGCCTTTGCGTTGGGTGGACATGAGTATTAAAATTTTTTTTAAAATAATTGTTAATTGTTATATGGCAAACCATTTGATATACAAAACTTTGGTTTTCTTTACAAGAAATAATTTTTGCAGAAACACAGGTAGTTTAATCCAATAAAAACAGAATATATATTTTTAAAATATTCACAACGATTGAAATACGATTTATTTATTATACCAACGCTCAGTTTACATTTTTAGTGTTTCAAGTTTCATCTTCTCGTGCATTGTCAACTGCACCCCAATTCTAGAGAAGCATTTCTATCGTCCCCCTTGTTAAATTATTATTTTCTCAAGAATGAACAGGTCTCTTTTTTAATAAAGAGTACTTCATAAAGATCGGTACAAACTAAATCAGAAAAATACATTTTTTGAAAAAAATCACTGTTAGAAAAAAGATTGTGTTGCATTTACGAACACACTGAGCGAAAAAAACAAAAAATCAAAAAACGTGCACGTGGCCAGAAAAAGAAATCAGGCAAACGGAACAAGGGAAATAACTCTAATTCGTTTATTTGATTCCTTCCCAGAATGCAAATTTATAAACAGCGCCAAAGTTGATTTTGTTGTAGTCATCATCGTTAGGGGTTTTTATTTTTTTTTAACCATATCAAACGTAGTAATCTGGTGGTAGACGACTTTTATACCTTACTAACAATGGAAGACTGTTTTTCACCATGGAAGAAGCCGTCCGATGTAATGAAATTAAGACGCAAAAAGAGACGAATGGAAAATAAAAAGTTGGCCGATTCGAAGCGAATAAAATTGCTAGATGAGAGAAACCCACATGAGATCGTAAACGAAAAGAGTTTTTCATCGGATTTCGAATTCGGAAGCATCGATTCTCCTTTGTTTCGATCGAAGAATCCTTTTAGGAGAAACAGTTTAGAAAATTCGGGTCTAGTTTCTCTTGAAAATAACGACGAAAAGTTGATAAAAACAAAGCATACATTGTTGGATGCACTCGATCACCAAGATTCATTGAATAATAATAATAATGTGAGTATTTATGACTTTTTAAACTATTTTATTTTCAAGATTGTAGATTTATTAAATTTTCAGGGTTGTTTTTCTTTCCATTACTAATACCATCAATAAATGAATATTATTCTTAGTTTTGTCGCCGAAATAAAGGCTCTCTACTGAAAAAAAATTATGAACAATCTGTTCGACGATCAATTTTGCTGGCAATCTAAAAATGAAATAATTTAAATTCATTTTTTTAAATATAAATTTTATTTAAAACAGTTCTATGGTTATTTGGATGGGCATTGAATTGACTGAAACAAATTAATTAAACATACATTTCCATATAAAAAAAAAATAAATAAATGATTAATTATATCTTTTAAATTATTATGTAGAAAACCGCATAAAATAAACTTGGTAATTAATTAAGTAGATATTTAAAATATTTGCACTTTTAATATATTTTCTGTTTATCTTATTTTTATTTTATGGGTACAACTTTTGAGTAAATGTAGGAACCTCCATTTAGATCGCTAAAAAAAGAGCATGATGAATAATTGAAAAAGACGCCAAATATGACGAAAACAAAATGTTATCGTCTAAATGTTTAGGGGAAAGATCAAAGTTTATTTTAATTATTTTGTAAAATTTTTCCTTCTTTTTAGAACATTCTAAATTTTGATTAAAAAAAATCTTGTTTTTCTTTGTAACACTGGAACTAGTTAAATAACATAATTTTTAGCACGTTTTTTTTTTTGTGTGTGTGTGTGTGACACATTAATTTGGAAAATCTTGCAAAAATATTGTCGGATGTTAATGAAACTTTCAGGAACTATTCACAGATGATCGAAATTATTATAAATATTTTTTTTTTTTTTTTATATTACCCCCCGCATAACTAATTTTATGAAAACGCTAGAAATTCGATCGCATCGGGTTTACAATAAAACACAAGACTTTGAAGAATACAAATCATGTTTCTTTTGGTTTTTAATTGGATCCCCCCCCACCTGAAAATCAACTCTGAATTGTAACATACAAAAAACTCAATAAACAAAGATTATTTAATTTCAAATGCTTTTATTTGCTTTTATGAATATGGACAATATTTTCTGAAAGCAAAAAAAATTTTTGATGAAAAATGAATTTTATTACAATTTGAATTATTTGTTATTTTTTAATACATTTCATTTTTACATTTAAGTTGTTTAAATTAGTTAAAAGCCGCATCGGGTTTCCTAAGTGTCCTTATGAGATAGATCTTTTTTTAGCTCGTTGTAAATTGTATAAATACTTTGATCTTTCCTCTTAAGTTAATAACTTAACAAGTTAACATAAACATTTAGACGATAAAATTTTGTTTTCATCAAGTTTGGCATCTTTTTCTTCATGCTATGCTCCTTTTTTTAGTGATCTCGTGGCGGTACCCAAGTAAATGCCTTATTTAAACAGAATTAATTCCATTTACCTACCTGAATGTTCGAGAAATTTTGTAGAAATTAAGAAATATAACGTTATCTCCGACAGGAATCAAACCTGTACCCATACGGAATCAGTCATTTGCTGTTAAACCATTAAATAACGGATTGTAATTTATTACGATAATTTGACTAATGATTAATCTACTTCACAATTTTATCCTGTGTGGTTTTAAAAGATGCTACATGGGATAAATTAACAATTCTAAGTATAGGTTTGATTACTACTGACTACACACAGTTAATAAAAATAAAATATAATTATTTAAATAATAAAAAATATAATTTAATAAAATATATATAATTTAATTGATAAAAAATAAAAATGGTTATATAATTTATTGATAAAAAATGGTTAAATAAATAATTTAATTGATAAAAAAATGATTAAATAATTTATGGACTTTAGCGTGGTATGTATTGGATTTGAAGTCTGTGATTGGCATTTGTTTTTTGTGGGATATACGATATTTAATAATAAAAAACAAAGATTTTTCGAACCATCTGACGCAAATGAGCGATGATAACACTCTAACACGAAACTATGGTGTCAGTCAAAAACGAAGTCCATTGGCATATTGAATATCTCAAACACAGACCTTACCTGAATTTTGCACCCTAAAAACTCAATTTTTCAGAAATTATTAGTTTTTCTTTCTTTCTTTCTTTTTTTTTAAATTAAAAAAAAAAAGTAACTTCTAGAATTTTAACTACTTTAAACAATTTTCGCATAGCAAACTCTGAGTTACTTCCCTTACATTTCACCACATTTCTTTAACTGGACTCATCATATTCTTAACTTTCCTTATCAATTCCGAGCTCCCAGACTATGAGGATAGTTGAAAAAATAAATAACTAAGCAAATTTAAAGGAAATATTTCAGTGTTATGTGCAAATTGTTTAAACTCAACAATATCTTGTTTATTGAAAAGAGGAAATTAAACTTAAACATAGAAAAGAGACTTGTAAATTTTATTATAATGGATAGTTGAATTGAGAAAAGCAAAAACAATTGACCGCAAATTAATGGTAAAAAAAAAAAAAGTATGGTTTTTAGCAAAAGAGGCAGCCAAAGTTGCTAGTTATGTATGGGGAATCTGAAAATCAAGCAGATGTTGAAATTTAGTTATTTAGATTGTGATATTGGAAAGTGTGATACAAATTGAAATTGATTTATATTCACTTGATTGTACCCCAAATAGACCAAAACAAGCAAAAAATTTATTTTCTCGGTTTGCATCAATTTCATTAACTTTTAATAGCTGTTTGGAGATCTATTCTTGACAAAACATGCAATTTGCTTATTTGAGCACAGTTTTTGGCAGTTGTATGGATAAATTCAGTTTCTCAGATGGCTACTGATTGAAAATTGATTTTTTATCACTTTTAAGCAGTTTTTCAGTCAATTTAGAATACAAGGAAGGGAAAACAAACAGAGCAACTGAAATTTGAGGGTACACCCCAAAATCTGCTCCATACATCTCACCTCTACTTGTACTACTCAGTAGTGATTTTGTTTTTCATTATATGCGCCTATAAAATTCAACATTAAATAACCTAGCAAATGTTTAAATCAACCTAAGGTTGATTGATTTGGTTGTTATTATAAAGAGGGATAAAATATTTAAATCAAGAGTTGGACGGCAGGACTTGTACAATCTTTGGCTACTGATGGTTCAGAACCTTTTTCTATCTGGACAAAATTATCCAGCAAACATTTGAATTTCATGCATGTTTACCAGACTAACTCACCAGGTGTATTTAATTTTTTGTTTAACCATCTCACCCCAAGCTAGGCAACAAAGATACTAACACGTATGGGGTTACTGAGTGTAAAAGAATAGAAGAAAAACATTATTAAGCAATGAGAACAATAAAAGAACCGAAAACAGAAGATAACAGTTAACATTGCATTTAAATTTTTGAAGATCAAAGTTAACTGGAAAGCAAGAATCAGGGAGAGAGTTCCAGAAGTTCAAGCAAGATGCATAATTAGTGGGTCAAAGGTTGATTATTGGATTGTTATCCATAACTTCTGTTAATCCAGCAAAACAGATAATCAAGCATAGTTCTAAAACCAAGGGTTTCAGAAATTTTTGGTATGCTTATATTAGTAAATACTCTGATATAATAATAATAATAATCAAAGATTTAATTGCATATTAGAAAAGTTGGCTAATCAATTCAGTATTTCAACTTGTGGATCAATAATTCATTTTCTACTTTCTGAGTTTACTGAAATAATCCTTAGTTAGAAATGCAGAAAATTTTGTACTGAAAAGAAAATGTTTTCTTTTTTCTTTCTAGCAATCAACAAACACATCTCTACAAAATTCGCAAAGAAAATTGAGAAAACATTTGTCTGCTACATATAAACGGCATAATGAAAAGAAACCATTTGATATTTCAGAGGAACCAGAAAAGGTCAGTTCTATTTTAGTTTTAGTCATTTCTTTCTTGTGTGAGTATGAGAGAAACTCTGTTCTTTTATAGTTTTTTTATTTTTTTCCTATTACAGTGAAATGGCTACTGATGCTGAAGAAGGATTTTTTTCTTTAAAAATGTTTTGTAATTTACTCTGTTTTGAGTTGAAAAATTTGATTTTTGTTTAAATTCTTTTTATAACTCTTTTCATTAACATCATCTAAAAATCACATTTGGTAAGTTGTGAAAATTGTCTTTCATTTTTACACAAACACATATATATATGATTATATAAATTTTTATATCAATACAATGTTAAGTAATGTAGAAAAATTATATGCAACTCTAAATTAAATTTACTGTTTCTAAATTTAGTTCAGATGCTGAAATTAGTAGACTTTCAATATATTTTTTGCCGTAATAAATTTCATTATCTTTTTTCTCTCTCTCTCTCTCTCACTCACTCTCTCTCATACACACACACATTGTGTGTTGACCGCAGTGCCCATTTTTATATTTACACATGTTCTATCCCTGATATTGAAATATTTCTTGTGTTTTTATAAGCTTTCTTGTTGAGAATTGAGTGTGTGGAGAAATTGTTCATAGTGTTGGTTTACCTGAGTTCTTTCAGCTAACTCTGTGTGTGACAGATGAGGAGTCACTGAAAAGGTTTTGGCCTGACCAAGAAGCCCTTCTGAAAATGCTGATGCTTGGTCATTTAGTTACATTTGAGGAAATGGATCAGGTTGAGAACTTTTCACCACTTCTTTGTCAAACATTAGAAAACTAATGAAAAAATTCATAGTATTATGTGAACAATATTTCATATAAAATGTATAAGTATTTGTTTTCTATCTTCATAATACTTTAATATTAAATATAGTGTGTGTGGGGGGGTGTCTGGGGAGTCTAATATAGTTGTTGGCCCTGCCCCCCCCAGGGACAGTAGCCAGTAAAAAGAGGCTGTTGCACTTATAGTCAACCATGTCAATCCTTTCACTTATATCTGCTAATTTTATTAATTTGTTCTAAGTGTGTCAAAGGATAGGAAGTTGTGGAAAGCCATGATTGCCCACATCGTTGAAGTGAAATGACACATAGATAGAAGTTCTTTATAAAAACGATTTTCATTCCTTGTTTCTGAAAAAAAAAAAAAAATTCTTCTTGAGCAAATACCTTTAGTTTTAAATAGACAGGCCTGAATGATGATTCTTTTTTTGAGAAAAATCCACCTGCGACATCCTTATTCCAACCACCCCTTTTATTGAATTTTAAGGCAGCTTCCTTCCACCCTTTAATTTACTGTGTGAACTTTTTCTCTAGGACAAAGTGTTTCATTATTGTAAACTATAAAATAACTCCAACCACCCTGTTTATTTGAAACTCGAGTACAGGGATAGACAAGATTCCAGCAATTTGAGAGCTTTAAAGTTAAATTCTCTTTTCTTATGAGATTAAAATTTTTTTTTTTTTTTTTTTTTTTTTTTTTTTTTTTTTTTTTGTAATTTTGAATCAAGGCATTATCATTTCAAGCATTTGGATTATTGATCTCGGTTTTCTTGTTACAATATTTCTGCTAATCCATTGTAGAACTATTCACACAAAAGACATTTCTCAGTGATGTAATGCCTAAGAGAATGTTTATTTATTTTTGTTCTTGTAGTCAGATAGGGAAAGGAAATACCAATCTATATCTGTGACCAAGAGGAAGAAAAACAGTTTCAGTATGCCAAGAAAAACACTCAACTCAAGATTAGAATTTACAATTCTGCTCCAATTTACATCAGCTCACTTATAGAGGAATAAGTAAAATCAAATATTCACTTGTTTCTACTTGTAATTTCATGGAGATTTCATCCACTCATCAGAGGGATAGATTGTAAAATTGAATTTATCCATTATCAATTTTATAGTCAAATCCCCTGAAAAGTGGATGTAATTGCTGCAAAACTTTGAGTATGAACATTTAATTTTATTATCTATCTCTTGATAATGAGCATTGTAATTACAAAAACTGCTTGCATTAAAAATGTTAATGACTCTTAACTTTTTTTTCTGTTTTATACGCACATACCAGTCTTTTCTCCTGTAGAAGGGAAAATAGCTTACCTCCTGGAACAAAATGCACTCATATATGCTTCTACAAAAGGATGCTAAGAATACCATAAACTGAACATGTGAGCAACGACAAAGTTTTGGTCTGTTTTTGTGCTATGTTTAATGGCTGTCAGTTAACATTTATCTCCTGTTAATTTCCCTCTGAAACATGGAACTAGAACAGTCTCCCCCAGTGAGCGAAATAAAGGGTTCAGTTCGATATTCCAACCACCTGAAGAAGGCCGGAGGGTACAACGACCGAAACGTAATAAATATGGCAACAAAGATGACAATAGTCCGAATAATGTACATAATACCTCATCTCAGAAATATAGACAGTCACTGGTGGTGTTTTTTGTGACTTAAATCCATTAAGTAATTTAGGCATTTATTTCCTTTTCTTTTGTGATTTAATTTTAAAATAATTCTGAAGAAATTGTCTGGATAAATTAAAACCATTTTGTAATTTTGGTCTGATGAGGCAGATATGAAGAATTTATCTGTCGAAATAAATTTATTACCAAATTCTTCAATGATGTGTTAAGTTCTTTCCTTCTTGGTGTGAGTGTGTATGCACAAATCACATTTATTTTAAATGCCAAATATAATATTTTGATCTAAAAAAAAAAATTTGTAATCTCAATATAATAGATAACTGTGCCAACATTGCAATAACCAGATATATTGTTTAAGATTTAAATTATGTAATGCCCAGTTTATACTCAGCACCTGAAGATTGCATTGTGCATAAAACTCTGAGTCATCCTATTGGTGAAGGATAATGTATGTATGTATGTATGTATGTGTTATATATATATATATATAAGGTGATAGAATGATTAATCTGAAGTGGAATTGAGAATTGGAAATAATGGAACTTTTTGGGATATCAGAATTTTTAACCAAATTTCTGATTCGTAAAATGATTCTTTGGAGTTTTTTTATTGCTTAAAACTGAATTTCCCATTCCTGGTACTAATGATAAAAAGATATAAATATTTATTGATTTTAAACTATCAGTAAAACTAAAATCTATAGATTCTAATAACACCGAAGTTAAGTATGATGTAAATTTATTTTACTTGTGTGTGTGTGTGTATTTACATATGAATATATACAATTTCTGCCAATGTCACATTTAATTTCTTCACATTAAAAATTGACCTTGTGTCACAAAAAGTCCTCGGTGGTGAGGCAGTTAAATTACAACAATTTGTTTTTATAATAGTTTTAATCCATAAAATCATTTGTTAGTCTCGGTACTTGATAACATTTATTTTTGTTTACGTAGCATACTACGTAAACTGAAATAAATCTTCTTTTCAATAACTGAAACTTAAAAAAGTAAACATTCTTTTTATGAAACTGAAATTTGTTTCTATTTCTTAAAATTTTATAGCTTGTGAATTGGATTTTCATCTTTATTTACTAAAAAAATAAACTTTTATTTGAAGTTTCCTGAAAAAAAGCTTTTTCACTCAAAAGTTTTGATTAAAAAAAACCTTAAATTTAATTTCCATCAAAAATTGTATTTAATTTTATTTTACTAATATTTTTCTTTGGCATAATTGAACTTTCCTGTGTGAAATTATTTATAGCATTTAAAATATTTTGAATTTTTTCTCATTTACTCCTCCTCAGAGCCAAACGAGATGCAAGTTTTATAAGTAGAAGTGTATAAAAAAAGTTAAAAATGAGTATTTTTTTTATCCCAGATTAAGCTATGGTTTTTTTTTTCCATTTTTAACATGATTTGATTCAATATTTTTAAAATAAAACCAGTAAAATTTAATCTAATTAATAACTAAAAAATAGAACCAATGCAAAAAATACACATTTATATTTGTTCTTATCCTTATGAAGATTTTAATCATTTTTAATCTTATTTTTATTTTAATACTTTGTAACAATTGAATCTCATCCCTTATAAAATGATCAAGTTGGATATCAGTGTTATTTAGCTTTCAACTTCCTAATATTTTTTTAAATTTATTGTAAAGCTTGCTAAAATTGCTTATATCTTTTTTTTTTTTTTTTTTTTTTTTTTTTTTAAATCAAACTGTTTTTACTGTGTTGTTGCACTTTTACTCTTTTAATAAAAATAAAACACTTTTTGATTCTTTTTAGAAATTATTAAATTTTTTAGTTGTGAGAAATTTAGTTTAGACATTAAAATTTTAGTGATAAATTTTTTTAGACAAGATTGAAAACCCTTTATTATTTATTTATTAAATTGCTGTGATAATTCATATTTAATTTATATTAAACATCTGTAAGCAAATTTAAAATTTGCATTTATTTTTTATTCACTCTCCTGCAGGATTAGATACTTCTTATACTTTATTAAAATACATGAGTTAAAACCATAATACATAGGATGATGCCTTTTTGCGTATAATTTTCTTGTTGCAATATTTTATATATATATATATATATATATATATATATATATATATATATATAATAAAAATATAATAAAAAGGCTTAAACACTAATATTCCATGGTCATAATTTATTCCATTGGAATCGTAAATACGATCCAATTCATCAGACCTACAAATTCAAAAAGCAAACTGAAAAAAACCTACTTTTTTTTTTTTTTTTTTTTTTATGGCCAAATTGTTGAAATTTTACTTATTTAGTTCTTACATTCTAATTTATATGTATGTATATGTACGTATTTGTATGTATGTGGGTATATGTGTGTATATATATGTGTATGTGTGTGTATATGCATGTATGTGTATGTATGTATGTATGTATGTGCTTGGCTACGGGTATTTGTAGGTATATATTTAGGGGTGTGTGTATTGGTATATGTATGTA
>OZ010573.1:26129324-26149324 GCA_963932145.1 Acanthosepion lycidas
GTGTATGTATGTGTGTGTGTAGTATATACATGTGTGTGTATGTATGTGTGTGTGTAGTATATACATGTGTGTGTATGTATGTGTGTGTGTAGTATATACATGTGTGTATGTATGTGTGTGTGTAGTATATACATGTGTGTATGTATGTGTGTGTGTAGTATATACATGTGTGTATGTATGTGTGTGTGTAGTATATACATGTGTGTATGTATGTGTGTGTGTAGTATATACATGTGTGTATGTATGTGTGTGTGTAGTATATACATGTGTGTATGTATGTGTGTGTGTAGTATATACATGTGTGTATGTATGTGTGTGTGTAGTATATACATGTGTGTATGTATGTGTGTGTGTAGTATATACATGTGTGTATGTATGTGTGTGTGTAGTATATACATGTGTGTATGTATGTGTGTGTGTAGTATATACATGTGTGTATGTATGTGTGTGTGTAGTATATACATGTGTGTATGTATGTGTGTGTGTAGTATATACATGTGTGTATGTATGTGTGTGTGTAGTATATACATGTGTGTATGTATGTGTGTGTGTAGTATATACATGTGTGTATGTATGTGTGTGTGTAGTATATACATGTGTGTATGTATGTGTGTGTGTAGTATATACATGTGTGTATGTATGTGTGTGTGTAGTATATACATGTGTGTATGTATGTGTGTGTGTAGTATATACATGTGTGTATGTATGTGTGTGTGTAGTATATACATGTGTGTATGTATGTGTGTGTGTAGTATATACATGTGTGTATGTATGTGTGTGTGTAGTATATACATGTGTGTATGTATGTGTGTGTGTAGTATATACATGTGTGTATGTATGTGTGTGTGTAGTATATACATGTGTGTATGTATGTGTGTGTGTAGTATATACATGTGTGTATGTATGTGTGTGTGTAGTATATACATGTGTGTATGTATGTGTGTGTGTAGTATATACATGTGTGTATGTATGTGTGTGTGTAGTATATACATGTGTGTATGTATGTGTGTGTGTAGTATATACATGTGTGTATGTATGTGTGTGTGTAGTATATACATGTGTGTATGTATGTGTGTGTGTAGTATATACATGTGTGTATGTATGTGTGTGTGTAGTATATACATGTGTGTATGTATGTGTGTGTGTAGTATATACATGTGTGTATGTATGTGTGTGTGTAGTATATACATGTGTGTATGTATGTGTGTGTGTAGTATATACATGTGTGTATGTATGTGTGTGTGTAGTATATACATGTGTGTATGTATGTGTGTGTGTAGTATATACATGTGTGTATATATGTGCATAGATGTTTGTGTATATGTGTGTGTGTAGTATATACATGTGTGTATGTATGTGCCTAGATGTTTGTGTATATGTGTGTGTGTAGTATGTACATGTATGTATGTGCCTAGATATTTGTGTATATATATATGCGTGTGTGTGTGTAGTATGTACATGTATGTATGTGCGTAGATGTTTGTGTATATGCGTGTGTGTGTGTGTAGTATGTACATGTATGTATGTGCGTAGATGTTTGTGTGTGTGTAGTATATACGTGTGTGTGTGTGTAGTATGTACATGTATGTATGTGCGTAGATGTTTGTCTATATGTGTGTGTGTAGTATATACATGTATGTGTGTGTGTAGTATATACGTGTGTGTGTGTGTAGTATATACGTGTGTGTAGTGTATACATACATGTGTGTGTGTGTGTGTAGTGTATACATACATGTATGTATGTGTGTACATGTATATGTGTACATGTATATATGTGCATGTATGTATGTGTACATGTGTATATGTGCATGTATGTATGTGTATATGTGTATATATATATATGGAGGTGTAATTAATTGTATATCATGCGCGGTAATTATTAGAAAGCGCTTAGTATTAGTGATATTGAATCAGATATATGTGTATATGTGTGTGTGTATTTGTGTGGATATATGTGTATGTGTACATGTGTATATGTATGTGTGTATGTAGGTACACAGCGATGTGTATGTAGGTACACGGCGATGTGTATGTATATACGTGTATAAGTTATTGTGTATGTGTGGATTTGCATGCGTTTTGAACATAAAAATATAGGTCCTCGCTAGATTAGATAATCGTCATATTTATTGTTTATATTTGATTTGTAACCTGCAGTCCATATTATTTTTGTCAAATTTTCTCAATTACACAGCGTCCCTTGCAATTTTAATTTCCCCCGCCCCATCTTTCTTCCCCACCACTTCTTTCCTTACCTCTCCCTCCTTCTTTAAGATTTGATCAGCCATGGTGTGTGTATGTCACCACGAAATATATCTTTATTGTATTAGACATCCGACAACAATCATTTTTCCCCCTTCCACTCACACCTAGTTTTTAAATAACCCTCTCTGTTAAACCCCTCTCTTATGAACTAACATTCGTCCCACACTCTCATAATTACACTCTCTCTAAATTCTATTTTTATTTCCGGAGTAGGTTTTTTTCTGTTTTCTTTTTGAATTTGTAGGTCTGATGAATTGGATCGTATTTACGATTCCAATGGAATAAATTATGACCATGGAATATTAGTGTTTAAGCCTTTTTATTATATCCTTACTCTGTCCTGGACATTGAGTTCTACCTGGATTCTATCCTCTCGTAATTTTTTTTATTCAAAAAATATACATGTGTATATGCACCTGTGGATTTTGCATATATATGTATATTTACCACTAATATTATCTATCTATCTATCTATCTATATATATATATATATATATATATATATATATATATATATTTATTAGGGTGTCTCTTATTTTTGAAGTGCATGCTGAAATTCAATTTCATCCCTAAATTTGTTTCATTCATTGAAAAATGCCACATATAGAATTTTAAGGAGCTTGCATAATACTTAGTGTGCATTTGCTTGTTAAAATTTAAAAGGGTGACAAAAATCATTGACCCTTTTTTATTTTACAATTAATAGCAAACCATTATTAGTTGAATTTTTACAAATTATACACATTAGAAAACTAGATATATTTTTTATCTAATGATGAAAAATTTAATTTGAACCAATGTTTATTATTTTCAAACCCAATTATGGCAAGTGTATCCAATGCCAAACAGAAAAGTGTAGTTTGGAAGTTTAAGATTTCTGATGATAACCAAAATAAAGCAATATGTCAACTGTAGCTAGGTACTTAAGTGATTTACCTAAAGAAATTGTTGTCTTTATTGTTTACTCTTACCCAATTTTTCAAATAAAAAGAGAATTCATTTTTCTACTAAATGTTTTTATCAATAAATGTACTTTGTTCATTAAGTTTCCCAAACCACCTGTAGGGCCTGAAAATAATTAACTTTGATCATTGTAGGTATTGGATTCATATCGGAATCTGGAATTTATAACAATATCGAGAATTGTATTGGAATCAGTAAAAATAATGGTATCATTCTATCACTAATATATATATATATATATATATATATATATATATATATATATATATATATATATGGAATAGATTTTTTTGTTTATTAATCCAACAGATTTTTTTATTATATATAGGTATGTGTACATGTCTTCTTTCTTTGTATTTGCTGAACAAGAGTTAGCAAGACAAAAAATTATTGTTAAAAATATAGAAAAAGTAGATTTATTAGGAGATAAATGAGGAAAAGTTTAAGTTTTATACTGATTACATGGTTGGTGAAACTAGTTATTTAAAAAAAGAAACACAAAAAAAAAAACAACATAATGCACAAACCAATATAAAAACTTTCTTTTTACCCATGGCTTCTAAAATTCACAATGCTGGCACTGCATTTTTCTGTAGATCAACAAGAATATATCTACGAAAGAATTAAAAATCAAAAAATTAATTTCACAATAGATCTTGTATTGTTAATGTATGAATAACATTCAGAGTTGTTTATTTATTAGTGATTAACATTGCATTACAGAAACAGTGGAAAATCCACAACATCTGGATGATATTAAAACAGAAGATATATATATATATATATATATATATAATTGCTGTAATATAATAGTCACGCTCATATATATGAGGTTGGCTCATGATATTGCATTTTTTTTTCTTCTTTGTAGAGTGTTAAGAAATCCTTAATTTATTGTTTAGTGTCAATTCCAGGTTTTGAAAGTAATGGGACATTAAATTAGGGGAACTAAACAATGTGTTTTATGATTTATGAAACACATTTAAGAAAACTCTACCCAACCTCCAAATCTCCCTACAGCATGATTTTTATTATTACAATACTTAACATTGAAACATTGGGAAGTTAGAGTCAGTGTATAGATTTACATTCAAATATTCATTCTGATCCTGAAAAATAATTTTGCTTTTTCTTTATTTATAGGACTAGTGAATATAACTTAATTTCGGATCCCGAGAAGTTTTTTTTTTTTTCTTTTTCTACATAAATTTCAGCCTAATGAATCTATTAATTGCTCAATTACTTTTGCTGGAAAATTAATTCTAAAGGATTCATGTTATACACAAATATAGGTAGTAATATTTTAAATTAACAGTGTAATAATATATCACAAAACAAGGTTTCATATATTTTTACTTTATTTTTAATTTAATTTAATTTTATTTTATTTTTATTTTTTTGACAGTCTTTCAGCTTGGATACTTCAATGCCATCTTCAGAACTCGAAGCCTATAATGGGTTACCTGTTGACTGGAGTCTTAAACAGAAAATCCGATTAATTTCTGTTCATTCTTTTAACTGGTGCAAGCATCTTAAAACGTCAGAAGAGGCAGATGGAGTTTACAGCTTTCTGCAGAATCCACTGACTCAGTTGGAACAAATTAAAATGGTTGGTTTTATTGCCTGTTTTTCATTTAGTTTTGTACAAAACAAAAACAAAATTCATAAAATGTATACGCCTGTCAAGGGCAAACTGCAGCCCGCAGGCCACATGTATCATGTTTAGCTTTCTAAATGGCAAGCCTGATTTCATGAGGAAATAACATTCATTAAAATTTTATTAATTTCATTTCATTCTCACTTGTTCACACACACTCTCGTATTTAATCACATACAGAAACAATGATTTAATCCAGTGTTTATTGAATTTTGTAACTTTTTATTCATCATTTTAAACCATTTTACTAAGGAATATCATGTGTAAATATCTTTTGCTTTAGAAACAAGAAATCTATAATGTTTTTTTTTTTCTTTCTAGAGAATATATATATATATATATATATATTAAATGTTTTTGTCTAGTCAAATGAATAAGTTAGGAACAAATCACATCCTGCAGTGTGTATTAATCACACTTTCATCAGTGATAAGATTATGCTAAGGTTTTTAATTATAGAAATAATCTTTTCTCCAAAGAAAAAAATCAATTTTACCCATTTCTTACACATATGATTTTCTACGATGAAATAGCTGCAGTACCATCAATGAAAAACTACCTTAATTTTTTTTTTTTTTTTAAATGGTGTGGTCTGTGTTATGATGATGCGGCCCATTGTTTGAAAAAGGTTGCCAATAGCTGGTATATACTCTCACCACATTAGCCATGTCCTTGTATGTTTTTGTCTTAAAATGTTTATAAGAGAGATAACTTTGATAAATTATATGTGCAAACTTGCATATGAAAACCTTAATAGTAAGAACCAAACAAAATATGTTGACATTTTTTGTACTATATTAGCTAATTAAAAATTAAAACTTTAAATCCATGAAAGTTCAAATGTAGCAGGTTGTTTTTTTTTCTTATCTTTAAATTTTACCTTTTTGTATATTCTTCAAGAAATTTCTAATTTGGCAATCTGAAACTGCTATAGCATTATGATAAACAAGCTTGTACCTATGACCATTCTCAAGAATCATGAGTTTATTCCTGTCACTGCTCTAAGTGTTATATTAAGTTAAATTAAGGGTGTTCAAAAATCTTTTTCTCTTTAATAGAACTTTACCCTAAAGAATATTTCATGTGCACATCTAAGTATTCTTGGTTTTAAACCATTTCACCCCAAACAAGCAACTAAGACACAATGAGTTACTGAGTGTGGGTGAATATGAGAAAAAGAAAACATTATTAAGGAGAGAGAGTGAACAATAAAAAAGGAAAGGAATTAAGGAGACAAAAGATAACAATTGACTTTGCATTTAAACTTTTGGAAATCATGATGAGATTTCTACAAATGAGAAATGTGAGAAAAGAAGCTGTTAGCATATAACTTACAGTTACAACTAGTCATTTCAACTGTAAAATGATGAAACCTTGCTGCCAATCTAGTACTGCATTTAAATTCGTAATGTCTAGGTACCAAAGAAGAAAGTAATATTTATTTTGTTTTAATGCAAAAATGTGGCACAAGGCTAAAAGAGGAGATAGGGGGGGAAGGCTGCTCTTCAATTTGTCTTATCTTAAACTTAGCTAGTCACAATTATTGAACCAAACATGTGACAGTATTCCTTACACCAAAACAACTTACTTACCAAAGACGAAAGCTCATCAGAACAATTACAATGAAAGTATTTATAGAAAAAGTCACAGGGAATCGATGTGACTGCAGTGGGGAAAGTGACTGAAGCTGAGATGCCATGTCAGGATCAATAATATTGCTGATTATTCTTTGGATTTTATCAAGAATCTCTAGATATACAGCAGGAGCAGCAATTATATGTAGCAGCAATTTATACATTTTAAATGTGGTGACTTGACCCTTAAAATAATACCCCCACAAGTGGGTGACCATTAATTGTCAATTCTGATGCTTTAAAATACAAGTTAGAAGAGAACCCAATGAACAGTACACAAAATATTTTAGAACTAGGATCATCAAAAGCTATTCTATCTAGAGTGTTATACATGCTGTGAAAAACAAAATCGGTTGCACAGTATATTAGAGTCAACTGGGCACCATCTGTGAGAGAAAAAAAGCACTATGACACAATTCACTCTGCCAGAAATTTGTAAACAGCATGCTGGAAGCTTGAATACAAATATTTCAGAGTGTTTAGGTGCAGAGGATTTGGAAAGAATTAGATGAGTGTAATGGTGATTACGAAGGTGTTTGGAGTGTTCACTAGTGATGGCAACATAATGCCTCCATTCATCTTTCCATAGGGCCTTGAACTCAACACGGAGGCTGACATCAAGTCCCTTGAAGAGGTAGTGCTGCTCTGGGTTAATAGGGTGGCTGCTGGGAGACCCTATGTTTGGCAACAGGACTCTGCATCATGCCACACAAGCAAGAGAACTCAGTCATAGCTGTCAGACAATTTCTGCAGCCACTTCATCTGGCTACCTGACTCCACAGATTGCAACCCCTTTAATTATTATGTGTGGGGTGCAGTTGAGCAAAAGACCAACGAAACTCCATGTAACATCAAAGATGAACTGAAGGCAATGATTATGGAAGTAATTTAAACAAGGAGACCATCCAGAAGAGTTGCAGGAGACTCTGAAGTTGTCTGGAGGTTGTGATTGAAGCCAATAGTGATTTTATTGAATAAATTTACTCTTTAGTATTTCAAAATGTGTTTGTAGAATTTTTGTAAATATATCTGTTAAAATGAAATGTCAGTATTATTTTAATTTTTGCTTAATTTAGACGACAATTTATTCATCGAATCCGATATATATATATATATACGCGCGCACACACACACACACACACACAGTAGAATCCCTGACAACTGGACTAAGAAGGCCTTCCGGATATGAGGGGTTATATTTAGATTAAAATGAAAGAACTGAAATCAGGTTTAACATTTACTTTTTATAGTAAACCAAATAATCTAATATTGAGTGAAATATAGTGGAATTGATTTTAAAGAAAAAGGTATAAATTATGTAATATTAATGAAAATTCATTACATTAAGTATGCTACCTATGCAAAACGAATATTGTAACGAGGATTTTTTTAATTGCTGTTGCATGACAATTCTTTCTGTTCTTTCATTCTCAACTTTTTCTGCATTTTGTTTTGCTTTTGTTCTTGAAAGTTTTTTAAATGAAACACACTTTTTAACTCTACATGTGTTATTGCAATCATCTTAGCTGAATGCTGGCTTTCTTTCTATAAAACTGACGACCTTTTCAATAGTTTTTCAATTTCAGTCCAGGTTTCATCACAATCATGTCTTTTATTTGCATGTTTATTGTGACAGTGTGAATGCTGGAGAATAGTTTCTTTGTAAGATTTTATATCATACAATGTTGACTTTCCTATGTTGAACTCAGTCATTAGTTACAATGAACTTTCACCAGCATCTAGTCTGTTTAAAATTTCCAATTTTTGCGATAACTCCAAAGTTTTTCTTCTCCTCTTATTCCCATCATCTTTTGCACCAGTACAAACAATTCGGGTGAAAAAAGCATAAGCAATTATCCAAAGTAAATTTCCTGAAAAACAGAAATTTCAAATTAGTTACATATCACCCAAATAGTTCAAATATACACATCAAAATCATGCCTGAATATGAGCGATTCTACTGTGTGTGTGTGTATATATATATATATATATATATATATATATATATATATATATATGCAGTTAGAATTTTCACCTTCCAACTGTGAAACCCCATGGTTGATATGTTAGGCAGGCAACTTCTTGATGTTTTTGGCCTGGCAAGGCAATCCAAGTATACAGTATCTTTGAAAATATACCTGTAAACTGTACAACAGGTTAACCCAAGCCTTGTGAATGAAATTTGGTAGGTGAAACTTTTCAAAGGCTGTAAATGGTTGTGCTAACACAAAGTCATCATGGCCAAGAGTTTAAGCATACCAGTGCTGTTCAAATTGTTTATCATGCATTCTTTCCCAAAAATTGTCACTAAGGTCCGCTCAACATAGTTGCACTATAAACTACAGATGGCCTTTGTGAGTGTTGAACAAACATGTGCCTGAACAGGCATCTGCCATATCGATTAGCTAGTTACCCTAACAGACAGTTTGTGCTTAAGAAATGAGTTACCTGCCATTATTTTTACTTAGACACACAATCTTGTTCTTATATATTATTTCTATAAATGTTATTTTAGTGGTTATATTTGAGTTGCTCTCTCTGATTTTTTTTCTTAAACAGTGAAATTAATAACATACCAGCATAGATTGAGAAGGCCAACTAAAGAAAGATTGTGCCTCCAACAGTATAGTTGCAGTAAAAACCACAGGTGGGCTCTGTGGTTGTTAAACAAACAGAAATGTCCCTGAGCTGACATCTACAACAATGATTGGCTAGTCACTCTAACAAGTGTGTTTGAAAAGGCCTGCCATTATATGTAAATACTTTTTGTTATAAAGAAATCTTGTCTGATTAGTCATGTCAGTCCATATAGAGCCTGTGAATTTGGCATCATGATAGAAGTGGGTTTGACTTTCTTTATAGGCAAAAAGATTTACTTCTATGGTAAATATAAGCCTAGATCTGAATTAATGACCTATAAAATTAGGAGTCAGTTTATTCACCAATAAATATATATATATATATATATATATATATATATATATATATATATATATATATAATGTGTGTGTGTTATAACACTATTTCAACACTGCTAGTGTCTTACCAAGTGATGGTGTTGAATGTAGAATCTACATTCAATACCATCACTTGATAAGACACTGGAAGTGTTGAAACAAAATGGCTATTTTTGTAGTGATTTTATAACAGATATTTGTTACAATTTTCAAATAAATTTTACATATACATACATACATATATATATATATATATATATATATATATATATATATATGTATTGTTTGAATTTGCTTTCTTTTTTGTATATTTAGGAACAAACAGAAGCAGATAAATGGAAATCAAGTTTCCAGAAGGAATGTCTTTACTGGATCCACCCGAATCTTCCATGGATGAAAATGTTTCCCAGAATCCAAAATGAAAGGTAAGCCCGACTTCTGTTTAATACACAATTTCTTTTCTGAAATAAATGATGACAAAACTTATCCCTCAAAATGCTAATGGCTATGTTTTCTCTTTTAAACCTTTTCATTTTCTGCCTCTTTGAAAAATGCAATCATCTTAATAACTTGGTTTGCTTTCAACTGCTTTTCTTATGTAGCAGGAAGACTTTCCTCTATGGTACCTAGACTATGTGAATTTAAACAGTGCTAGATTGGTCGAAAGGTTTCATCATCTTATAGTTGAAATGGCTTGATGTTACCATAAGTTCTATGCTAACAGTTTCTTCTATCACACTTCTCGCTTGTGGAACTCTCTTCCAGCTTCTTGCTTCCCAGTCAACTTTGATCTTCAAATATTTAAATGTTCTTTGTCTTCTCTCCTTAATGGTATATTTTTCTTATATTCTTTAACACTCAGTAACCTCCCCCTGCATCTTAGTTGCTTTATTGCCTTGCTTGGGGTTAAATGATTAAAAAAAGAAAAAATGAAAGGCAACTGTAATAGTGTGTTAGATACATTATTTACATTATTTGAACCATTGTCCTCATCTTTGTCGCCATATTTATTACGTTTCGGCCGTTGTGTGCTCCAGCCTTCTTCCAACCACCTGAAGAAGGCTGGAGTGTACAACAGCTGAAACATTGTAATAAATATGGCGACAAAGATGAGGACAATAGTCCGAATAATGTAGATAATGTACATAATATCTCATCTCAGAAATACAGACAGTGTGTTAGGTACTTGTCACTCATTCTCAAACGCTGAGTCTGTTTCAGTCTGTCAATGGGGGTAGTACTAACAACAGCTTACTAATAAATTATTAATAAATAAAATATGTAGAAAGGAGGTACAAAATCATTATTTACATTCAGATTATTGTCCTTATCTTGGTGGTTGTTATCACTACATTTTGGCCGTTGTGTCATCTGACCTTAAAGTGCTTGTGGGTCTGGGTAATTACATAATGAACCCTGGGCAGTTATTGCTCATCTTACTATGTCACCAAATTTATGAACCAAAGCTTTAATACATTAGAGCATTGTACTATGTGACAATCCTAAGTCTAGAACTTGGAGCCTTAAGCCTAATTTACTTGCTGCTGCTGTTTAAACCTTGCAGTCATATCTCTCTTTTTATTAATGGCTCCTATCTTGTATCCATTTCTATGCCAGGCCTGCTGAGGACCTCATAGCATATTATATGTGTGGATTCCTTGACTCTCCAACGTTCTTTTCTGTCTATTATTTTTACTTCATTCTACAGGGTTTTGTGATTATCTTTTTTTTTTCCTTCATACATGATCATCCATGCCTGATTTCATTGTCTCGCCTCTAATTATGGCTTTTTGATGTTCCTCCAGCCTTATTTTTAGTAGGTGGCTGTTTCACCTTTGTATTCTTTGCTACAATTGTAAGGAATGAAATAAACACAGTTCTTGGTCATGTTCTCCTCTATGTTAGGCTTCACTCAGTAGAGATTTCTCAATGAAGCCTAGCTGCTTCTGAATGTTGCTCTGATGTTATATGAACCGGAGATCTTGTGAATCCTTTCTGCTGAGCCTTGGCATAACGAAGACAGAATTTACATTATTCAGGCTATTGTTCTCATCTTTGTCACCATATTTATTACAACGTTTTGGCTGTTGTACACTCCGGCCTTCTTCTGTTGGCTGGAATGTCGAATTGAACCCTTTATTTCGCTTAATGGGGTATACTGTTCTAGTTCTACGTGCCATGTTTAATGGATGTCAGTTATCAGTTATCTCCTGTTAATTTCCCTCTGAAAGTTCTTCACTGCCTTAACTGGGTATTGAACTCACACTCTTTGGGTCCTGTCACTGGATCTAACCAACGCCTTTATCCACTGTGCTTTATCCACCAGTGAGCGAAATAAAGGGTTCAGTTCGACATTCCAACCACCTGAAGAAGGCTGCAGCGTACAACAGCCGAAACGTTGTAATAAATATGACGACAAAGATGAGGACAATAGTCTGAATAATGTAAATAATGTACATAATATCTCATCTCAGAAATATAGATAGATATGAAGGCAGAAGTTGGTTTGTTGTGGATCTGCCTTTTGGGTTTGGTAAATTATGCTACGTGCAAATGTTAAGAATACTGTGGATAAAGAACAAGAATAGTGGCAGGATTTCGTAATCAGAAAGGGATAATTGAAATTTTTGGCAAATATATTTTGAGGAAAGGAAGCTTGGGGAATTCAGCACTCACAGGGTATGTTGAAGGAAAGAGAAGCAAGGGAAAGCACTATGTAACCTATGGAACAAGTTTAAGAAAATAGATGGAAGAACAAAGATGAAGAGCCGGGGGTCATAAAAAAAAGTATTACTGAAGTAGGAAGCTGTAGAGAATTCTGATTACAGTGATGTTATTGTACATTTTCAGTTTATGATATGTTTCAACCAACCAGCTGTTGTTTGTGAATGTGTCTATTAATTTAAACATGGAGCCAAACCTGCAAGTGTCTTCAGCGTTCTTTCTATTTATTTAAGTAGACGAGTTGATATTTGTATTGAATTGTTTCATTTGTTTGCTCACACTTTTTACGTATTCGTTTCTGACATAAACATTAATATTTAAAGTAAATATTTGCTTTGTGTGTTTCTATCGTGTGTAATTCTTTTGTTAATTGCTTTATGGAGTGGAAAATAACAAAGTATTAATATACAACATTCCTTGGCTGTTTCAGTTATATGGAATTTATGGTTGAGAGTTTAACACATGTCAAATACATTACATATATGCTGAAATGCAAAATTATGCAAGAATTCTCTTTTATTTCAGGATTCAGTTACTTGAGGGTAACCCTGGAAATAAGTAATTAAGTTTTACTTAATTATGGTCTCAAAACACAAGAAACTGTGAATTTAGATATGTGTCAAAGAGAAGTCAAAAAAGGATTTCCTTTAAGTGAAAAGAGGGAAAGTTTTTGACTTAAAAAGGAAACAAAAATATCTACTTTTTTTTTTTTTTTTTTTTTTTTTTCAATTGTTTAAAGCCACAAAGACCCAACTGAATACCAGGTGTGGAAGAATTAAGAACAGAAACATTACTAATGAGCAGGAAGAGAAAAGAGTAATCAGTAGGACAGTAGATAGTCATTGACATTGCATTTAAATTTTTGGAGACCATGGAGTCAACAGGGAGTTTCACAAATGAGAAGTGCAAGAAAAGAAACTGTTAGCATAGAATTTACGACTAAATCTTGCCAGTAGAACTATAAATAGATGAGATCCCGACACGAGTTTAGTAGTGTACTTAAATTCAAGTAATCTAGGTACCACAGTGAAGAGCTCATCTGAACAATTACCATGAAAGTATTTATAGAAAATGCACAGGGAGGCAACCTTACAGCAGTGAAAGAGTGACCAAAGCTGAGCTGCCAGATCAGGACCAATAATATTGCTGATACTTCTTTGGATTTTATCTACTGACGTTTGCTAAGATCTCCACTCAAAACTAATCTTTTTTATTGTTATAATATTATTAGTTATTGTTAACCTCTTATTCTGCCTAATAAAATCTACAACAGCAAAGAACATTCTGTTCATCATATAAATTTTATTATTATTATTCATTACTGCTAATCTCTTATTGTGCCTAATAAGAATGAATCTTCTACACATTGCATAACTTTTATTAGTCTTTTGTTATAATTCTTCTCTTATTATTGTTAATCTGTTATTTTATCTAATATATAAATTAAACTTTAGGTGTGTATAAGAAAAAAAATATCTGTCTATATTTCTGAGACGAGGTATTGTAACTATTTACACTATTCAGACTGTTGTTCTCATCTTTATTGTCATATTCACAATGTTTTGGCCTATGTTTACTCCGACCTTCTTCAGAATTTGTCTATATTTTTGAGATGAGGTATTGTAACTATTTTCGTTGTTCAGACTGTTGTTCTCATCTTTATTGCCATATTCACAATGTTTTGGCCTTTCTTCGCTCCGACCTTCTTCAGGATCTGTCTATATTTCTGAGATGAGGTATTGTAACTATTTTCATTGTTCAGACTGTTGTTCTCATCTTTATTGCCATATTCACAATGTTTTGGTCTTTGTACACTCCATCTTTCTTTAGATGATATACATTGAAATTTTGAACTGAACCCATTATTTGAGTTATTATATTGGTGCAAAAATAATGTCGTTTTTTGATGTTCAACTTCAAAAGATCATAACTTCTTTCATAATAAACTTTATTAATTGAAATAAGAACCATTAGAATCGACACATTTTTGCCAACGAGAAACAAGTTTATTTATCCCATTAGCATAGAAATCCGGAGTTCTGGAAGCGATGAAGTCATTGAAGGCCGATTCGGCATCATCTCGGCTTTTGAAGCATTTTTTGCGCAGGAAGTTGTCGAGATGCTTGAAAAAGTGATAATCGGTGGGCGAGAGGTCCGGTGAATATGGCGGATAAGGCAGAGTCTCGTAGCCCAATTCGTTCAGCTTCTGCAGGGTCAGTTGAGCAACATGCGGGCGAGCGTTGTCATGGAGGAGAATTGGTACCTTCATATTGACCAATCTCGGGCACATACGTTGGAGCTTCTGGTGCATTTCGTCAATTTGTCGGCAGTACTTCTCCGCTGTTATCGTTTCTCCTGGATTCAAGAAGCTGTGATGGATGAGAGCGGCCACAGACCACCAAACAGTCACCATAACCTTTTTTTTGGTGCAATTTCGGCTTCAGGAAGTGTTGTGGAGCTTCTCCGGCATCCAACCACTGTGCCGAACGTCGCCGGTTGTCGTAGAGGATCCACTTCTCATCACATGTCGCAATCCGCTCGATGGGTTGTTTATGTTGCGCAGAAGGAGCGTAGAAGACACCTCAAAACAACGATTTTTTTGATTATCGTTCAATTCATGCGGCACCCATTTATCCAACTTTGTTGACTTCTCTATTTGCTTTAAATGGCGAACAACTGTTGAGTGGTCGACCTCGAGTTCAACAGCAACTTCTCGTGTGGCTTTGCGAGGATCGGCTTCAATTAAGACTTTCAAATGTTCATTATCAACCGCAGTCGGCCGGCCGCAACCGTCTTCATCTTCGAGGCTCTCGTCACCATTGCAAAATTTCTTGAACCACCGTTGTGCCATACATTCGTTAGTGGTTCCTGGGCCAAACGCATCATTGATATCACGAGCTGTCTCGGCAGCTTTTTGGCCTAGTTTGAACTGGAACAAGAAAATCGTGCAGATTTGAATTTTGTCCATGCTGTCAAAAAGCCTGCAAAAAATGAATGAAGAGATTGAGAATGGTAACGAATAACATGATTCGATAGTGAAAAACGCGCTTCAAAATGATATATAACATGGCTATATATATCAATGAATTAATTCAGAAATCATATATAAAAGTAACATATGTGAGAAAACGACATTATTTTTGCACCAACCTAATACTAAAGGGAAATTACTGAAATTGAGATATCCAGAAAAGACATGGCATGTGGAACAAGAACAATCTATTCCAGTGGACTAAATAAAGGGTTCGGTTTGAAATTCTAGTGTACATCAACTGAAGAAGGCTGGAGTGTACAACTGCCAAAACAGTGTGAATATGGCAATAAAGATGAGGACAATGGTCCGAACAATGTAAATGAAAAAAAAAGAAATATATAGTGTCACTGAGTTCTTTGAGGACATTTGCATGAATTTACTAAAAGAGTCATAAGTCATGAAAAAAGTTTTCTCTGAGAAAAATTGGTATGAATAATCTTGAGTCTCTTCTTGATGCATCTGCTTAATGGATACATTGTTAGCATCAGTGACAGCTTCAATACGATGTCTGAAACATTGACATGCCCAAGGTAAATAACCTTTATTTTGGACATGTGCTAGTTATATCCTTAGAGCATTGTGGGATTGTTGATTGATTTCTCACTTGACTTGTTCCATATGCAGTATTCCAGTGGATTCAGGTCTGGAGAGCTAGGAGGCTATATTTTGGTGGGACATGATCATGGAAAATGTAAACTGTTCATTCTTAGTTCATTTTGGCCTTATGAGACACTGCAGAGTCTTGTTGATAGGTGTACAGTCTGTCTTTGTTCTCACTCTTTATCCAAGGCCTCACAATTCTGACCAACAACTCTTTATAGCCAACAGTATTTACCCTTAACTCTTGGGAGAGAAGTGAGGAGTCATGATATCTCCCTTGTTGCTCACAACACCCAGAACCATCACATTTGCTGGAAACTTTGTGTGCATGACCATTGGAATGTACTTAGGGTCTCTGCATTCCTTCAGTTTACCTTTTGGCCCTGATCAAAGACAAAAACCAAAGCATTCCAAGCTCTTAATGTTTTAACTTGCTCAATAAGTATTTTGTACAGATCAGATCAGTTATCTTTTGCCTTTACAGACATGAATTAATGTCTCTGCATCACATATGATTTGTATCAAAGGTCCTCATGCACAATTCTTTCAAGAGAGTGCCTTGGAACCTTGAAATCCTTAGCAATGGCATTAATTGACTTTCTGTAGTTCTTATCAATAATCTGCACATTTTCAACAAATTTTTGTATTCTGATGGTATTAGGACTCTGAGAAGGTATTTTACATTTGGCTACTGCTGTAGAATTCTTATCAGCAGCTTTCAACTCCTTACAAACTTTGAAAACAAATGACCATGGCAACATTTTGGATGCCAGCAATTTCTAAATCCCTATACTCTGCCTTTACTGCAACAATTCCGACATACCTATTCATTTGCAGAGTTTGATGTCTGTCATCATTTATCAGAAAAGAAATGATAATCATAACAAGTTATAAAAAGTTAGTGCTATTAAGATATTCTCAAAGAACTGAGCAACCCTGTGTATAAGATTTTGGTAACTATATGCAGTCTCTGGCATCTGCTAGGGGACTTAGAATATATCTTCTGTGAATAAGATGAAGACTACTGGTAAGTAAATATATCTTTTTATTATAATTAATTACCCTAAATATAAAATTACTATAGTGTTCAGTGTGCTGGTATTACAGATTAGTGACTAAGCACACCGTGTTTATGATGTATACTGAACATATAATAAAATATACTATTTGTTTATTTATTTTTTTTTTTCTTTTTAGGTCTTTACAGAATTTACCTTTGTGTGATAAGATATATGACTCACTGCAAGATGATTGGTTTGTATTTGTTGCTTTTAAATATTTCATTGTACAAAATGCTGAAAAATAAATTCCTTATCTTTTAACACCTCATGCCAATTTATGCTCTAATGTCAAGGCAACTAAATAGAGCAGTGCCCTCTCCCCAATGTAAGAGTTAATTTATGCAAAATTTCCTTTGGCCTATAATGGGAAGCATGGTAGGGTAATGGATTGCAGCTTGGATTGAGGAATCGGAGAGCTGTGTTTGAATTCCAGTTGAGTTCATTACGGTCACTCATGTGCTAATACCCTTGGGAAAGGTATGAATCCAACTCTTCTCCTTCCAAAGCTATAGGTAAATAGGACAGACTGGGTTTATATGCTTGGTTGGCAACCAGTCTAGGAGTAAGAAAACTCTGAATTCAAAACTGTATCTAGCCCTGGTGAAGCACATACTATACAGCTAAGGAAAGGATTGTTTGCATTGACTTGATGATCCCAACTACAGTCTTTTTTTTTTTTTTTTTTTTTTTTTTTTTCTTGTAATATTTGTTGATTAAGGATTATACCCTTGCCAAGAGTAAATGTCAATTGCCTGACATAAACTAAATACCCTTTGTGTGAATATGGGTAGTTGTAATTTCAGCCTATTTTTTAAATGTTTGTATTGAAGTACTTTTGACGTGTCACAATCAAATATTGCTGAATGTGTACATCTGAAAAAAATTGTCAATACTTTCTTTAATCATTCTCATCTTGTTTACCTGGCACATGTCAGAGGGTATCCCCCAGACGAGGCTCTGCCAAAGGGCAGTCTTGTCTCAGGAAACACTCCATTTTTACGTGGTCTGTAGGGAATTTTTGCCTGAGCCTAGGGGCTTGGATACCCAACTTTAAAACTCATCCTTGTGCCACATCTTGCTGCATGGGGTAGCAGGTAAATTATCATTCTCATCTTGTTTAATTTCATATGGAAAATTGTGATCTGTAATTTTATTAAATGGATATTTATATTACAAGGAGTGGGTTGTTGTGAGCATCTGCTGACTGTAGTAATAAAAGAATAAACATGCACATAGTTTTTTTTTCTGTTGCAACCAAACAATGAATTCAGTAGAGGTGTATACAGAAGGCACTAAAAGAAAGCAAAAAGAAAGGACAAAACATCAATTGCAAGAAAACAGAATGCATGGTTGTTAACAAAAGGAACAGCCCAACATGCAAATTACAAACTGGGGGTACCCAAATAAAGCAAGTACAACAATTTAAATATCTGGGAAGTGTTTTAACAGAGGACGGAAAGTGCAACACTGAAATCTGAAGGCACATTGGAATATCGAAAGATGCCTTCCAAAAGCTAAGCAAAGTATTAAGAAATAAAAAAAAATTTCATTAGAAACAAGAAAAAAAGTACTGAACTGTTATGTAATATGAGTCCTCATATATGGCAGTGAATGCTGGACAATCTTCACAGATGAAGAGACTTGAAGCAATAGAAATGTGGTTCTACAGAAGGATATTGAGAACATCATGGACTGAACATGTGAGCAATAACAAATTTTTTTTTACGAAAATTTAAACAAACAGAACATTTATACTTAACATCAGGGAAAGACAATTGATATTTCTAGCACACATAATGAGGAAAAAGAGCTTGTAAAATTTGATAATCATAGGACATTGAAACTAAGAGAAAAATAGTGCATAAACTATCTAGTGAACTTGAGTAAATATATGCTGAGGCAATTTTTAGGAGAGATAACACATTTATTAAGAGCTACAAAGGATGGGAAATTGCGGAGAGCCATGATCACCAGTGTCCTGAAGGGACATGATACATAGAAAAAAAAAATCAACCTTTTGCAGATTATTTAAAACCAGAAAATATTTTTAGAGTAAGAATTTGTCCTTTTGTTTTTGGGGTTTTTTTTTTATTATTAGATAATAATGATTTTACAAATACAAGTTCTAATTAACCAATTCCTGATGTGTGAAGAAGAGCTGAATTCATACCTTGCCCAAGGGTATTTGTGCATAAGTGAATATAATGAACCCAACCGGAATTGGAACTTGGCTTTCTGATTTCCAATTCCAAGCCGTTATCCATTACAATACTTGCACATCCATGCTTACAGCACCTGATATTCCCAAGCGGTTACCCATCTACATACTGACCAAGCTTGATGTTGCTTAACTTCAGTGAACCAAAACCAGTGGTTCAACATCATGTGGCCATAAACCACTTGAGTATGATGTCATTTAACAAAACCAAAATGACAGATGTTTTTATTTCTGGATTTACTTCTCTCTCCAGAGATATGCAGGAACTGAAAAGTGATGCATGTTATGAAATTTGTTTGGAACAATTAATAAAATATCTTTTTTTTTTTTTTTTTTTTTTTTTTATTGCTTTTTTTTTTTTTTCCTTCATTGTATCATCATCATCATTGTGAGGAACATTAAACATAACTACCAGGGTTGAAATGGCCACAATGTTTCACATTCTTTACAATTTGAAAAAGATGCATGCCTAGACTGGGATACCCAATATAACTAGCAAGAGGTGGCCCTGCCAGTTCTAAACATATATAAATAATATAAAGGTGTCCGTGGAAAGAGGGGCTTTTCACTGACATAGAGGTAACTACATAAGGAGACAAACAGTCAAGAGAAAAAGACACTAGTGGCATTTCAGTTTCTAGACAGAGGAGAAAGATTCTATGAAATCATATTTTCCACCTGTTGTGATTTCTAACTTTTTCTTTTGCTTTCCTTTTCTTTTCTTCTTGCATAAACCCTGAATAATAATTTAAGAAAATTTAGTAAAATAGCCCCAAATTATGACCACATGTGTAGAACACAATCAAAAATACTTATATTTTTGTGACAGTCATGTTTGTTTACCTGTTTTTACACAGAGCCTATCAACTCATCAAACTGCTTTTTCT
>OZ010573.1:26154324-26194324 GCA_963932145.1 Acanthosepion lycidas
AGATCTGCAGTCCATATAACAACAGAACACTTCATAAGTAGCTCCACTCTATGGAGTGACCCATTTTCCTTATAGCCTCCAACCCAGCCATAGTCTAAAGAAGATCAGTTCCACTTCAAAAATGCAATTCTGTCAATTTCACTTCTAGTATTTTGCATAATATTCCAAGTATACTAATTATTATGCATACAATCTTGACCTTTATGTTCTACAGGACAAAGTCCTGGCATTATTTACTTCTGTTTTTTTTTTTTCTTTACCATGTGGTTCTCTGAAACTTCAACATCTACAATCTGACAGACTTTCTTTTTCCTTATTTACAACATCCAGATTTGCTTTTCTTGCTTGGGTGGGGTGGTCCACTCTTTGCTTGGGTGGGGTGGTCCACTCTTTGCTTGGGTGGGGTGGTCCACTCTTTGCTTGGGTGGGGTGGTCCACTCTTTGCTTGGGTGGGGTGGTCCACTCTTTGCTTGGGTGGGGTGGTCCACTCTTTGCTTGGGTGGGGTGGTCCACTCTTTGCTTGGGTGGGGTGGTCCACTCTTTGCTTGGGTGGGGTGGTCCACTCTTTGCTTGGGTGGGGTGGTCCACTCTTTGCTTGGGTGGGGTGGTCCTTGCTTACAACAATTGAATCTAGCCTTTCAATGTTTGTTTATTGTAAATTCATGATTTGGAATTTGGATTTGGGTGCATAGTCAAACCAAAGTCATTTGCACAGTTCTTAATGTATGTCGACTCCAACAGGTCTACTTTTCTATTGCTATTCACTAAGTTGCTGCATTCATTTATGATGTGGTTCAGTCTTTCACCCTAAAGGCAATATTTGTTTGTTTTTTGTTTTTTTTTAATAAGTTGTTTAGTATAGAACAGGATGATCTTCAGGTGGTAAACAGTAACAGTTACTACACTGTGTGATTTGGAAGGACTTCATTATTTCTATATATTTGACAGCTTGTGACAGATAAAGGAAAGAAAGAAGTAAATGAAAGCAGAAAACATTTTACACTGATGCTAAAATTTCCAGGAGTTGAACAAAAAAAACAAAAGCATTCCTTACGAAACTATTATTTTTATTGATTTATTTTTGTCTGAATAAAAATGTGAATATTTTTTTTTTTTTTTTACCTTTTTGCTTGATTCTGTATTGTAAAGCAGGAAAGAAATCCACAGCACACAACACAAAACTTTTTTCTTTTATCTTCATAAGGAAGTAGGTTATTTTGAAATATCACACAATTTGTTGATATTATCTCTACTGGTGACTCCTCCAAGAATTGATTTTGGAATAAAATCTATTTTTCTTATATTTTCTATTCTGACAAATTGATGCAAAACTTTCCACCATATTTGGGAATAATCCTGATTCGTATAAAATCTTCATTGTTAAACACTTTTCATTGGCTTTCTCTTACCTTAGACCATCTTCCAGCACTGTTGTGTATTCCATTATAAAAGAAGGATTCCCATTTGGATCCAGTGAAATCTTTAATACATCAAAACTGATGCAACTGCTGATCTGGAAAGGAATGTTACATGGAATAAAAGTTAAGCAACATCAAGCCTGGTCAGTACCTAATGGGTAACTTTGGGAATACCAGGTGCTGTAAGCTTGGATGTGCAGGTGGTGTAATAGATAATTGCTCAGAATTGTTAATCAGAGAATCCAATTTGTTATATTCACTTAAGAGAAAATACCCTTGGGAAAGATATGAATCCATCATTTCTCCTCCAGCAATAGGATAATTAATAAACCTTGTATCCCAAACATTATCTCCAAAAAAATAAATGAAATAAAAATTGCATACAAAATATTTAAGTTTCAGCATTAAATAACCCATAGAGGTGTTGATATGCCACTAAAAAAAAACAACAAAAAAACTACTAAACCAAATCATTGGTCTAATCATGTTCTTATGGTTGCTACATTTATCATTCATCCTGTTTATAAATGTTCTCTATATTTTTTCGTTTAATCAACAAATGATTTATTCTTATTTATTGTATAACAATTTTTCATCAGAACTTGAAATATTTTGTCTTCAGTTTTCAATTTTTGCTCACATTATCCCTACCCCAATCTTGTTGCTCTGTTTTGAAGTTAGAATTCTTTGCTGTTTGCTTTAGGAATTCAGTACAAGATGCCATTTGATTGTAGGACTTTTGAAAAATCACTCAACAGAGATGAAGAAACAAGTCCAAGAAGCACTCAGAATTCAAGGTAAGACTATACCACTTATAATTTTGAAAATGTATAGTTGAGAATATCATTGTAGGCATTTGTTTATATTAAGACCTTCCTGCATTAAATGCTCTTCTTAATTTTGATTGGCTAAAATTAGAAAAGTTCAGCTGCAAAGTTGAAAATTCTTTGTAGCTTGCATAAAGAGTACATGTTTCTCGTTATTTACATTCATGTTAGGTAATAATTTAAATGCAATATCAATTGTTAATCTTCTGTCTTAATTGCTGTTTTTTTTTTTTTATTCTCTCTCGGTTTTTTTTTTTCTCTCTCTTTTTTTTTTTTTTTTTTTTTTTTTTTTTTTTTCACACTTGGAAACCTCTTGCATCTTGTGATTTTATTGTTTTGCTTGGGGTGAAATGATTAAAAAAAATATGGTTAGATACTAAAAAATGTATACTTTTATTTAGTCTGATACCAAAGCCCAGATTGCTGTACTAATACTACTGTTCCATAACTATATTATAGAGTGACTTGTTCTTATTTCTGTTGTAATCACTGTCAGTGAATTGATTATATTTACTTTCTATTCAGTGTGTTCATGATTCAGGATTTGTGTTGCTTTTATTTTTAATTCATATATTAGACATTTACAATGCACCAGGGTTATGGAGTCTGAGTTGGAAATAATGAAGGAGTCACTGGAGTTGGAGTCAGTAAAATTATACCAACTCTAACTCTAGTTGAAATTACACTTTATATAAAAAATGTGTCTTACATTATAGAATTTTTATTCTTATTTCTTCTACTGTATATTTACTATTTCCTTTAAAGAAATTCATCTCAACTTCTTTTTTAAAGTCATTTTATTTTTTGTAGTTATTTTTGTATTTGCAAAACTGCATATGTAAAAAAAAAAAAAAATCTTACATTATAGAATTTTAATTTTGGCTATAAAGTAGTTTTATTTTTCTTCTGTACTTATTTCTTATATATATATATATATATATATATAAGTCTTACATTATACTATTTTTATTCTTATTTCTTCTATATCCTTTCAAAGATTTTGTCTCTAATTCTGTTAGAAAACATTAAAGAATGATATAAAAGCCACAATATCTTTATTCTTTAATATAAACCAGTTATAATGATGTAGGCCTACTCAAGTTAGGCACATATCCATAGGCTTTGAGATTTGTAGGCCATAATCACTTAATTACATAGAGAAAATATTGAAGAATGAGTAGGTATGATATAAAAGCGACAATATCTTTATTCTTTCATATAATTAATTATTTATTTTAATTTAATTTATTTTTAATTAATTATTAATCAATTATAATGATATCGGCCTACATAAAGAGAAGTTGGATGTGCCAAAAATAGAGAAGTCAGAGTTGAAGGTTTTGTGTTCTGACTCCATAGCACTGCAATGAATGATAAAGTTTCCTTAAATCAGTCGGTCAAGTGCCACATGTGATGCATGCATCAGTGATTATGTATCTTTTGATACATGTGACTGACAAGGCAGAAGATTTTTCCGGCAGTAGGTTGTCATTTCTTTTTGCGGTAGACTGGTTGCCAACCAAGGCTAAAGAACCCAGTCTGTCCTGCTATTTACCCCTTAGCTGGGAGAAGAAGTGCTTAATATATAGACTCCATTACATATTTATACATGGTTTATATATAAGAAAGAAATTTAATTAGATTTCTAAATCTAGTTTCAGCCAAGAATCGAGTACCTCTCCAAATGAGAATGATCTTGATGGAGAAACAGATTTGTTTGATGATGATGACAGTAGTTTGTTTAAGGCTGACAGCCAAAGTGATGACAAAATGTCATTGAAATGTTCTAATTCTATCAACCCTGGCAAAGAGGATGCAAAATGTGATGAAGATGAGGAAAATGATGATGGCTTTGCTGCTGATGATGGAGCTGCTGTTTGGTTAGAGAGCATTGGCCTTGACAAAAAGAATTTCCCATCTCTTGATCCAAGGAAAGTCAAACTGTATCCTTTTCTATTTCCAAACATGTCATTCATTTGCATTCGTTTTGTTTTCTCAGAAATGAATGACTGATTATAAAAAAATATGAACAGTTTTCTTTCGTGATATTTGGATTTTAGATGGCAGCTGCTAAAGGTGTTTATAATTCTTTATTTTTACATTAACAATCTTTTACTGCTAACCATCTTTGCCTTGGAATGATTTCTTGTACATTTTGATGGTCAAAAGTGAAAAAAAAAAATCAATTCTAGTTTGTCTTCTTGCCCATCCTTACAAGTTAAAGAATTATTGATTGAACAGGTGTGGCCTGTGTAGCAAAAATGTCATAAAGTCTTAACTGAAGAAACAAACAAGTTTGACCAGTTTAGTGAGTGAAATATCAAATGAGCTAAAGATGGAGGAAAGAAAAAAGACAAACATTTAAAATGGCAACATTCATTATTTTCAGTAATATTTAATCTATACATATCATTTATATGAGTATGCCTACAGCAGTAACTAGTAAAATCAACATTGCTGTCCAGAACTTGATTGTGAGATCTTGTTTATGATGAAGAGAAGCCCATAGAATAAATATAGTTATTTAGTTACTGTACTGCTCAAAAATTGGTTAGGGGTATTTCAATTGGGAATGAACCGTTTCATGATGCATCTTATAAAGGATGGTCATTAATTATTGATGTCAAACTGAATAGTTGTCTTCAATCTGAGCTGATGTATCAGATGTTTACTTTAAAGTAAACTGTTGTAAATAATGTTGCCAACTGTCACAAATTCAGATGTAAATCCTCTCCCCTCCTGTAATCGTCTTTCTTTGTCTCCCCGCTTGTTCACTGCCATTGACTCGTATGTGTTCGATGTCACACCCCTCCCCTCCAGTATTATGAAAATTAAGAGTAAAAATAAACCCAAAACAATGCTTAAACTTTAATATGACAAAATCTACAGCAGCTCCATTTGCAAACAAGGCTTTATAGTCACAATAAAGTATAAATAGAAAGCTTTGGAAAGTGGAACACATTAAAGGAAACATAAGAACAAAAGGTATTCTTCTGTGAAAGAAGGAAAAGAAAGACAAAAGTGCAATTTTGCATAAAAGGTTACAGAATTAAACAAAAAAAATGACTAAGTTGATACTTGGTTTTATAATATATATATATTATATAATTTCTTCTTCAGAATTATTTTTTGTTTCAAATAATATCCATAATAGTTTTGGATGTGGTTGTAATTATTTTGATATTGTTAAAATTGGATAAATTGTCTTGTATAGTAGATGTTAAGGAGTTAGATATTATACGATTGTTTTTTATCTTATTTATTGTCCTTGTTGTTGTTGTAAGAAGAGCATGAGAAAGAGGTATATATTTTTCCAAATATGTTTCTCTCATTTTGGGCATTATTATATCCATGATATAACAACACTGATATTTCACAGACAGAAGGGAATAATTGAATGGAAAAAGAATAACACGCATTTCGTTTACAGAGAGGTTTGTAATGCTACATTGTACACAAAATTAGATATATACATATATACAAGTGTCCTATGCAAAGAAGTTATAACATATGACTCAACAAACAAATGTGTAAGAAAAGAGAACCTTACTTGTTATATTTCCCAAATGGAAAACTGTTGTTACGGCTGCTTCTCTACGACTTGGGTTAGATCACGTGCTTTTTCCTGTAAGACCTACCACTGCGTCCTAAGGACGTTCTTAGTCTCTGGGTTCTACATGACAACTGCTCTCGTCAATCTCCCTCCTGATGTCATTCACTGGCAGGTCACAGGATCCTTGTGACGATCTCAATGAAAGGGAGAGAATTGCCATTTGTAACCCAACAGGTACCCCCCCTCCTTAAACATGTTCTAAAACCTGACACTAGACATTATTTTTATTCTGCTTGTTATAACTGCAATCTGTGAACATACTTTACAGAAAATACAGTATACAAAAGAATATACATGCACACAAGTGTCACAATGTCTTCCCCATTTTCAGACAATTGTGCAAAAATGTCCTCTGTGTTATTAGGTTGGTGCAAAAATAATGATGTAATAATGTCGTTTTTTGACGTTAAAAAATACGTCAAAAAACGACATTATTATGTCATTATTTTTGCACCAGCCTAATAGCATCATAAAAAAATAAAAATCAACCAGGAAACTATTTAAGATAAGAAACGCTTAGACCATTTAATATGGCATCCAGATTTGGTTACAGTTTGCTTTTGGTATATCTTGTGATACTGGAGATTTAGGTGTGATTGGAGTATCCCTATCCAACTATGTAGCATCAAGAAAAGATGAATTCAGCCTCTCCAAACAAATATTTTTGTTTGCATTCTTAGTGCATACAGTAAAATGTTTATTATGTCTCTTCAGGATCTTGAATGGTCCTCTGTATGGTGACTGCAATGCATTTGTTTTGGCTGAGTCGCACAAAAACGTCTGTGCATGATTGAAGGAGTTTAGGTATGTATATAGGTTTTTTGATCTGTGTAGGTGATTTGTAAGCCATCTGGTCAACAAAGGAAGTGATATCCAACACTTTTTGTGGAGGTTGATGGAAAAACTGCCCAGTGAGTTTTAGTGTGTTGTCATACACCATTTTGGTGGGTGGACACTGCATTTCATCTTTTACATTTCTTCATCGCCCTGGAAAACTAATCGTACATGTTCCAGCCATTTTGACTGGTCTGTCAATGTTCTCAGGGCTGATTTTAATGTTTGGTGAAATCTTTCTACCAAACCATTGGCCTCTGTTGTGCAGTGGTCCTAATTCTCTTGCACCCTAAAAATTTCATCAACTTTTTGTATAGGTCACACTTGAATTGTTGACCTCTGTCTGTAGTAATGACAACCAGAAAACTAAAATGAGCTACCCACCTGGATATAAATCTTTGCTGTAGTTTCTGCTGTAATGTCTGACATGGGAAGTGCTTCACACCAGCAAAAGAACCGATCAACACATGTCAACAAATAAGAATGCACCTCGCAGAAGGGCAAAGGACCAGTTATATACACATGTGCATGAGCAAACTGCTCATCTGGAGATGGAAAGGAGCCCAGAGGTAATCGAGTGTGCCTTTCAACTTTTGCCTTTTGACAAGGTACACAGGTTTTTGACCATAATCGAATATCAGACTTCATTTGAGTCCACATAAATCTGTCTGTGATTAGCTTAATTGAAGCATTAGAACCAGGATGAGACAAGTTATACAGAGTGAAAAAAAAAACTGTCACGATGTTTCTGGAATGAAGGGGGCATAATTGCTCTGTACTGATGTCACACACAATCTTGAATGTTTAGTTGTTCCGAAGAAGCATTTGAAGCTGTTGGT
The DNA here is from genome assembly GCA_963932145.1 of Acanthosepion lycidas. Classification (NCBI taxonomy): domain Eukaryota; kingdom Metazoa; phylum Mollusca; class Cephalopoda; order Sepiida; family Sepiidae; genus Acanthosepion; species Acanthosepion lycidas. Next base: position 26,161,856 of record OZ010573.1, read on the forward strand.
CCTTTGATTGGTATTCCACCATTGACTGATATTCCATGCATGGATCTGGAAGGAAAGCATTATTCCTGCAGGACATGGTATCTGCAGGGATGTTTTCGGTTCCTTTGACAAAACGTATGTCTGATGTAAACTGCATAATCCAGGTGTCTGGATTCATGTGGTGCATATTTATCTGATGTTGACTGGAATGCCCCAAGTAAAGACTTGTGGTTCACTTCATTATACAGCGAATTAATTTTACTGACTGCCATAATGGCGACAGAATTTTCCTCACACATGGTGGCTTAATTCAATATCCTGCAATGTTGGAAAACGTCTCTGAAAAACTATAGTATGAGAAAATAGCGAAATGCATTGGAAGAGCCTGATAACTCCATGTGACGAAAAAATAATTTTTTTTTTTTTTTTTTTTTTTTTTTTACTTTAATTAAATATCACCAAATTTGTCGGTACTACTGTATACTTTAGTAAAAGTAATGACCCCAATTGGGTTAAAGAGGCCGAGCTTACAACTACATGTTATACGTCATGGTAGAAGGAGTAGATGAACTACTGGGGGTAGGACGCCTGGTCTCCCTTGAAGTGCGCCAAAATCAAATTCATTTTATTTGGAAGATGGCAGCTATGTTAGAAAATATTCACATTCAGCACCATAAAAATATATGAGACAGTTTCCTCTCATAAAATTTATATACAACAGCATAATTACTGTTAATATCTGTGATCAAGTAACTAAGGGACGTGTGTAGCTGAAATTTGTCACTACTATGCCAAAAAGCAGCATATAAAAAATGTGTGTTCGATACATTTGACCTATTTAGTAATAGAAAGTGTCCACATGGAGAAAAAGATTTTACATGTGATAATCCTGGCAATGTGACAAAGGATATGCTATTAAAATTAGCACAGAAAGTTGTATTTAACTTTGCTATAGTCAAACTCAAAAAGGTTAAAATAGAGGCAAAAAAGGTCAGAGGTGGATGAAGTTGTTCTCATATTCATCCTCTGCATGAACACATGGATGGATAAAATAATAAAAAAAATAAATTTGCTAGTTAAAACATCCAGAAATGGTAATTATTTAGTTTTCTGGCATGTTAGACAAAGCAACGTCTTTCTGCTCTGACATTTACTGTGATGCAAAAAGAAAGAAATATATATATATATATATATATATATATATATATATATATATATAATATATATACGTTTTTCATGGTACAAAATTTAACGATAGCTAGGAATAAGCAAAATTTATATGACATTTTAAAAAGCTAAAAAAGAACAACTGGTTTCATCCCATCCTTATCAAGTTTATTTTCTGGGATATAAAAAATATATAACATTCAGTAACATAATATATAACATTCAGACTCAGTAAGCATTCCCTCTGTTTACAGAGGGAAGGCCCATCGGATCTGATATACGATTACTCTAGAACCTTGACGTGATATGAGAAGTAGGACCTAGATAAAATCGAGAAATGGTCCGCACTAAAATCAAACACACAATTTTTGCTATTTATTACATGCTCTGCAATAGGAGACCCAAAAGTATTGGTTAGTTGGCTTTTCCTGGCATCTGAATTCAAAATCCTGGGGGGTAAGTGTTTTATTCTCAGATCAAAAAGTTGGGAGGTTCCAACTATGTAGTTGAGTCCACAACTGCACTTATATTTATAAATCACTGAATTAACATGATATATATATATGTGTGTGTGTGTGTGTGTTAAAACCACGTTTCGTTAATTGACATGTTGTGAACACCTGTTTATATGAAAGAAATAAACATTTCATACTTGCTTGTGTTTGAATTGCATCATGGTCAGTGTAATGAGAGCGTGAGAAAGAGGTATTTATTTTCCCTAATATGTTTCTCTTGTTATAGGCATTGCTATATCAATGATATAACAACACTGATAATTCATGGACAAAATGGAATAGCCAAATAAAAAAAGAATAACACACATATTTAGTCCCATGCAAAGAAATTATAACATAACCTCAACAAACTGTGTAAGAAATGGGAACCTTACTTGTTATATTTTGCGAAAGCAGCTTCTCTATGACTTGGGCTAAGCCATGTGTTTTTTCCTGTAAAACCTACCACTGTGAGCTAAAGACCTCCTTCATCTGTGGGTTCTACATGACAACTGCTCTCCTCAATTTCCCACCTGACATCATTCACTGGTTGTCCCATGAAACCTTGTGGCGATCTCAATGAAAGTGAGATAATCGCCATTTGTGACCCAAGATTATTAATGTCATTATCTTTTTTGTATTTTTTCCTTAACATTTAATATCCAAAACAATTCATCTGATTTGAATACTATCAAAATAATTAAACCACATCTAAAACTATTATTGATATGAACAGAACCAAAAATATCCATCACAATAATAATTCTGAAGCAGGTCTATATATAAAATAAACTGTCACTTACAATACAATGGTGAAACTTAAAGACTTATATTTATATTTATTATTTCTGTATGAATATCTGGGATGAGTAGTTTACAAGCAGACTATTGTCCTCATTACAGCAGCTGTAACAAAAGACAATAGATTCACTGAGTGCAGACAAGCAGCAGCACTCAAAAGTCTTAGGCTTCAAGTTTTCCACAGAAAATTGTCCTACAGAACAATAGCCTAGTGGATTAAAGTGTTGCTTTGTGAATTTGGTGACATAATAATTGTGGGTTCATTCCATATGGGAATATTTTCTTTATGAAAAGAATGTATAGGCCAGTAGACGAAATAAACACTATTTGAAAATGGGGCGTTCTGCTCAAATGCAGGTATCCAATAAAAATAATAATAATGTTTGATTAAAACTTCATTAATTCTGATTTTATATATATATATATATATATATATATATATATATATATATATATAAATAATTTATTCAAAAATTATAACATAGACATGTAGCATCACTACAAAAATAGCCATTTTGTAGTTATGTTATATCATGTTTATTTTATAAATTTTGAATAAATAATATTTACTCTACTTTGTATATAGCACTCTTAAGAATAGTGTTTTTGGTTATTGTAATTTTATCCCATCTACACCAAACCTATACTTGTGTGTGTGTGTGTGTGTGTGTGTATATATATATATATATATGGATATATATGGAGTAAGAATCCACATATTTATTATATTATTTTTCATTTTTCTTTTTTAACTTAGATCTGACTTTTAATTGATTAATCCAGACATACCCACAAGTATATATTTTAATTCTGACATTAGTCTTTCCCCCAACTTTTTAACTTTCAAAAGAGGTAACAATTTGATTTCAAATTTCACAAATAAATCATTTTTATTACAAGTTATCTACCATTGCTCAAAGAGTGAACAATTATAGTTCCAAAACATGAAAATTTTTGTGTAGCAATGTAAAATGTTTTAATTGTAATCTATTATAATGAAAATATTTTAATTTACATATATATATATATATATATATATATATATATATATATATATATATTATCATTCATCCAAAAATTATAACATAAAAATGTTATAAAATCACTACAAAAATAGCCATTTTGTTTCAACACTTCTGGTGTCTTATCAAGTGATGGTGTTGAATGTAGAATAAAGGGTTTTAAGACACCAGACGTGTTGAAACAAAATGGCTATTTTTGTAGTGATTTTATAATAGTTTTGTTATAATTTTCAAATAAATAATTATATTTGTTCTATTCTGTATTGAGCACTCTTTTAAGAACAGTATTTGTTGGTTATTGGAATTTATCCCATATACGCCAATCCTATACTTGGGGAGCATAAATACAGAACACCTTAAAATTATATATATATATATATATATATATATATATATATATATAATTTTAAGGTGTTCTGTATGCGATAAAGTGCTCAATATCAGAGATAGAGCATATGTAAATATAAGAGTGAACATTGAAGTCAACACTCAGAAGTGATTGACTGTTTCATGCTAAATGCAACCATGAGGCCACCATCATCGTGGCCTGATGATTGCGTTTAGCATGAAACAGTCTGTCAATTCTGAGTGTTGACTTCAATATTCACTTATATATGAGAGAGAGAGAGCGAGAGATTGTAAATATTTAAGTCTGTTCTTTATATTATATAAAAAGTGATGAAAAAGATGTTTTTTTTTTAATATTTTTATGTTTTTTTTTTTATTTAGGTTGATATGTGGGAGCAAAATAAAGTTTTGAGGAAATCACAAATTTATATACATTAAGTTCCTCTAAAGCTCTGGAGAAGGGGAAGCAAAAAGGCAGTGATAATTGTAGAAAGTGTGTAACAAATGACAGGTAAATTTGTATGCAGGTTGTCCGTAAAGTAAGTGATGAGGGTTTTATTGTTGAGTGAAACGAGATCAAACCAAATGGCAAAATATTGTCAGCCTCCATTGATCAAATTGGTGGAAACTGATCGGGAAATGATCTTGATCTGAGTTTGTTGGATTTTGTTAGAATTTTGAGTCTTGGTCTTAGAAGAAATAAATGGAATAAGAATGATCTTGAACAAAAAATTAACATCCTCTACCAAGTGTTCCAAGAAATAGAACTCAAGATAAACCTTTCCAAAACAAAGTGATCTGGAATTAGAATGAAAAGCAATGATGTAAATCCATCATAAAAATTCAGGATATGGAATTAGTAAATACTAAATACTTCAGATACCCTTGTGTAGGGATCAGTTAAAACAAGTATAAGAGAAAAGGAAATTGAACATAGAATAGGCTGCACCAGAGGTAGTTCCCCTCCCCCACATGAAAACACTGCAAATTCCTACAAAACCAAAACACCAACCTGAAATATTTAGTTATGTTTTTAAATAACCTTTTCAGATAAAGACTTTCATATGGATGTCATGCATGGCACCAAACCCATTTAGATATATTGAAGCTGTCAGCTGTATACAACCATTTTCTAAGATCAATGGTTAGAAATAACGAGTGAAAGTTGAGGGTCATGGTAAAGATCATCCTTTGAACATTATGAACTTATGCTACATAATCATAGTGAACTGTACCAAATAACAGAAACCACATCACTTGAGGACTACCAACAGTGGCAACAACTAAAATGGATAGCACATGCAACTTGAAGAAAAAATGTTGACATAACACACTACTTCAAACAAAAGATTAGGAAGGAAACTCGCATTAATACTAGAAAGAGCAATAACAGAAAATAAGAAAAATTTTCTTAAGAGAAAGATTTTATAAATCTCAACTGAAAGTAGTACTGGCTGTGGAAAAAAAAAATGCCAAATGTTTCCTTGTAGGGAAATAGCTGGTATTATTATTATTATTATTATTACCACCATTTGAGATAAGTAGAACAGATACTACACTTTGATCTTGAGTAGTGCTGGCTGCAATATTTAATCTTTGTAAAGAAACGGCTAATACTACCACAACCATTTGAAGATCATACAGAGTGATTGCAAAATTACTCCCTATTTTATGTATAATGGGCTCTCCCATCTAACTATAATTTTTACAACATGGATGAGTCCATCATACATAAAATAAGGAGTTACTTTCCAGTCACTAGTTTATTTAAATTTGACTTCCAACAGGAATCTCTAACTTTGAAGTTTCTTTCCTGCTTAATATAAGTAAGTTTCTCAGTCAGAAATTTATTCCCATGTGTTGGTCATGAGCTATTGAAAGTGAGTGACTCTTACTGGATGCTGCACAAATGTAGCCTTGTGCCAGGTTACACTTGGAAGTTAATACATTATCCATGATACCAGTAACAATGCAGTGCTTAGTAATTGAATTTTTGTCATATGCACATTGGATTAATTGTGTTGATTTTTTGTTATTACTTTATCATCTAGTGTGCATACACTGAATTTGTATTGAAAAATGAAGTGTCTTTGAAATAAACATCTGCAATTTGGAGACTACCAACATAAAGCAAGTACAAAAATTTTAATATTTAATTAACATTAGAAAAGAGTACAGAACTATTATGTAATATCGGTCCTCCTATATGACAGTGAATGCAGAAAATCTCAGATAAAGAAGAGACTTGAAGCAATAGAAATGTGATTCTACAGAAGGATGTTGAGAATACCATGGACTGGACATGTGAGCAATGACTTATTAAGAAAAATGGAAACAAATAGGACACTTAGAATTAAAAAGAGGCAATTTTTTTTAAAAAGGTACGTAATGAGTAAAGAGGGCTTGGAGAATTTGACTCGCAGCTCACATTGAAGGCAAAGAAGAAATCGGCAAATAACCTTCCTATGTAAAGGGTGGCTGAACAAGGATTAGGAGGGATAACAAAAATGTAAAAATTCAGATAAAACTAAAAATAGATATTTAAAAAGGACAATATGAATAAAGACAAAAGGAAAGTTATCTCAGCCTACACATTTCATTCTCTGTTATTTTTGTCTATAAATACTTGTTGCAAAATAAAATCCTTACATTTGCTTTGATAAAGTCTGAGAAAACGAAACGCGTTGGTGAAGATGAGTTTTCCTTTTGTCTTTATTTACATATATGTAAAGGGAAGTAATTTAGCTGATGAGTATAATAGCGCAAGAGTTACCTCCCTTTAGCTTTTGAAGTAACATTTCTCTAGGTCAAATATAGCAATAAGCTTCACCATCGATTCACGCTACTAATGGTCTAGGCTAGGGGTGGACAAAATTTTCAGTGCAACGGTCACATTAAAAAATTCACAATTTTATTGGGCCGCATTAACCCAAAATAATTAATATATAAATAGACAAAAAGGCTTTTTTAAAAAATTGCAATTAATTTAAAGTACTGTAGAAGTTTAACGTGAAACGCATTTATTTCAAAGACAAAGTAAATCAATTTAAAGCATTTAAAAGATGAAATAACTTTTTTTTAAGAAAAATATTTTTAGTAATATAAAATAGAAAACATTTATTTGAAAAACAAATTAACTTTTAAAGTAATAAGAAAAACAATTCTTACTAATATTTTAAAGTAGAAACTTCAAATGAAACAAATTTAAAGAAAAGATAATTTAGATTTTGAAGCAGTATCTTCACATGAAAGAGATTTATTTGAAAAACAAAATAATTCAGTTTAAAGAAAAAATGTTATTGATATTTTGAAGCAGTATCTTCACATGAAAGATTTATTTGAAAAACAAAGTATCACAGCAACAGAAGGATCACAATGACTCACTGAGAATAATGTATCTGACTGCAATCATTTACCAGTTTCTTAAAATTAGGCGTCAAATTAAATTAATTTCTCTTTCAAATTTACTAACATTTGGTGAGCCACATGAATTTTTTTGGTGGGACGCATGTGGCCCACAGGCCGTAGTTTGCTCACCCTTGCTCTAGGTCTTCATTTCATATCCTCGTACTATGTCATACAAAAAATTCTTGAGGAAATAATTGTTAGAAAAGCAAATTAATTTCTACAGTTTTTATTGTAAATAGTTGTCATAGTCCACATTTCCCAACCATGATAGTTTAAGTGCCTATGCCACCTTGTAGGTCATGAATTATTTTCCACTCTACAATCCCTTTCCCACAGACAAAATTTTTCCATCCTTTTTACTATATTGCTATTTTCATGCCAAATATTCTGACATGTAGGTTCAAAATCTAAGAAATATTTGCAATAGTTCAATTTTTTATAGCTAAGGTGCCACACACACACTTGGAAGAATTTAATCCCTATTCCCATTGTGTGTCATGAGTCAAAAGGAAGTTCCATTCAGACAACTTCTTCTGAGGAATTGTTACTTTGGGGAAGCACCCTCTCAATCAATGCAATCTTAATCTCTTCAAATCTAAAGTCAATCATTATCAATCCTATATATCCTCATAAAAACTTCAATTTCAGCAACAACCAAAAATGGTACTCAAGAAAACTTAAGAAAATGTGCTGTCTGGCTCTAAAAACAAAATAGAACCTTGCTTTATTGTAACGCTCTTCATAGTCAAGCTGTAAAATCATGATGCTCAAAATAAATACTGTTTAAAATAAACAGGGTATCTACTCAAATATGGATACCCACTAAAAAATAATGTTTGAAGTAATATGTCAGATTAAAAAATAAAATCTATTAATTTAGAAATAACAACAGTATATGTCTAGAAAAAAGGAAATCAAGATGGCTACATCTGAAAGAGAAAAGGTTGAGGAGTGAGTGTAAAGTGGGGGGGGGGAAATGAAAAGGACAAATAACTGCAACATTGTACATGTACACACATACAGGCTCCTGGGTATGAATGCGCACATATGCTGAAAAATAACTTGCACCAATAAAAAGTGCACATAAAAAAGAAAAATCAAGAAGTATAAGCAGTCAATTGCTATTACCCCCTGACGATTGGATGGAGTGATTCATAGAGGGTCCATCTACGCTACAAAATTGTGGAGTCTGTCTGCTGAAGGTAGCATCAATCAGCTCAGTGACAACCCTTTTACTTGTATCAATTAAGATACTCATTTTTAACTAACAAGTTTCACTTTCATCATTTGATTATTTAGAACACTACTGCTTTTAATTAAAGTCTTGTGCTCCAATAAATAAAGAAAGAAGAATACTAAAAATTTTTTTCTTTTACATTTTTATGTTTTTTTATTATTTATTTCCTTAATGCATCCTCTAAAAGAGTTTTAAAATGTTGAATTTTTTTACTTTTTCTTAACTGAATATTCAGAAATCGTGATGGTTTTAAGAAGATTGATAGCCGCCCAGAATCAACGATCGTTTTGGAAACAGACATTGATGTCAATGCTCTTTTCAATTTTCTTCTCAATTGGAAATCCTGTTTTGCAGCTGCTGGTCCACAGTTTCGGATTCCTCCTACCATTTTGTCTCCTTCTGGTTTCAAAGGAGCTGTCCTGAAGTCGATGAAAGTAAGTCAAATTTCATAATTAAAGAAATCCCAAACAGTTTAGGCCTAGAATATACCGACTACATTTTCTGAAGAGTAGTAAAAAAAAAAAAAAAAAAACAGGTATGGTGGAGTAATGTATAGCAGCTTGGATTGAGGAATCAAAGAGCCAAGTTCGAATTCCATTAGAATCCATTACATTCACTTACGTGCTAATATCCTTGGGAAATTAATCCTCTTCTCCACCCCACACAGCAAGGTTTCAGGTTTTCTTTCTGACTTTTCCATTATTCTACCAATCACTTTAGTTATTTTCTGGATTAACAGAATAAAAGTTTCTGGCTGTAAGAAAATATCTAAATTGTTAAACCATTAACTGATGGAAATTTCAGTAATTTTGTTTCTATTTTTGAAAATGGCCACTTGGCTGCTCTTGACACATTTAATGGATTTACTGCCTAATTTTCCAGTTTTTTGACTTCAAATATTGTTTTAGCAAGTTTCAGTACACACAGTCTTAGCAAGTTTCAGTACCCACAGTCTCCTATGGAAATTAAGGAAAAGAGGACTGCCAGTGGTCAGGAATTAAAGCAAGCATTAATGACAAAATTATAAGATAAATGATTTTAAGCTAATGATTTTACTATGAAAAATGCATCATAGGTTAATACACAAGAGAAATGCTTTGTAGGTTATTATACAAGAAAAATATGGGAATTAAGAAGAAAGGAATTGTTGATAATTAGAAATTAATGTAAGTGTTACTGACAGACAAAATTAGGACTTTATACACACTCAAGCAAATATATAATTTCTTATTGCTATGACTGTTATATTTATGGGTACATGTGTTTCAATAGACATCTGTTTTTAAACATGTATACCCACTTCATATGATTTTCGTATAAGAAATGTTGGATTAAAATAATCCATTAATTGGATACTTATAGTGTAGTCTCATTTCAAATGGTGTAAAAAATTTATTCTCAGTTTAAAGAATATATTTTTCCTTTAAACCAAATCAGAGAATTTGTTTTTCTTACAAACTTTATAAAACTTCATGTTTAAAAATGAAAATTTATACCTTAAAAAAATTCTCTAAATGCCTGTGAATTTAATTCAATCTGATTTTATTTTTCGTTTTCTACTAATTTTTTTGTTTTTATTTTTTAGCAACCATTTTTAAGAATAACAGCTAAAGTGAAACAAAATGTTCAACTAAAGAAATAACTCTGCTTTAAAATGTCGTACCAATGTATTTGCTTTCACTGTGTTTTCAATAATAAGGATTTGCAAAAATGCACAGGATACATATGCTAAGTTCAAACAATTTATCTTGTTAAAAATATTCCAACATTGGCATTTTTTTTTTTCGTAATTTAAAATTACTATGACAGCCATTTGCTTAAAACATTTTTCTTCTGAAAAAGAAAATTTGTAACTAAGAAACTGCACTGAACCATTCATTCTTGAAAATGTCTCTTTTGAAAGAGAGGAATTAAAAAAAATAAAACTGACTGAATTTAGTAAAGCTGATGTAATTAATACAATGAAAGTCATTTCAGACTGAATACTTGGTTTCTTCATCTTGAGAACAACATAACATTACAATCAATCAGTATTACTTGTAATTGATATATTTTGACTGAGAAAAAAAATGGCTGTTTCATTAATTTACTGCTACCGTCATCCACTCATTTGTAATGTTACAAATGACATGCAATTCTTTTCTTTAAATGATGACTCTGTCCAAAGCAGTAACCAGATGAGACATGAAAAACAAAAAACAAATTTATCTTGATCAAATGACAAGAAGTAAATTATTGCTTTATGACAGTGAATCTGTCTATTGCCTGACATGCTGAATTTTGATCTGAAATTTTCACTATATAATGTTTGCTTGATAAAGAAGCATTGGATTAAATGTTCTCAAAATAAGAGTTTCTGTTGAAAAATATTTGCTGTAAATACTTTTTTCCTACGTTAAGGAATGGACTTACTGTCATATCTGATTATATACATGAATATGTGATCAAGTCTTCATCAGTATCAAACAATTATTTCTTTTTTAGCCAAAAATTTCCATGCATTTTGTAAATTAAAATAATTTGGCAAACTTTGACCAGCTTAGTTTTTTTTTAATTTTTTGAAGCACAGTTAATCTTAGCTGACCCTGGTCATACTTAGCAAGTTGTCATGGTTGAGCCTTATTTCATGCTTAGGATAGAAACCTAGTGAAGGTTGGAAATTTCATTCATTTTTCATGAGTTTTGCTAAAAAAATATCTGAGTTTTGTCATGCTTATAATCTTCATGCTCATAAGAAAATATTAGCTTCATTTCAGGCTGAAGTCACTTAATGATAAAATTATATTGTCAGTCATTCTATTTTGTATAAAATTAAAATTCGATATTTCTTAATATTATTTTCTATTTTTTTAAATTTTTACTTTTTCCTTTTTATCTCTCATCATCATCGGCAATATTTTCTAAATATGTTGCCACATACATTCTATATATATATATATTTAGAGATCCTTGATAAAATTAAAAGAAGAATCTGCAATGTTATTGGTCCTGACCTGGCATCCCAACTTCAGTCACTTTCCCACCACCATAATGTAGCTTCTGGGTTCCTTTTCCATAAATGCTTTCATGGTAATTGTTCTGCTAAACTCTCCTCTATGGTGCATAGATTCAATGAATTTAAACGTATTTCTAGATTAGCGGCAAGATCTCATCAATTTACAGTTGAGTTGGCTAGCTGTAACCGTAAGTTCGATGCTAAGTTTCTTTTCTCGCAATTCTCACTTGTGGAACTCTGTTCCAGCTTTTTGCTTTCCAGGCAACTTTGATCTTCAAAAATTTAAATGTGAATTCAATCATTATCTATTGTTCTCTTATATTCTGTTCTTTTATTGTTCTCAGTCCTTGATAATGTTTTTCTTTATATTCTTTTACACTCAGTAACCCCTTGTGCATTATAGTGGCTCTGTCGCCTTGATTGGGGTGAAATGATTCAAAAAAATGTTGAGATTTGAAAATTTCAATTCAAAATTTAATTTATTGTCCATTTTACTTTAGAATATTCTGTTAAATGTAGTTTCTAATTTCAAAAGGTAAAGTTGGGAGATTGTTCTGATTATTATAGAACATAAATTGGTACAAGATCAAAAGTGTGGAGCACTAAGTGAGGAACAAATGCACAAATCATTGCATACACAATTATGACAATGTGTATGTCATTAATATTAAAGTTTAGCTTAATCTGGTACAAGGCCACAAGTGTGGAGCATTCCATCAGGATCAAACACTACAAGAGTAACAGTCTACTTATATAGTTTGCTAACCATTGCAGTCTACCCTAATGATGGTGGTTATTATTTAGTACACTTAGTTTAATTTGGTAGACATCTGTGGCACTTAGTGAGGATTGAATCCTTTATACTTCGTGTGTGTGAAACTACTAACACTAGTTATGGCTTTACATCAGATAGTTTTTTTTTCTTTTTCCTTTTCAAATTAATTTACCCCAAGCAAGGCAATGATGCCACTAAGATGCAAGGGTTTATAGGGAGTGAAAAAGAAGAATACATTAGAGGGAATTAGAATCTTAAATGATAAACAAGGGATAAATTTTTACTCCTCTTCAAAAGACCAGGGAGGATGATGAATTGTATGATAGTTGAAGCTATTTACTCCAATTAAAGTTTAGCTTTAAACTTACATTTTGACATCCAGTGTGTGTGTGTGTGTGTGATAGAGAGAGATACAGACACACACACACACACACACACACATATATATATTCGACATATGAGGATCAAGCAGATCAATTCCTAGGAAACCGACAGCCCAACAATAGCACATGAGATTTGATTATAGTGGTGAAGGTTTCATGTGGGACCATCCACACTTTTTGAAGGGCTAAATACAGAGATCTGGTGTACTGTGTGCCACAGGTTCCCCAAACGACCCTCCACAGGTTTTGAATTCAGAGTTGTCTTTCTCCTAGACCAGTTGCCATCCAAGGCTATAGAACCCAGTCTTTTGTGCTATTTACCCATAGCTGGAGGGAGAACAAGAAGATTCACACCTTTCCCAATTTTAACATTATTTTTGTTGAATATTTTGTTTCAGGGAAGTGCTTTTCTATTAAGTTTAGGAATGTCCTTCCTATGTTTGTTTCGACGCTTTTGTTGTATGGTGGGTTAAACCAGGTAATGTTTCTTTTTCTTTTTTTGCATTTCAGTTGTGGAGGTGTGTATTATATATATATATATATATATATATTATATATATATAATGTGTGTGTTTGGTTAATTAAATGATAAAATGAAAAAACTTTCAATGTTTCAACCTTACAAGGGACTTCTTCAGACTAATAATGTTTTTGTTGGTGGAGTTAGTTTTGCATATATCAGGGTGGGGGTGCATAAATACAGCAGACGCCAGTTACAATTTGAAATCAAGAATACTGAAGATCCAAGAATACTTGGGTTTTAAATTTAAATTTAAAAAACATTTTGACATCCAATTTATTTAGATGCATAATTTAATCTTAACTGTTCTCAATGCACACATATATATATATCTCCAAACTAGAATAATGATAGATATATGCACATCAAAGCTGCTTGACAGGACAGATACATATGAGACCTGCTTAAACAATAATTCTGATCCATATTTGATCCCAATTCATATATATATATATATATATATATATATATATATATATATATATGTGTGGAAGTGGTGGGGTAATATATAAATTTTTATACATCAAAAAAACAAAAATGATAAAAACATAAACAGAAGATAAGGAAAGTAAATTAAATCAGCTGGACTATAAACCTAAGATATATATTAAAATAAAATTAAATTTAAAATTCTCAGTTTCTCCTCTCCTTCATGTGCAGGTGTACTCACATCAATATAAACATTAGGTTAGTCTGAAGTCCTACAGAACGAAACGTCTTATACAAAAACTTTTACACTTTGTCATAGTTTTCCCTTATATATATATATATATATATATATATATATATATAAAATGACATTCTTGGGTCTGTTTGACATGCATCGCTGAAAATTATTGATATTTCATTGACATTCTAATCTCCTAAATTTATTACTGATATATCCATTCACCTTTCTCACTGATTGACTTGTTTATAATGTCCTTGGCATTTTGGAGGATAAGTTTTCCTTGTCAGTGTAAATTTGGTAGGTATTGGATTATTGGAAAAATTTAAACTAACTTAACCAGATTCATTGTTTTCACAACAGTTGTTTTGACCATCTATTTTGTTTGTTTGCCAGGTCAAGCACAGTGAAGTGTTTTTGCCAGAGGAAAATCAGAAAGGACATGTCTTGGAAATTGTTGGTCCTCTCTTGCCCTGTCATGTCAGGGGCTTTGTGAAGCTCTTCTGGCAAACGCAGACCAAACAGTTTTCCATGGCATTGAATACCCATGAGTCAACATCTCCATTTAATGTTCCAGTGGATTTTTCCAAGAATTCGGACAGCCTGAATTTTGATGGTGATGAGGTTCCCAGTTTTCTGGACTTTAAAGCATTGAGGTCAATTACCCAAGTGAAGTGCATGCCTTCAGGATTTACCTGGTCATGATGCTGCTTACAGGTGTGCATGCTTACACACATACACACAGTGTATATACATGTATAGATATACACATGAGGTATGCACATGTTTAGGCACACATACACACAGTGTATACACGTTTAGACACACATACACACACACAAAGTGTATATACATGCACACACACACACACACAAAGTGTATATACATGCGCACACACGCACAAAGTGTGTATACGTGCACACACACGCACAAAGTGTGTATACATGAATAGATACCGACATATGCAAAAGCGGGTGCTGAAAAGTATTTAGCCTCACCCACTTCACAAAATCAGTATTTCATTGACCTAGAATATAGATTTTGAGAAATGGGCTGGAAACTTTTCAGCATCCCCATTGTGTGTGTGTGTACATAATCTAAAAAATGAAAATATGCTTATTAAAATGTATATAATGCAATTTCACTTGTGTGTGTGTGTGTGTGTGTGTATACACATATATATAATGCTAGTGTTAATAAAAAAGTGCTTGATATAATAAAACAGGGCTATTAAGTATATATTAATAAATATACTATTATATTATTCCTCACTGCTAGCATGACTCAGAGTTTCATGCATAATGCAATCTTCAGGTGCTGAGTGTGTGTGTGTGTGTGTGTGCGCGCAAAAAGCTTAGATAGAAAAGATATTATTCTTAATGTTTGGGCATATTCATATATTAATGTTTGGACATATTCATTTTAGTGTTTCATAAAAATCCCATCACAGAAAACCCAAGTGCGCTTTTATCATATTTTTTATTGTATTTGTTATAAAATATTCCTGGCTGGACAACTGCCACTATTTTTAATTCTGTAAATTATATATGAATAATTCATTCAATACGATATTTAAAAAAATGATTTCGATGTTTATGTTAATTTAAAATTGTAATTTTATATCCATTTTTGTAAACCAATTTTTCCTCCATTTTTAAATATGTAAATTACTTGGAAATTTTTTTCTGTATATCTTTTTTTTTTTTTTTTTTGACTTGTTAACATCTTTTATCTTCACCTTTTATTGTCATCATTTTTTTTTTTTTTTTTTCTCTCTAAATATTAAATATCCTTTCACTATTTACGTTTGGACTATTGTCCTCATTTTTGTTGTTGTTATCACAAAGTTTTGGTCATTATGCCCTCCAGCCCTTCATCAGGCATAATACAATCCAAGTAACCTACTGGAAATTTTGAAATGAACCCCCTTTTATTTAATACACAGGGTAGACTTTCTCATTCCACTGCCCATGTCTATGGATATTTCATCTAGTTTCTTATTTTTACACCTGCTCTGTAATTGCTCATCCTGTTTCCACTGAGTTCAAGTACACACTGCCCAGCCCAGGGATTGAACCCACAATTACCATGTCACCAAATCCACAAACCAACACTTCAATCTAGTAGGCTATTGTCACATGTGTATTTGATGACTGGAAGGTACAACAGCTGAAATGGTTTGATAACAATAACAAAGATGGGGGGAATAGTCTGGATGTAAATAGTGTAAATCTGTTTTCCTTTTCTAAGACTGGTTACCATCCAAAGCTAGAGTGTTCAGTTTACTATGCTATTTAACCCATCGCTGAAGGGAGAAGAGATGGATTTGTGCCTTTCCTATGAGCACTTGTGTGAAAGTGAATACAAATGGGAATTTGATCTTAACACAATTCCACCTTTTGTTCCAATAACCATTACCTGCACACATTTCTGTTTATTATTTTAATCCTTTTTTAATTTTCCTATTACTGGGATGTTATCTAATTAAATCTTCTTAATGTCATGTGGAGAATTTCCTCGGAGGGCCAAGAGGGCTAGAGTAATGTAGCCTAAATGTGCGTATAGGATGAGCGAATTGCTAGCGGGGCAAACTGTCTGACCATCGGTGCTGGAATGGCAAGGTGCATACATCATTGAGTCAGATTGAGGTTGGCAGCATATCCAATATGCAAATTCTCTGGCTTGGCAAGAACGTATAAAAAGGGGTGTGTATTTGTTGAGTTGTCAGAAGCCTTGCGCATTCAACACAGATCACATTGATGCATACTGAACCAGAATCCATTGCAAGTGCATTTCCAGTATCTGTACTACAGGATCTCAGGTTTCCTGATACATGTCACAAGTCCTGAAGATCTCTTAAAAAGCTTCTTAATTTTATTCTTGCTTTTCATCATAAGTTTTCATGCCAGAATTGGTTTGGGTGTTGTCACTGAAAGACTCGCTCCTGAAATATTTGATGTGAGTTAAAGGCTTGTTGAGAACTACTGCTTTTTATATATATATATATATATATATATATATATATATATATATATATAGAGAGAGAGAGAGAGAAAATCATCAATTCTCTCTTTCTTGGGTCTGGACAACTGCCACTATTTTTAATTCTGTAAATATATATGAATAATTCATTCAATACGATATTTAAAAAATGACTTTGATTATTATCTCCAAAAAAATTCTTACAATCTAAAAATATTTTCTGGCTTTAAATAATCTGCAAAGGGTTGATAAGCCATAGAAAACAAATCAAAAAACTCAAATTTCCTGCTGTCCTATATTGCACATAAATTGAGTAGTGAAAATTTTTATTTTTGTATCAAATCTGAAGTTGAATAATTTACCTGCTATACGATCACCAAAGTTAACCAGACTTCATAAGAATAAAGAGAGCACATATGCTGTAGAAAACCAAACCCATCTATCCAGAATTTTTATAGGTTTGTTTGGATGAAAATTGTGATCTTATTTGTCTTTCTGTAACTACACCTGATTTCAAAGAGCTTTGTTCTTTCCTCCACTTTAATCAATTGGTATCATCATTCTCCCAATTATCTTTGTAGATTTTAAAAGGTGAGAGTGACTTGTCTATTGATTCCTTAAAACATACTTTTGTTATATCTTTGTATCTTTTTGGTTCCCCTACTTGATCAAACCGTATTTGGTTTGATATGTCCTTATCTTCCTCTCTGATCAATTGACTCCATCAACGTGGCCTGTTCTTAATAGCTTTCCATTTCAATGCTGGGAATGCCGGTTCCAAATCTTCTTTGGCATCTTTAACATGTAACGCATTTTGAGAATGCTACATAAGCAGTATTGATGGAATCTTTCTTGGGTCCTGATATGTTTCTGATATATTGCCCAGACTTCATAAAAATAAAGAGAGCACATATGCTGTAGAAAACCAAAACCTTAGTCCTAATATTTCTATCTTCCCAAACCCAACTATCCAGAATTTTTATAGGTTTGTTTGGATGCAAATTGTGATCTCATCACTTAAAGAAGAAAGGTAATTCAAAGTGCTTCCAAGATATGAACATTTGTCCACAATTTTCAATTTAATGTTATGTAAGAAGATCTCAGGTTTAGGATGCAAATTAGTTGGCATCACCATGGTTTTATCCAAGCTAATCTGAAGCCCAAAAGCATTGCTGGATACATTGAGCTTGATCATTAAGTTCTGCATATCACTGACTGTACGACCCACTGAATCACAGTCATCCGCATAAAGTGGACCTCTTATTAGAGTATTGAAAGTTTTTGTAGATCTCTTGAGGTTGAATAATTTACTTGCTATCCTGGCTTATGGCCGCATCATGTTGAAACATTGGTTCCCATATGATCACCAAAGTTAAGCAACATCGAGTCTGGTCAGTACCTAGGTGGGTGGCTGATTGGGAGTACTGGGTGCTGTAAGCTTGTAGTGTAATGGATAATGGCTCAGAATTGTTAATCAGAGAGCCAAGTTCAAATTTACGGTTGGGTTCGTTATATACTCTTGGGAAAGGAATGAATCCCCCTCTTCTCCCCCAGCTATGGATTAATTAGTAAAATTTGTCTCACAAAACCATTATTATCTCAAAAAAAAAAATTCTTACAATCTAAAAAATATTTTCTGTCTTTAAATAACCTGCAAAGGGTTGATAAGCTGTAGAAAACAAATCAATAAACTCAAATTTCCTGCTGTCCTATATTGCACATAAAATCCTTGGAGGCAATCCTTAAATGCATTTGCCAATACAACAATCTCATTGCAGAAACATCTCCCTGTTTGACAAGGTTTTCCTGCTTAAAAAGTTCAATAAGGATGCCTCGTATATTTACACAAACTTCTATGTCATCATGAAATGATTTCACCAAGCTGGCAAAATGTATATGACATCTCATTTTAAGCCAAACGTATCGTAAAGCCTTCCTATTCACAGTATCTAACTGCTGATAAATCAACAAAAACCTGGATAATTCAAATTCTGCTTGGCATTAATTTTTTTTTTGTGTGTGTGTGTGTGTGTGTGTGTGTTTTTCTGGCAGTAAAAATCATGTCAGCATTTCATCTGTTTTCTCAAAAACTACATTCAGATTTCAGAAGGATATTTATAGACATACTGATAATCAACCATGAAAAAAGAACACCAGCAAGTACCTTTCCAGAAAAACAGAAAACTTGAATGTCTAGAAATCTAAATATTTTGAACATAATTGTATGCCTTCAACTACAGAAGATGAATTCTATCATAAATGGGTATTGTTAATTTTTATATATTTTTCTAATATCTATATATATATATATATATATATATAAAAAAATAAGTGAACATTGAAGTCAACAGCCTGTTTCATGCTAGATGCAATCGTTTAGCATGAAGCAGCCAGTCACCTTTGAGTGTTGACTTCAATGTTCACTTATATACACAAGCTCTCTCTGATATTGAGCACTTTATCCTATAAATATAGCACACCTTAAAACTATATTTCTTCATATTCATATATATATATATATATATATATATATATATATATATATATATATATATATATATATTGCTGTTAATTTTATACTTTCATAGGGTTTTGTTTTTGTTTGGGGTTAGATCACTATTTGCCTATAACTAGGACCCAAACAGTTGCTACCACCCTGGGGCAGGGTGTATCTGGGAACAACAGCAATTAAGAGGTGGTTGCAATCTCCTGAATAGAGGCCTTGCTGGTGGATGTAGTTTATGGTCATACCCAGGTCCATTCTGGCTTTAAATTACCTGCAAAAGGTTCGTAGTCTGTTTAAAAAAGAAAAGTTGTTTGATGAAGAAAAGACCACCCATTGGTGACACTGTACTTCCAATCCGCCACTACAATAGCAAAATGTTAGAAATGCTTTCGCAAAATTCAAGTTTTGTGTAACTTGCAGAGCACTGTAAAGAGTCTCCCTAACAAAACCAAGTAATTTAGATATTTGGTTAGAAGGTGTCACATTAGAGTTTCTTTCTCCTATTCTTTTGGCCGGGCAAGAGAATGACTACAGGACTGTAATATTTTAACTTTTCTTTCTCCTTGATGGATTGCCTTCACAGCTCATGACCCTCCATTTACCTCATTTCCCCCCCCCTCCCACTCAAATAATTGGGTTCACTTCTTGCCATCATTTAGCACAGTTGTATAGTCTTTTATTTCATAACCCCTCGAATATAAGAGAGGTTAACAGGTGTTGCACCTTGCACAAAGGTGGCACGGAACTGTGCAATACAGGGGTGTTCATCTCCGTGACGTATTTTACATACCTGTATACCATGTGTATACATGCACAGAAATGCTTATACCTCAAAAATCTGATTGTTTTCAATTTAGGGAACAAACCAAATGTGTTTGTAACTGCCAACAACAACAACATACAGATAATGACATTAACATTTTCTATAAAAACCAAATACACATTAACTATAAGTAGGATGAATTTTCCCTTAGACACATTATAAAAAAATACACAACCACAAGAAAATTAAATTAAAATAATAAAAAATTTAAAATTACAGAGAACTAAAATCAATTCTGAATTCACATGTGCCTGTCCTCCTGATCAAACTAAATTCATGAATAATTATATTGGACATGTTACTATATGTCTATGAAGAAGACTCATGTTACACCTCTCTGACCATAGCTCAATTAGGATTCATTTAAACACACATGGAAACCTACCAAACTTAATAAAAGTTAATAACAGTTTTCTTAACTACCTCATAGATCACCAAATTAGACTATTTATTTCTAAGGTAACCAATAGCAACACCGAACATACAGATAAAAACAATTACATTAACATTTTCTATAAAAACCAAATACACATTAACTATAAACAGGATGAGAAAACATTAGAGGCATTATAAAGAAATAGTCAAACAAGAAAATTAAATTATATATTATAAAAAATTTAAAATTGCTAACATTATCAACAACAACTTAACTTGAAGATCCAAATTACAGAGGATGAATTTACATGCCCCTTAAGGAACTATGTTCATGATCAAACCAAATTCATTAATAATTATATTGGTCAGACCACTACATGTTGAGCAACATCTCTCTGACCATAGCTCAATGTGGACACATTTAAACACACAAGGAAATCTACCAAACTCTGTCCGCAAAATACTCATAGAAAATATGACTATAATCAACAATGATCACAGCCACAATGTTATAAAATAAAAAACATTCCCAACACTATAGATGCACATATATAAAAATCTACATATTCAGTTTAAAAAAAATTAAAAAAATTCATTGTTAATGGCTAAAAGAATAGCCGAAAGCGATCATACATACATACATACATACATACATACATACATATATATATATATATATATATATATATATATATATATATATAATCTCCAACAATAGAAAAGTGTAAATTACAAACATTTTTGGTTGAAATGTGGATTTTTTTTTTATTTTGAAATATATATTATACTCTATTTTCCATAATTCTGCTACATGTATTTTTTGGACTGGTGATAAGAGTTTATATACATATTACGCACACACACACATATATATATCTCATTTAATCAAAAATTATAACATAAAAATGTTATAAAATCATTGCAAAAATAGCCATTTTGTTTCAACACTTCTGGTGTCTTATCAAATGATGGTGTTAAATGTAGACCATCACAAGGCACCAGAAGTGTTGAAGCAAAATGGCTATTTTTGCTGTGATTTTATAACATATTTATGTTATAATTTTCGAATAAATAATTATATTTGCTCTACTCTGTATTGAGCACTCTTTTAAGAATAGTATTTGTTGGTTATTGGAATTTATTCCATATACACCTATCTTATAGTTGTGTGTGTGTATGTATGTATGTGTGTATATATATATATATATATATATATATATATACACACACACATACTCTTATCACCAGTCCAAGGAAGACATTTGAATCACTACCAACAAAAAAATTCATTTTTATATGTAGAAATATCCACTCTTTGCTTGAAGAAGGTTGCGAAACCAGAAACGCATCTAGCAGAATTATGGAAAATAGAATATAATATATATTTAAAAATAAAATATCCATATTTCAACCAAAGACGTTTGTGGTTTATCCTCTTTTTAAAATATATAATCATTTGAACAGTTTTTACAAACTTTATATCAAGAAAAGAAAATGCTTGTACAAACAAGAAAAATTGAATAAAAAGCTTAATCCTAGTACCTAGTGAGTCATTTTTAATGAAACAATAACCTTTCCTTTATATATGTGTATGTATATATTGTGTGTGTTTCTTTAAATGTCATAGACTAGGAAATTTTTTTTTTAATTTTTTTTATGTTATTTATTCAGCTGTTCTAACATTCTTAGGATTTTTCCTTTATGAGGATTTCAATCAATAATCACTACAGACACTTTCTATATACTTTTAGTCCTTGTAAATGGAAAAACTGAATTTAAAAAAAAATGTGTCAAATTTTTTCTTGTCCTTCACATTGAATGAAACCCACATAATGACTGCCACCCAAATGTCAAGTATGATCACCACAAAACGCCATTGTAAGATGCAGTTGTACCTTGAACAGGTATAGCCGTTGAAACCGGACAAATATTTAAAACCTCTGGCACAAAATTAGAAGTCATGAAATACACATATTCTTTTGTCATAGGTTTATTTTTTGTGTATGTTTGTGTGTCTCCATAGTGCACCAGATGACTTGCATCCCTTTTGTAAGGAAAAATGACATGAACTGTATTTAATACTCTTTCATAGTTGGTCAGTACTAATATGACTCAGTTTACCTGTTTTATTCAAGCAAAACCTACTACAAACATCACCAGTGATGTCGTTCCTGTCACCTGGAAGTTCAACAGGATGACCTTTTCAAATACTTCTTTCAAGCTTTTTCAAAACTCTCAAAACCAAGCTTTTGATCATGAATCAGTTGGCACAATCATTTTCATGGCACACTCAGTTGTGTGTGTTGATTTTTTTTCATTACTTGTGTCTTGGAGAAAAGGAAGGATTATCTGCCCTTGAATTAGTTGAACCTTAGAGAAAAAGATGAAAAACACATGCTGAATTCATTCCCAATATAGACATGGACAATTTGCTAGAAGAGTGTAGGTTCAATAAAAGTCTGACAACAGAATTTCTTTTGTATTTAATTATGCACCGACATTGTTTTTTTGTTTTTTTTTATTGTGTCCAAGAAAGACTCCAACTTTGAAAATGTCCTAGTTTTAGAGATTGAAGAATATTACCTGAATGGAAAAATGATTTAAAGATATGACAGGCGTTTACTTAGCTTGAGAAAAAGAAACAAGACATCTTTCGTTTATCTTACCCTAACTGGACATACTAGAGATTATGTTTGTGATTTAACAATGCTGGGTATTTCACACAAAAAATGCTACTGCAAAGAAACTGGACGCCCTTTTTTGTTTTTTTTTTTTGAAAGACCAAAACACATGCATATTTGGCCTTTAACTCTTGTCATTCATCAGGTATGATTAAAAAAATTTTGATAAAATTTGAATATTTGTTACTATAAACTTAATGTTTTTTTTTTAATGTTTGTGTGTCAAAGGGAATTTTTTTATTTTTTTTTTTTTTTTTTTTGAAGGCAGTAAATGTGTCTGACAAAAATGAGTGGCAGGATTTTGTTATCTGTTCAGATTTGGTTTGGTTTGCGTTTTTTTTTAAAGCATATCAGCATCAATGGGTTATTTAATGCAAACAAGATTTTTATTGCTGGTAATTATTTTTTACAATGTATTGCTGAAAGTAAAAGCTATTTTCACACTTTCATAGTGTTTTGACACCAGTTTGGGGGTTAACTATTTGCCCGTAGTTGGGACCCTAACAGGTGCTACCACCCCAGGTCATGGAGGACCTGGGAACACCAGCAATTAAGAGGTGGTTCCATGCTCCACAAAACTTCCTGACCAGAGGCCTTGCTGTTAAATCTTACCCAGGATGCAGATGTAGTTTATTGTCTTACCCAGGATGTGCTATTAGTTCAACTATGATGTATAAACACATGAAATTGATGATAAAAGGATTTTTGACAACCCAGCTGATGAAAATATTCACTCTACTAAGTCCAAGCTGGTATTTTTATATGAACATATGGCAACCTTTTAAATCAAGAAACGTGCAATCCAGATTTCAGAGAAATATCACTAATCCTACTGATGGGCAAGTAAATTGTATGAGGTGTTTTAATTGTAATTTGATGAAACACTTTGCAAAAGACTGTTATTGCCACCATAAAAATAATAAAAACATCCACAGAATTAACATAACTGTTAAATGCTGATTCTCAGTTTTGTGTTAATTAAAAAGTCACTTGGAATGTTGGTTAATCATGTGCATGTCTTTGCCTTCTGTGGTAATAAATTTGACAACATTATAAAAAAAAAAAAAAAACTTTAAAAAACACTCAAGGTGGGCTCGCATGCAAATGGATCCATTAATATCTGGGATTAAAAGTTCTACAGATATCAGGAGTGACAAATAATCAAGTCTTGTGTATCCCAATAATAACTTCAATTAATATAACTCAAAGTCCCGTGGCTGAGAAACATGATGAATTGACTATTGAAGAAAAGACCGAATTGAAACGTTAAAATGGACAAATGATGTGGGTTGCTTCACAAGAGGATATAAGCTATGAAACATGACCCAAATCAATACAGAAAGCACCAAACTGTTAAAATAATGCATGAAGCAAACAAAGTCTTGACAAAATTGAAATCTAAGAAATCTCTCAAATTTCAAACTTAAGCAATCCCCAAAATTGAAGGTTCTTGCAATATTCCGATGCTACACATGCAAATCTGGAAGATATGTCTTCCTAGGGTGGTATGATCATTTTTATTCAAGTTGAGAACAAGCGGCACCAGTTAGGAATCTAAAAAACTTGATAGGCTGATCAAAAGTCGGCATCAGAACGAAGTAGCTTACACTGAATTTTAATTTCTTCTTTGGTACTGTGGTAAATAACGATGTTGTAGGGTTTGTGTTTATTTTTAGGTGAAGATGGAAAAGATTTGGGACCTGAACATATTACTACCAGTTCAACATTATGCAGACAATGCATCACTAATGAATGCTTTATAAACCTCAAGCATTGTTAATAAGAAAAGATTGCGAGTAGATTAAAAGAGATTGGTTTATTTTGTTTTACAGCATATCAACCTGAATGGGTTATATAATACCGCCAAGATTTTTATTGCTGGTAATGTTTTTGTTTAAAAAAGTAATGCTGGTAATAATTTAAAAAAAAATGTATTGCTGGTACTAAAACCTATCTTTACACTTTCATAGTGTTTTGACCCCAGTTTGGGTGGGGGTCAAATATTTGCCCATAGCTGGGACCCTAACAGGTGCTATCACTCCGGGTCAGGGTGGACCTGGGAACACCCGCAATTAAGAGGTGGTTCCATGCTCCTCAAAACCTCCTGACCAGAGGCCTTGCTGTCGGGTGTAGTTTAAAAAAAAAAATTTTTTTTTTTAAGTATCGCCCGAAGAGACCGTCAGGTCGAAAACATGGTCGCGTATTTTAATTGACCTCCTGATTTTTAAAGTTAATTCTCTCTCAGGATTTAAAAGTTATCTTTGTTTACAAGTCATGTCCGTGCCAGCTGAACAATGATTCATTGTTTCTCTGGCAACATTTCTCGGTTCAAAATAATGAATAAGCAGAAAAGAGTTTTGCTTGATAACCAAGCATATGAATATATATGAATACTTGAAGTGGTAGATAAGCTTGGGTTATCTCGGAAGTACACTAAAGAGAGACGGCGCTCTCAACGCTGAAATCAATCAAATGTTAGTACCGATTTGGGGATATTTGAGAAACGAGTTTGGTCAGATCGTGTTTATCACAAGAAATACAAAACTCCGTGTGTACAAGACTTGTGTCCTTACAGACTTTCTGTATGAATACGAAGTATAGACAACGTATAAGCATCATATTAAACTTCTGGAAAGATTTCATCAGAATTGCATACAGAGAATACATAGTGGCAGACGTTAAAAAAAAAAAAAATCTAACTAGACTATGCATGGTGTGACCCCGGAAGAGGCTAGATCTTTTTCACCTCAGGCCAAGATTGGGATCAGTCAGTTATTTGCCATGCGTGATACACGCTTAGGCGATCATGTATCTTCTGATATGTGACTGACGAGGAAGATTTTTTTCTTTCAATAGGTTGTCATTTCAGTCAGTTATGTGCCATGTGTGATACACGCGTAGACAATCATGTATCTTTCGATACGTGACTGACGAGGCAGATTTTTTCCTGCAGTAGGTTTGCCATCCAAGTCTATAGAACCCGGTCTCTCCTGCTATTTACCTATAGCTGGAGGGGGAGAAAGAAGAGGATTCATACCTTTCCCAAGGGTATTAGCACGTAAGTGAAGGCAATGGATTCGACTGGAATTTGAACTCGGCTCTCCGATTCCTCAATCTGAGCCACTATCCATTAGAACTGCATAAAGTAGCCGCACATTGCTTTACATTATACACATCACTAACTCTTTAACTTACCAACAGAGTAAATTCAACTTTTTCTTCAGAGACGCTCTTAAGAACATTCCTGGAACTTTCGTTTTCTTTCAGGAACGATCTTTGAAATGTCATCTACATGCAAATATTCCCAATAGAATAAATATTTCTATTGTATTTCGTTTCATTCATTTGTTCATTTTCTAAACCAATTCAACACGTAGTTTCTTATTTTCAACGCCAACGTTTTTTTCAGCTTCGAATGACGACCCTCTAACCTAATGAATCTCAACCGCCATGACGCGGCACACAAGTGTCTCGCGAAATATTGTTACAGAATACACACACACACTCACACACACACCCATATATATATATATATATATATATATATATACATATGGGGGAGTATTAATGGTACAGCGTTAGTATTCTTCGATTATGTCATTTTAAATAATTTGTTTTAATATTCATGAAAAAGAAAAGCGGGTTTAATTAGGTACCTTCATGAGATCGCTAAAAAGAGCATAGCATGATGAAAAAGACGAAAACAAAATTTTATCGTCTAAATGTTTATGTTATTATTAAGAGGAAAGATCAAAGTATTTTGGGGATATTTTTTACATTTTTTAATCGTTCCTATCATGTCCAAAATTTTCATTAAAAATCTTGTTTTTTAGTCAGCAAAACTGACAGATAATCAATCACGTCAACCATTTTTTCCGGTGATACAAAGAGAAACAAGGTTTTTTAATCAAAATTTAGAGTTTTAAAAAGAAGGAAATTTTTTTTTAAAATAATAAAAAAAAATACTTTGATCTTTCCTCTTAATAATAACATAAAAATTTAGACGCTAAAATTTTGTTTTCGTCAAGTTTGGCGTCTTTTTCATCATGCTATGCCATAGCATGATGAAAAAGAGCATAGCAGCTATGCTCTTTTTTAGCGATCTCATGAAGGTACCTAGCGTTTACTTATCGCACATTCAACCAAACATTGAAGAAATCATGAAAAAAACACCAGACAAAAATGTCTCACTAAATAAACTGCACAAATAACTGAATAGAAACAGTGTTGTCCAACTGTAAGGTAGTATGTGTTACGCTTAAAAACCGTGTACCATATTAATGAATGAGATAAACAGTAGATAACTATCTTGCTTCCAGCTATTCTGTTTAATTGTTTTTTTGTTTGGTTCTTTTACTGTATAGATAATTTTAGTAATTTAACCATGACTTCTAAAAATGTGGTTTCACTGTTACTTTTCAGAAACGTAGAGAGGCATACAGATTTTCAATCAGATTTTTTGAGCATAACATGAAGGTTAAAAAGAACCGTGAAATTTTATTCAAAATAATAAACTGTATTTTATTTTGTGGAAACTGTGAAGTTCCCTTATATGGACAAGATGAAAAAGATGCTTCATTAAATCCAAAAGTATTTAGAGGATTAATACATTTTGCATCTAAATTGGATCCAGATTTGAAGGATCACTTAGAAAACCAGTACAGTTTTCAAAGGTGTTTCTAAGATCATTCAAAATGAGATACTTGACTTCCTGCTACAAATATACTATGAGGAGATAAGAAAAGAAAATAAGGAAGCTTCGTGTGTAGCCATCATGGCTGATAACACAACAGATGTTCGGAACACACCCAAATGGTCAAACGATACGTGTTGAATGAAGAGATATTCGAGCGTTTTGGGGGACTCTTTATTCCATATATCAAACTGCAGATGGCATATCAAAACGTATTCTAGAACAATTAGACATAATCTTTCAATGAAAGGGGCAAAAACTGATAGCTCAGACATTTGATGAGGGCAAATGTCATGAAAGGCAAAAAAGCAGGAGTTCGAACCAAAATAATATTAGGTTGGTGCAAAAATAATGACGTAATAATGTCGTTTTTTTACGTATATTTTAACGTCAAAAAACGACATTATTACGTCATTATTTTTGCACCAGCCTAATAGTAGTTTATAGCAGTGCACATTTTATTCAGTTATATACATCAATTGAGAAATGCAGCAAATATTACACTGAATGTAAGAATATCTTTCATCAATCACTTTCGAGGCTGCTTCTATTATATAATAGTTTGCAGATATGCTTAATAATAGATGCTTAAAAGGTATCAAAGCTGTAATATTCAAACCAGGCAAATACAACAGTTAAAGAGACACAAAACACCCTGGTAGACCTAAGCTAATTTATGATCAAACTCCTAGTCATCCATAACTAGAGATATATAATGACGCTCATAAAACAAGCTGGGAATTTGAAGAATGGTTCTTTAATTGGGTATGACAACACAAAGCACATTAATAAGCGATATTCTCATATCTCTCTCAGTCTCCAGCAAAATATTTTGGTCTGGGAGTTGTGATTTAAGATTTTTGTCCTGATCAATCTTGCAAGAGGGAGGTGTCCAAACTATAATTGGAAATGTTTTACCCGCTAGTTCATCCACACCAGCGAATGGTACAACGGAGAAGCTTAATTAACACTCCGCGCTTTTTCCATTACCAAAATCTAGTAGTAGCCGTCTCATCACGCTGTTCAAATACATGGACAAACCGGGATCATTTCTTTGAACAGCTTTCGTCGTGCATAATTTTTTAATAGTAGTCACTTTTTGACCAGGCGAATTATTCGGCATCAGGTCATAGAAATTATCCAAAGGTCTGTACCTAAGACCTAACCAGATGCTGGTTCAAAGAGACAACGTTATACTTAGAAACAAATCCTGCCTCTCGAAGGAAACCCCATAGCCTCCTAATTAAAACATTTCACAGATTACAATTTAGCATATATATATATATAATTATTTATTTAAAAAGAAATTATAACATAAATATGTTATAAAATCACTACAAAAATAGCCATTTTGTTTCAACACCTCCGGTGTCTTATCAAGTGATGATGTAGAATGTAAAATAAATGGTTTTAAAAGTTTCAAATTAATAAACAATCCTTCGCAAGGGGAAAACGTTGTTACAAAAGCTAGAATGACCAATCAAAATACACCAATTATATACTTGGGTATACATATATATATATATATATATATATGTGTGTGTGTGTGTGTGTGTGTGTGTGTGTGTGTAAGGAAGAGGCTATTGTTATTCCAACCAGCACTAAACAGATCATAACCCGACACATAAGCGCACAACATACGCACATAATGGCCGAACACACTAGTCGGACCACACACACACACGCACGCAAATATCTATGGAGAACGACTATTATATATATATATATATATATATATACTGGCAAACACAAACACACTAGACTGACCACACGCACACATGAACCCTATACACCACAGGAAGTGTGTGTGTGTAAATATATATATATATATATATATATATATATATATATATATATATATATATATATATATATATATATATATATACTAATTCCTTATAATAAAACTAAATATATGTCTTGTGAAGGGATATGTATACACATACTAGCAAAAACACATACGCACACACAATACACAAAATGGAGATGGGTTTAAGAAGATACAGGGGTCATAAAAAGATACAAAACAATGCTCTCCTTCCTTCGCCCTTTCTCTGATCAATCCTAATTGATTTATTAGCCCTTAAGAAGCAGAAGAATATTTTCTCCACAAGTCCAAGAAAATTTGAATTACTACTACACACAAAAGAAAATGGTTAAACATCAGAAAACATGAGGAAAAAGTATTTCTTTTTAATACTGCGTGGAAATAACCACTCTTCGTCTGATGAAGGTCGTAGTATAAATATGGAAAATAAAGTATGATATACATTTAAAAGATCCACTTGTCAAAATGACTGAATGTCCCCGTATCCTTAGAAACTAATAGTAAGAATGTATGTGCTTATAAAACTCACTAAATTTCAAAATAAGTTATTCCAAAATTCGCTTGAAAATGAAACAGTACAAGGGATTTTAATTTAATTCTATAATTAAATTTGAAATTTTTACTTCCTGTTTTTGAAACATGGTAATTCCTGTGTAGCGATGGAACCATATTTTTAAATTAGTAAATTTATAATATATATATATATATATATATATGTGTGTGTGTGTGTGTGTGTGTGTGTGTGTGTGTGTTGTCAGTTCAGTTGTCGATTACGACACGTGAGAGCCCATCACGGAACCGTCAGACTACCTACGCATGAATTGAACATGAAGGCTTGTGTAGAGCCTGCCACACTCTTTTGAAAGAACGGTTGCATATTAATTTGCCAAATAATTCTATACGTTTAAATTATTTACTAGTTTCTTAAAGAGACCTCTTATTCATCAATTATGAAAAAAATTATGTTCGAAACTCACAAAGCATATGACTAGTTAGCATCAAGATAAATTACCTCCCTACCCACCCCGCTTTCATTTCTTGGGAATGTTGATTGTGTAATTTGTATACACTTTACAAATTAACGTAACCATCTGGTATTAGTTTTAATCTAATATCTGCGAGCTGTTTGCAGACAACTTACGTCATGACTCATTTCTAAAAATTTTTTTCTTTTTCGCTTAGTTTGAATTTAACGTAGGTCATTTCGGATTGGTTAATCAAGGTAAAGCCCTCAAGCCAATTGTTTTCTCGAAAAAGGGGAGCTATTTTGCTATTGAAATTAAATTAAGCGTTCACTCGCCAGTAATTGACAATCGCCTCAGGAGACTCACTGATATGTGTCGAAGCACGATCG
This sequence comes from Acanthosepion lycidas, assembly GCA_963932145.1. Taxonomy (NCBI): domain Eukaryota; kingdom Metazoa; phylum Mollusca; class Cephalopoda; order Sepiida; family Sepiidae; genus Acanthosepion; species Acanthosepion lycidas. The sequence goes on from OZ010573.1 coordinate 26,192,894, forward strand.
CATTTGTGTAGCGATTTTTAGCATGTTTTTGATTTAATATCCTAAAATAAATAATATTTTACTCTATTCTATAAATTAAATGTTACGAACGTTGGACTCTATTCGTTCTCATCTTACCTGGGTATATATATGTCTTGTGTATTTAGGCAGTAAAGTCTCTTTTATACAAGTTTCTTTAAAGACAACTAACAAGGTACTGCGATTAAGTTTTTTTATTTAATTTTTTCTTGTGCTCGTACAAGTGTTTTCTTTTATAGAAAGAAAATTCGTTTATAGACACAAAGTGTTTAAAAACTGTTGAAATGTTTTGCATATCCGAGCGCTTTCTGCTAATCTTTTAGCCATTATCAAGAATAATTTTACTTTTATCTGAATGTATGGGTTGTAACTAGAGTTATAGGAATGTTTTATTTTCCAATCACGGTCAGCACATTGTGGCCGTGTTCATAATTAATACTACTGAGTAAAGCGTCTTTTTCATTATTAGGCCTTCCATTACTTTTAATCATTTTTTTGCATGTGGATGAGGTTATTATGCTTGTATTTTCTACTGGTATGTTCCGTATGGCATCTGGTAGATTTTTGCGTGTGTTCAAATGAGTCGTAATGGAGCTATGGTCGGATAGGTGTAACGTAAGTCGTCTGGAGAGGCATGTAATAGTGTGGCAGATGTAATTATTTATGAGTTTGGTTTGATCAAAAACACAATTCCTTAAGGGGCATCTGAACTTCTAAATAATATTGGTTCTTTGTAGGTTTGATTTTACAGGTATATTTTTTATGATAAGATTCGTTGTTTTAAATTTTTTATAATAATTTTTTTTGTTGTTCGTGTCGACTGGAGTAGTGTATTTCTTTATGATATTTCTAAGTGAAAATTCATCTTGTTTATAACTGACGTGTATTTGACTTGTGTAGATGTTAATGTTATTGTTTTTCTCTGTATATTCAGTATCGTTATTAGTTACTTTGGAAAGAAATAGTCTAATCTGGTGGTCGATGAGGGAGTTAGGAAAACCATTGTTAACTAATGTGTTTTGCATTATTGAGTTCTTGAAGGAAAAGTAGACGAAAAGATGAATTTTCGTGTCCTCTCTTTAGGATTTTTTTTTTATAACTGCTATTTTATATCTGAGTGGGCATTCGCTCTTTAAATTAAGGTGGCAACAGTTTCTACTGGTGGGTTTTTATATAATTACGTGGTAAAAGTGTTGTTACTCTATTCTACGAGAACGTATAGGAATGGGAGTTTATTTTTTTGACTCAGTTCATAAGTAAAGTTAAGGACAGATTTTTTTTCAAATGTGGTTTTGAGGTTAACTATTTCTTATTTGTTTTTCGCTAAAATAAAAAATATCCTCTACGTATCCGGCATATATTTTGGGTTTAGTGACGAGTTTAAATATCATGTTTCCTACGTGGGACATGTAG
>OZ010573.1:26199324-26209324 GCA_963932145.1 Acanthosepion lycidas
CTTGTGCAGACAGAACGAGCATCTTGTACGTTCCTTACACTTCTTGGCGGGGGGACTGTGAGAGTCTTTTTTCCTTTTTATACTCTTGTGGAACTTGTTATTTTCATCCCCTTTTGGATTTTAATTGTTTGTAATTAAAATTGATCTCTTTTTAATCGCGTTCCAACTTTCGCTCCTCATTTATTTATTATATTGAGTATGTCTTCGTTTGTTTTCCAATTTGCCAACGTATACCATTGAAAAAGTGTTGGTCGAAAGGTACCTAAGGTATAGCATGACGTCCGTTTTGTTTAAATCTATATTTTATTTCTGTGGGTACAAATCACTTTATATATATATATATATATATATGTGTGTGTGTGTGAGTGTGTGTGTGTGTGTGTGTGTGTGTGTGTGTGTGTGTGTTTGTAGAAGATAACGGTTAACCCTAGACTTGAACAGACTAAGATTGTATTTATCGGGGAAGCATCATCTTGGAAGTCAATTCCACAAATAGCAGTTCGTGTGCAGAAGCTGCTCAAGTGGAACTTACTTTGGATGAGTTACACCACGGTAAGTGAAAGCAGCGCTATATCAAGTCCAGACAGTTTCTGCTTTGTCACCGAGGCCCGTTGGTGCAGTTGGTATGATGCTTATCGTTACGGTCCGGGATCGATTCTCGGTAGTAGATGCTGACTGCTGATGAGTCCCAAATATAGGACGAAAGAGCCGTATAGAGGATTCTTTTAGACTCGATGAATTACTTTCATTTGTTTATTCAAATTCACCCCCAATAATTTCTATCCCCTCTCTCTCTCTCTTTCTGTGTATGTATATATATATATATATCTAAAAGGCAGGATGTGTGTGTGTAACGAATGCACGACCGCAATTTTCGACAGATTTGCACCAAAATTTACATGCACATGCTCCAAGTTAACGAAAAGGCCAATACCGACTTTACATTTCCTAACTCCCATCGATAGTGGAAATAATCGATTTTTTTCATGCATCTACGGGAGTTTTAATGTAGTTTGCGCTCATTTTGTACTGGCCAGAGTGAGAGCCTATAGCTGGCTGCCACGAATAGGCAGGAAGATTCTATTGGCCAGCGTGAGAGCCAACAGTTGACTGACACGAATGTTAACTAGCATGCTAGCATGCAAAAAAAAATCGATAGCTGCATTCGTCACAAGTGGGAAAAATTTAAATCTGCATGGCACTTTACTCTAATTGGCTCATTCGCTTGCTTAAACTCAACGTTGATTTTGATTCCGCAGAACTGGGTTGGGTGTGAAAAAGTATTTGTTGTTAACATTCTTTTTTCATTCGGTTTTTCCAGTTACGAGTCCTTTTTTTTAAAGCTGATCGTTTGTGTTCATTTTGTTTAGTTCTTTTTTTGTAACAGATTTAATATTTCGTATAGAGCTTAGAAAAAATTCGCAGGTGAGATAGGCAAGAAGTAAGGCATGTAGCAACATCAGCACGGCAAAGGGCACTCCTTTAAAGGCAAGGAAGAGCAAAAATATTTTAAGTCAAGTGATAGCGATTGCTGTATGAGTCGTACGATTTTTGAATCAAGCACGGACAACGCCGGGCCATGCTGCTAGTATATATATATATATATATATATATATATATATATATATATATATATATATAAAATGCCGTACATTTAGTAAAAATTATTTCAAGCAAGCTTCATTTAAGACAAGGTCTGTTTAACTTAAGAAAATTTCATCAGTTTTGTATAAGCTGCCGCACACTCAGAAATTTATAGAGAAACTGTTCAAAGTTATATTTTTTTAATTACTTTCAATCGTCTTTAGTCATTATCAATAACGCTCATGTCATTAGTCATAAGAGACAAAAAGTTTTACTAATCTTTTTCATTTTAGGGTTTCTAATATATATATATATATATATATATATAGAGAGAGAGAGAGAGAGTGAGAGAGAGATACAGACAGACAGAGGGAGAGACAGAGAAAGAGAGAAAGAGAGAGAGAGTGATAAAGAAAAAGATGGGATAGGAGAGAGATAGGGAGAAAAGACGTTGAATGAAAGAGGGAGATACAAACAAGGTCACAAAATGTCATCAACCGACAATGTAATTAGATTTAAGAATTAATAATAGCTTTTTTAGAACTCGTAATTAAAAATTGTCGTTGAGCAAGTTGGACAAAGTTTTATAGATGAATGATTTTAATGATGGTTAATTACATTGATAATTAGGTCAGGTTATTTTCATTACATTATTTTTGCGCTTTCTTTTTTCATTAAGTTCAGTAAAAGCACATTTTTTTTTAGTCAGGATTCGTTCCCTTACTGTACTGGCAATGTACTAAGTTTTGTTATAGTTTAGTTATTTTTTTTCCTTATCGGAAATATGTCACTACAAATTATTTTAACAGTTATTTTAGCAATTATTATGAAACACTCTTTCCTCAAATTTCATGAAATCTATGAGCAACATTTGGCGATACTTTGTTGTGGAGGACATCACAAGGGGAGATAAATGTGGATGGATTCGTTCAAGTTTTTCATTAGTCCCTCCGGAGCATGTCACCAGTGGGACCAACTAATCTCATTCTATTTCGTTGTGAACAATTTGAGACATGATGAAAGAATGCAGGATAAAATTTTACTATAGCCTTAGTTATTTTAATTACTGTTCAAGAAGTTTGAACTTTGTTTGGCATAAGGTTACACGAATAAAGAGGGGAAGATTGTACTGCGTCAGTTGTCTATGAGAAAACTGGCTGCTTTGAGAGTCAACATCCTGAAGCTGAGTTTTCTCTTTTTTTAACCAGGTTTCTGAATCGGATTAATTAAAACTCTTGATGGTCAGAGATTGGCAGCTGATCTCTTCTGATCTTGCACAAACTACCCAATAGGGTAAAAACTGGTTGGTTACATTCAATGCCTCGAAGGCCAAGCTAGTTATATTCCATCATCGCTAATCTGACCCCGAACTGCCACAATCAAGATTCCTCTCCGGGAAGCACCGGGCCTTTAAGGACTGTTGGGTCTCAAACTCTCACCTTGAAGTACTGTTGCGTCTCAAACTCTCACCGATCTCAAGTGGAACTCGTACATACGATCCGCTGCTAAGGATGCATGTAAAATGGTCAGCTCCTTGTACCGCTCGTGTAAGTACCTAACTTTTCCTGCTATCCTCTATCTTTACAAGAACCAGATCAGGCCAATAATGGAGTACTGTTGTCATATCTGTCAGGAGCTGCCAAAACCTCACTCTCCAACCTTGATAGAGTTCAAAAGCGTCTCCGAGCCCTTGTGGTTGTCGAATTATTCTCCCCCTTCAACCCCTCCCCCGCAGGCGGGATGTGGCAAGCCTCTCGCTGCTCTACCGCTATCTTCTCGGAAAGTGCCCGGATGAACTACATTCCCTGATCCTTTTACGGCAAGATCACGCCATGCCACTTACTTCGTAGCAAAGCACCCACATTCCCTCCATATTCCATCAGTGGGAAGTTCCACTCGAGCATCAGCTTCTCGTGAACCACTGCCCTGTGGAACCGACTCCCGAGAGGATGTTTCCCTGATCACTACAATCTTAACCTATTCAAAGCTAGACTTAATCATTATGTCCTTCACATATACACACATTGCCTCCTGTCGTAACCCTCTACTTCGAATGGCCCCCGGGCTTTGTAAAGGGTGAACGTTACTGTTTAAAAAATCAAGCTTTGTGAACGAACAAACCCAAATTAACTTAGTTACAAAGAATGAGCTCGTCTTTTTTACGGTGGTGTTCACTCTGTACAAGGCCAGAGTAAGAGGAACAAGTTATGTGGATGTATCTGGAGGATAAAATGTCAACCCTAGACTTGAACAGATTAAGATTGTAGTGATTAGGGAAGGAATCTCTTGGAAATCGGTTCCATAAGAAGCAACTGCCTGAATGGAACAATTCTCACCAAGGAAATGAAGGTGATTCGCTGGTTCAATACGCGTGAATAGGCAGGCCTTAGCCGCGAAGGTTAGGGCTGGTGGAACGAAGGAATTTAGTCCATCTGAACACTCCAAGGAAATAGCGCTAGAGACGTTTCGTCTGTGAGGAAAGGGGTTGCAGTATGGAAATTTGTCACTTGCAAGGACGCGGAGTCACTTTTGCACTCTATCGAGAGTGTAAAGTGAAGACTGAGTAGCTCCTGCCCATATATGGAAGAATTACCCCATTTTCGGCTTGATCTGGCTCTTGTGAATGTAGAGGATAGCAGGAGGAGTCAGGTGCATACTGGGGCGGTACAGGGAACGGACTTTAGCACTGGATTGTATGTACGTGTACCTATTAAGAACTAGGTTGAGTTTAAGTACCAATAAGCGCTCAAAGCTCGAGGCTTGCCTAAGGGAACATCATGCATTACGATTAGATGGCAAGTGGAAACTAATTCATGGCCTACAAAGATGCGGTGATACCTTTGAACTCTATCGAGATTGAAAAGTGAAGACTGGACAGCTCTCGCCTATATATAGGAGCAGTACTTCATTTCGAGACTGATTTGGTTCTTGTAACAGTAGCGGATAGCAGGAGGAGTCAGGTTCTTACTGGAGCAGTAAAGAGAACCGGCCATTTTCCCTGCATCTTTAGCGATGGATCTTATTTACGTGTTTTCGAATAGCGGCTCAAGGCAAGGGGCCTCCCTAAGGAAAAACCCGTTCATCGCGATAGGTAAAACTTGGCTAACACTGTAGAATGAGCGATAACATAACCCTACTCATCCCCTCCTCAGTATTTTCTTAGATCCCCAGTCGTGGTCGGAATATTCTCATTTTTTCCTCCAAACTGCAATGATTCCAGTTATAATCGACACAATTCCTACGTTCCACAGTTTCTTCAATTCTTCAAGTCCTGGTGTCTCCTTACTTTTCTGTTTTCTTTCATAGTGATCTACTTGCGCAGTCACGTCTACGGTTTCATACACTCCCTTTCTGATTGGATTTCTTTGACGAGGAATTTTGACTATTATGCATTAATCTATTTGGTGTTTTAGTTTTTAGTTTGGCTGTTATAGACCCGACATTTAGATCGCTGTACACTTCGGTTTTCGTCAGATGTCTGTTTTATTCCGTCGTGGTCATGACTGAATTCCATCCTCGGATCAGCTAGTGTAAATCATAAACTTTTGGCTTAATGGAAAAGTCAAAATTAGTACCACAAGGATAAATTAACTAAAATCGATGTGAGTTATCTCCCCTAGCACAGACAGTGGGATTATAAGTCAGCCTTATGAATTAAATATATCGTTCGATTCGAAATTCTCTGAAAGGAGACCCCTGAAGACGCCAAGAAAGTACAAAAGTCGAAATATTTGGACTATAACAATTAAAATGAGGATACTAGTCAATGCATAATCATTTAATTTCCGTGTTTACAGAGATCAAATTGTGGTTTCTTGCTTGTGTGGGTGATTGGAGGCGTAGTAGATATAGGAGTTGATTGATCACGTGTTACTGTCAATAAGTGGTCGTGTGTTCAGTCCTTGAATCAGGTAGTGAAACAATATGCACTGGTTCAGCAGGGACGAACACAAACTTTCTTATAAGCCAAAACAATGGACACCTGAAGATAGCCAGAGGCTACTTGACCGAAACGTTGTGCCTATAATGACAGCGATAATAATTAAGATGATAATAAATTCGATTAAATTAAAGTATACTGATTAGTCCAGATATCAAAGTTGCTGGATATTTTATACTTTATTTTCTAGGAAAAACTGTTTTTTCTTATATTTATATGATAATGTTATATATTTATAATAAAACTGTTTTTTGTTATATTTATATCATATGTTATAAATTTCTGTTCATACCACTAGTTTACTTTGTCACACCAAGGAATTTGCACAATTCACAGTACACCCTTGTGCAAATTAATTGAAACAAAACGGATAATTTCGTTATTACTTACTTTTTTTTTATATTTTTTCCAATGAAACACGACCCCCGTGCACATGTTAGTAATTCGTATGCCCATTCCAAGAAGTTGTTCCTTGCACATTGACCACAGATTCTCGATTAGATTTAAATCAGGAGAGTTTCCAAGGCAGTCGATAGTACTTTGATTTGCTCACTAGTAAGGTTTGCCATTGTTTTCGTGCAGCGTTACAATTTTCGTACGCTTCCTTGGAGTAACGTCCACCGCAGACAATTGCCGTAGGACAACTAATCGAGAGTCGAATCAGTAGTGTCTGGTTGTGATAAAAATCTGATGCAATCACGGATGACGCAATATTTTTCAAGGCCAAGCAAATTTCATCATACACTCCGAAAATAAATTCATATTACTGCACACCACTGCAAAGGACAAATCGATTACACCCTGTCACTCTAAAACTGACCGTATATTGAAAGAAAGGAAACTAAAGCGTTTGCTTCAATTAATTTGCACAAGGGTGTATGTAGCAGTTTCTACCCTGTATGATTAATTTTCTTATTCTTTTTTGGTTGGATTGCTACTGAATAATTTTCTAAGCGTAGCTTAGATGTTGCACAAGGCCGAAAGTATGGGGCACCCAATGAGAATCGAACTCACTATTCAGTTGGAACTAATCTAGCGAGACAAGCTTGCTAACCATTACGCCACGTCAAAGTGTTCAATGATTATGTTAGAGATTTCCCAAGCGTAGCTTAGATGTTGCACAAGGCCAAAAGAAGGGGCACCCAGTGAAAATCACTACTCAGTTGTAATTGTTCGAGCGTGCTAAGCCATTACACGACCCCAAGGTACCCTGGTTGGATTGCTACTGTGTAATAAAATTTAAATTTGTTCTATAACGAAATATTCTTTACCAATTCAGTTTTATGTGGTTTGCCTCCTGATGTCAGTGTCAGAAAAAATGATTTCTGTATAGGTCGTTTTATTTGCGTCTGATTATATTGACTTCATTAACTATAATTAACTATTTAATTAATTTATTTAATTAAATGTTACGTATGTCTTTTTTCTCAGTGGTGAGATTGGCTGTTGGGGATTTAACCAATAAGCCAACAAATTTGTAGGTATAAAAACAATTTATTTTGACAAGAAAATCATCAAAAAACAGAATTCGATATATATATATATATATATATAATTCTCAAAATGTGTGTGTGTGTGTGTGTGTGTGATCGGGTGTTGTTTATACGTTTCCACAGCTTTCATCAGATTTCGATGAAATTTGTTTTTGTTTCATAGATAATTCTTCAGTGCCGATTTTGAGTCCAAATTGCTGGTGACAATGGCTCTCCACTACTTCCTGTCTATTATAACTCTCAGCAACATTTTAGTATTTACTATTTGTTCTTGGATATATATCTTCCATAAAAAACATATTTTAAATTATTACAATAATATTATCTATATCTATAATTCTCAAAATGTTGCTTATGCGTTTCCAGAGTTTTCATCCGATTTCGATGACATTTTTTTTTGTTTGATAGATAAATTCTTCAGTGCCGGTTTTGAGCCCAAAAAATTACAACATTGAAGGTGAAAAATCGAAAAAAAGATTTTTTTTACACTTTGCACACAAATCAAAGACAAAATTTAATGTCTATAAAAAACAGCGTACAACCAATTCAAAGAGTTGAAATCTAACGCAAAAGATTATTAGAATTATTAAAAAAAATATAAATAAAAATTATCGTATATTATTATTATGACGATCCATGGAAGAGGTTCCTTCCTTGAAAGATTGAGAACGCAAAAACGACCCTTTTCAGGGCCACCCCCTCCCATTCATATTGTTAACCTCCCCCATTTGGGGATGTCCCTCAGTTGCCCTCAATTGTTGTTACTAATATTGATTTTCAGGTGAGCTGACATTACACTTAAACTGCACCAACTGAACGGAAAAATTTCCCAGTAATGAAACACCTGGTTGAAGACATGTTATACTGCTAGTGTATATATATATATATATATATATATATATATATATATATATATATATATATATATATATATATGATTAATACAAATATAAAATGTGCCTCTTAGCTGTTTGAAGTTATATTCAGTACCCCTATTCCTCTATTCCTGAGTCTCATAAACGAACCTTTTTATAATCATTCGGTCCACTCTTCAGGAGATATCAGCAATTGTCTGTCGATTTTGTCATTTTCGTTAGTTTTATATTAAGTTAGATATTTATATTAAGTTGCTTGGCCAGTACCCCTTATTACCAGATTTTTAAAAAATAATTTTACCCCAAGCAAGTCAGTAAAGCCCCTAAGGCACACAGCGATACTGAGTGTGAAAAGATAAGGAAAAAAGAGAACCATTATTAAGGAACGAATAAAAGAAAAGGAATCAAAAAGACAGTAGATAACGATTGACATTGCATTTAATTTTTTGAAGATCAAAATTGTCTGGAAAGCCAGAAGGCAGAAGAAAGTTCCAGAAGTGAGAAGTGCGATAGAAGAAACTGTTAGCATAGAACTTACGGTTACATCTAGCCATTTCAGCTGTAAAATTATGAGACCTTGCCGCCAATCTAGTACTGCGTTTAAATCCAGAAAGTCTATATACTATAGATAAAAAAAAACACAAGGAGCCGGAAGAGAGTTCCACAAGCGAGAAGTGTCAGAGAGAAAGAGAGGGAGGGCAGGAGAGAGCGAGAGAGAGAGATGAAATTGTGACGATGTGTTTCTCTCACTTTCTCTATACTATTTAATTAAGCCTTTCACTACAGTAATGTTGTCGCCTTGATTTCGAGATGTCCTGTCCCGTTTTGGGAAAATGAAAACTGCCATTTACTGGAAATAAATGACTATAATGACGTTGACAGATTTCTTATGAGCTCCGCCATTTTGGTTTTGTTTGGATACTCTGTAGTACAGGCTAAGCTAAACAACAAGCACAATCACAGAACAGAACAGGTCGTATTTTACAGTATCTCTATCCTGGTAACAGTACTAAGTGGCGCCGCTGCTGCTGCTGCTGCTGCTTCTGCTTCTGCTTCTTCTTTGTACCGTCTCCCTTCAGGATGTTGGCTATCCACAATTTCCTGTCATTTGTAGTTCTTAATAAACTTTCTATTTTTGTTATCTGCCCTAGAATCTATCATCTATTTCTTCAAGCTGGCTAGGTCGGTGGCACATTATTTTTCTCTGTGTCCTCTTGTCTTCAATCTACCCTATGAGTATCCAATTTTCCCAGCCCTCTTTCCTCATTTTGTGCCCTAGAAATTTCAACTCTCTCTTCTTGATGTTGTCCTTTTTTATCTGTCGATATTTCTGAGATGAGGTATGTACGTTATTTACATTATTCGGACTATTGCTCTCATCTTTGTCATCATATTTATTACAAAGGGTTCAGTTCGACATTCCAACCACCTGAAGAAGGCCGTAGGGTACAACGTCCGAAACGTTGTAATAAATATGGCGACAAAGATGAGGACAATTGTCCATTTTTTGTTTTCATTTTCCCTAAAACTTTAAACACACACACACATACACACACACACACACACACACACACACACATATATATATATATATATATATATATATATATATATATATATATTACGTTGGTGCAAAAATAATGTCGTTTTCTCACATATGTTACTGTTATATATGATTTCTGAATTAATTCATTGATATATATAGCCATGTTATATATCATTTTGAAGCGCGTTACCGTTCTCAATCTCTTCATTCATTTTTTTGCAGGCTTTTCGACAGCATCGACAAAATTCAAATCCGCACGATTTTCTTGTTCCAGTTCAAACTAGGCCGAAAAGCTGCCGAGACAGCACGTGATATCAATGATGCGTTTGGCCCAGGAACCACTAACGAACGTGTGGCACAACGGTGGTTCAAGAAATTTCGCAATGGTGACGAGAGCCTCGAAGATGAAGACGGTCGCGGCCGGCCGACTGCGGTTGATAACGAACATTTGAAAGCCTTAATTGAAGCCGATCCTCGCAAAACCACACGGGAAGTTGCTGTTGAACTCGAGGTCGACCACTTAACAGTCGTTCGCCATTTAAAGCAAATAGGGAAGTCAAAA
>OZ010573.1:26211824-26261824 GCA_963932145.1 Acanthosepion lycidas
GTTCGAAGTATCAAAGAAAAAGGTAACAAACTTTATGTCTAGTTGTTCGATACATAGGACTGCATCTATCTCCCGACCCGTTCTATGGATTGTGACACGTCGTTTTCCGCTAGGCAAGTTTTAACACTTCAAGTTGTCTGCTCTCTAAGAAATTGGTGTTTCGGTGGGTCTTTGGACGAAAGTAAAAAAAAAAAACAACTTATTTCGGTGATCTGGATCTAAGTCGCTCTTCAAAATAATTGTTCTTGGGTTGAAGAGAGGTCCGGAATGTGCGTGAATCTTGGTCAGCTATCTGCGAGGCTTGCTTCAACTGGAGACTGACTCTGGGAACTGCTGGGACTCAACTCAACTCTGCTCGTTGTGGCTTCGTTTATATGGGCGCCGACCAAAACCGGGGTGAGTTTGTCGGCGCCGGGGGGTTCCTCGATAATTCTAAATACATATCCACCTCTCTGGTTAGGAATTCCCACCTTATTCCATTTTTGGGAACCTTTCCTCACTCCCACCTTCTCATCATACTTCAGAGGGGCGTGAACTGTCCTCCCCACATCTTCGTAGCAACCTCTCTTACTCATCCTCCAGATGGGCTGCAACAGCCTCCCTCGTGCGTCTCGTGATCACCACTCGACCAATGATGTCTCAGTCGGGCGTCGACGAATCCGCGGTTTTGTTTCAGGAAGAAAAAAAAATATCTTGCTTAACTAAAAAAAAAATTTATCTCTTCTCTTTCCCTTTTCTTCCTCTTAATCGCCGTTATCATTTCTCTGGCCGCGAACGGGACAATATGACAATGGCGGTCATAACTCTTGTTCTACACGTGGTTTACGTCAGGTATTTTATCGCTAATTATCAGAATGGGTGGTCTTCCTAACACGGTCTCAAAAAGAAACATCTCCAAAGTTTCAGTCAGTCTGTCGCCTCGAAGAAAGAAAAAAAACACTTCTAGGTTCCCATTCATTTTCCTTCGGTACATATTTCTGATAACATAATTTTATTATCGCAGGCCAAGGATGTTCCGTCGAAGGAAAATCGGTCAACGGACACTCGTAGGTGGTCCTTAATTTTTCATATCTGTCCAAAGTCCCTTTAGTTGCCTGTTTTTCGTCACTTATCGAAATAACATTTTCATTTGAATTTTTTTTTTCTTTGGCCAGCCGGTCTGTAGTTGATAATAAGATGTCTTCCCGTACCAATAGTTTGTTTTCATATCCTTAGATAACACAGCCTATGCCAAAACATATCTGATTCTTTCTTTTTTTCCCTTTCTTTTTACTTAGAATTTCCCTGTCATTGTAATGACACTCTTTCGCCATTTGTTACTTATCAAAATATCCTTTTATCCATTGCCTCTTAGCCGTGTGTGTGTTCTTGCTTATCACCCACGATTCAGTCCTTAGCCTCTCCTTTTCCTCTTTTCTTTCTTTTCCCTTTCTGCCTCGTTAAATGGTGCCACACCCCACTGAGTTGTTAAAGCTAGGTCAGAGAAGAGATCAACTGCCAAACTCTGGTCATCTGGTATTTTGGAGGTGCACACTTGTACCGTTGTATCATCAGCATAGATATTCCCAAATTATTGGAGTATACTCTTAGGAATATCAGTTTTTTTCAGCAGAAAGAGAGTTGGACCGTGAAACGAACCTTGGGAACACCAACGAAGATCTCTTTAGCTTCGGAGGATTGGCCATTAACAACTACCTTCAAGAGGTAATTCCGTTATGAAGAAGTTTATAATTGAGAAAACTCTTCCAGTGATTCCATGGCTAGATAGCTTGTGCAATAACCCTTTATGCCACACCTTTTCAAAATCCTTTGAAATATCTAACGCGATCTTTCTTGAGATTTATTTGTTGTCTAGTGCCTCATTGTGAGTAATTGCATTTAGGATATCAGCATTGGACCGCACCGAACTCATACTGCTTGTCGCTTGTTCCACACCTTCTTGTTGATTACAGCTTCAAAAGGTTTGCTAATTCCACTGAGGAGAGTGCGAGGTTGTGATGAGCGCTCTTGCGCATTCTGGAAAAACGGGCATACATTTGACACCCTCAAGGACATGGGAAGGATTTCTCCTTCAAGCAGCGATTAGATAATATCACTAGGATGGGGAATTACTTCGGGTTGATATTCTTAAGAACAACCACTGGGATTTTGTATGGACAGGTGACCTTCTTAGGTCAAGGCTTTTGATAAACCTTGAGATTTCCCGAGCTGTAATGAAAATATTACTGAAATAGTGCTGAGAGAAACGATCGATGTCATCTAATGTTGCGATTGAGGCAAAGGTCGAGGATGAAATGTCCCCGGAGCCAATTATTATAATAGATACTGACGTTTTGCCTCTCATCAGAATTGGCTGAGAACGCTTCCAGAACTCCCGTGATCCAATTTGTTTGCTTTTAACTTTGGCCTGGACTGTTTCTGTATAGCTACACTTTACATTTTCTAGAACTCTCTTGCATTGATTGTGGGCAATTCTGGATTGTTGTAAGTTTGACCAGCACAGCTGGAGACGAATCTCCAACTGCAGACTAACATACAGTATTTACTACTGTATTTATGTGAATGGGGACACACCCATTATCGCCCTTAGGTATGCTACAACATGGATGCAGCAAGCATCCTACTCCACCACTCCCTGTGATAGATATTGTATTAGGTTGGTGCAAAAATAATGACGTAATAATGTCGTTTTTTGACGTATTTTTTAACGTCAAAAAACGACATTATTACGTCATTATTTTTGCACCAACTTAATAGTAATGGTCACGGTGAGCTATGGTTGCAACACATTCTGGGGCGACCTAGGGCTGGCTTTTGCTGGAATTTTTTCTGGGCTATAAAATTCTCCATTCCATGTAGGATCTATTCTGGTACGAGGGCAGCAGTTTTGGAGGCTTTCTTGTACCGACAAATCGTTCAAGGTAAAGACATCTCAGGGGATGCCTTTGGTTTGGAATCAACTTTGACATTGACTAGTGAATGATTTGAAGCATAAAAACTTCAACGAAGCCATTTTCAGGACAAGGTTCGCCTGATGTCCCGTTGCATCAGAAACGCGGGTGGGTTGTTCAGTGATCTGAGTTAGGTCATGGGTGACGGAGAAGTTTCTGCAGTATCTGCCGCTTTCATCATTTTTGTTTGAGTGGACTAACTGCTCTTTGTGGTGAATATTGAAGTCACCACAAACATGAAAGCTAGACTCGGGAAATCCAATGAATATATTCGATTGAACTTGAGGACGATACGGGAGGCGATGAAGGAGGTACTATGGATAAGTAGCAGGCGGATATCAGGGATTTCTTGTTTGGTTGCGATGGATAAATTGTCATCTAAATTACGCAAAAATAAAAAATAACACTGACATCTCATTAAGAGTAATTAATGAATCATAAATACAATTGACCGTCTAAAAATATAAAGGGAACGGATTAATTAAAAACTTCATTGGTCTGTATTTTAAATGAGGGTTCTGAATCTGTTTTATTGAATCTCAATACATTCTTTCCAGACTTTTGCTTCGTTGCATCTCAACATTAAAATTTTCTCATAATTATCTCAATATTAAAATTTTCTCATAATTACCAACATTTAATGTGTATACTAGTATATATATATATATATATATATATATATATATATATATATATATATGGGGTGCGATGGATAAATTATCGACTAAATTACGCAAGAATGACATCCCATTTTAACAGATAAAATTTTTCAAAATTTACAAAAATTTTGAAATAATAAAGAGTAAATTTAAAAAAAAAATCGCCATTGGTTTCAACCGCGGCTTCCAGACGACTTCGGAATCTTCTGCAAGTCTTCTGGACGGTCTCATGTTTTGGTGTTACAAGGAGTTTTGTTGGTCTCTCGCTCAACTGTGCCCAACACATAATAATCAAGAGGGTTGCGGCCTAGGAAGTTAGGAGACCAGATGTAAGGGATGATGAGGTCACAGAAATTGTCTGACAGCCATAACTGGGTTCTGCTGTTTCTGTGTCATGGTACAGAGTCTTGTTGCCAGACATAGCATCTTGCAGCAGCCACCCTCTTAACCTAAGGCAGCACTACCTCTTCAAAGCACTTGATGTAGGCCTCCGTGTTGAGTCGTAATCACCATTAGACTCATCCAACTCTTTCCGAATCCTCTACACTGTCCTCACATTGATACTCAAACACTCTGAAATGTTCGTAGTGGAGACTCTGGTGCAAATGCCAAGCAGTACAGCATGTCGTTTCCAAATTTCTGGCAGAGTGAATTCCGTCATGGTGCTCTTTTTCTCACAGACAGTACCCAACTGACCCTACTATAGTGTGCAGTCGAAAAATTCAAAAGCAAACAACGCGCATGCGCAAAATTCAAAATATAAAATGGCGACAATTTACCTATCGCACCCTGTATAAATATAACTTCGGTGATCGTCCAGGTACCAGTATTTCAACATGATTTGGCCGTAAGTCATATATACAACGACAGCAGTAAATTTCAGAAAGACGTATAAATACGTCCACCGCAAAGGAAGTGTTAATTGACGTCTCTCACCATAAATTAATGCAAGTAGAGATTTTCCCAAGAAATGTCGAGGTAATCGAAACACGATGTTCTGTGTCCAAGTGATCTGCACCCGAGCAGGAAAGCTTCAAATACTGTTTATTGCGAACAGTTATTTTAAAATCTTCGAAGCTGAGAAAGAAAGAGAGAGACTGAGAGAAAGAGTGTAACTGCTGATATACAAGATGCCGAACTCGGTCCTACATCGAAGCAAACGAGTCGGTGGCTGGGAACTATGTTAATTTTTCTTTCTCACTCACGTTCGGTCAATCATTTTAGCTGCATCTGCCCGATCTCGTGCAAGAATTTCATTAATATTTCACATATAAGCACTGTACGCAATTCTCGCCTTGAACTGCAGAGCCTGGCACATATTTCTTTCCAACTTTCTTTTCAGTCTTAGTAACCCTTGTCTGATATTTTATAAGAATGTTCAACACGCACACCGCTGTGAAGTGTGGAAAACGCACGAAAATGCTGACAGGCATGGCATTTACAATCGGCGGTAAAAAATGAACTTTCTTCGTTAATTTCTGTTTACAATTTGCCAGTACGTTGTTAGCTTTTCTTGTATTTAACAGACGCTAACCTCCCACCACCTTGCACACCCCCGCCTCAAAAAACGTAATTATCACGGATGGAAAATATGTGTTTATGTTTGTTTTATGGGGGTGCATTACATCCGGCCTTTTCTTTCTTCATCCCCCCACCTCTCTCTCTCTGCGTTTTCTTTTTCTGGAATGCGCTCACTACACACGCACAGACGTAAAGATTGTGTCTGCGCATTCCATTGGTTTTCTTTACACACACACACACACACACATATATATATATATATATATGTATATATGTCTGTATATTTTGACAGCATATTTTCATTTGAGCATGTCTGATTAAACAATTTAGACATTGTTAACTGTTTAACGGTTTTAAGCAGAAATTTACCTCGGACAACCACAATTATTTGTCTTAGCTATCAAAACCCTAAAGATAATATTAGAATGTGTCGAAAGTACTGGGAAAATTAAAAATGAATAAATACAACCATGGTACCTTCATTGCTCTCTTTAATCATGTTATATACCGTACCTATGAACATGTTTATGTCCAAATCCTCATAAATATGTTTGACATACACTATTGTAAGTGGGGGGTAATATGCTGTCTAAGACGTCCAACACTAGCAGTGGTTTACCTACTTTCCGCCGCAGGCGAGTATTGTATTTTGTTGACGTTATAAAGATTAGCGTTTCATTTCCAACCTCCGTTTTGATTATTTCTCATTCAGTAGCCCTTCCTAGGTTACAATAAATCACGAAACAACAAAATCTAAACGTGATAGCGAAATGATATTATTGAAAATAAACAAACATATCTAAATTGTTAAATCAGACACACACACACACACACGCATATATATATATATATAGTATCAAAAATACTTTTACAAACTTTCGGGGCAGGTTCTTCACACCAAAACAAACACAAAAATCCATATAAATATATGTCCTCAAATCCTTCGTTTTTGAGTTTAAAGGAAGTTTACGGCAGATGACATGGTATTGCCATGTAGACTAGGTTACATTTGTCATTCGTGTACATTTGTGGCTAGTCTGTCTTCAACGTTTAACGTGTGCAGTAGTGAGTTAACTGAGACGTGTTCCGTTTAACAATGGCAGAATATTCATACAGTAAGCAGACAGACAATTTTTACTTAGGGCCGCGTGAATGGTAATTGACGCGAGGCTGCACGGCTGTATCAAATTGCATTTCAAGACTGAAGGCAGCCGAGTCATCTACTCTTTTTTTGCTGTTTATCGTCGCGTTGCTGAGACAGGATCCGTGGCACCGTGGTGTTAAACATGCTTCTGTCATTAAGCATTGTTTTAAATAATTGCACTTTTGTATGCTTATTTGTAGAAATATTTTAGTGTGTGTGCCGCATGCTCGTAAACCCAAATACGTTTACCTCACTATACGAAAAATTACTGGAAAAATAAATGAAACATTACAAAAACCGAACTAAAATATTTATATTACAATTCTGCTTATCTTACCGTTAATTAGTAAGTTACTTAGCGCATGAGTTACACGCTGCCATTGCCTCAGTTAAATAATAAACTATTCCATTATGACTGCGATGAAAGATGGGCGAGGAAGATATATCAAAGACGCTGTTTGGTTTTTGCGAGAAAAAAGCTTAAATAATAATAATAATAATAATAATAATAATAATAATAATATGATGATGATGATGATGATGATGATGATGATGATGATGATGATGATGATGATGATGATGATATTAAGAGTGACGCATGAGGGCATTAACATGAAATCGAAATCTCAAAAATGTGGCGCATAGGACATCAAAAATTCCAGTTGTATTTGGAGCCTTCGGATTAATTGGAAAAGATTTCAATAAAATCATTGAAGGAATCCCTGGTAGCCCATGCTTGAAAGAAATGCAAAACATTTTTCTCACAAGTACAGCCCACACCTTACGAAGGGCTTTATCTATGTAAAATATGTGCGATTTTTTTTTTAAACTGCTCAGTGGAAAATGTCATGATGCCATTTCTGAGCTGAGGTCTCTGGTCAGGACCCGGAAAGAAATGAGTAAACACCAGAAAGCAAAGGAAATAAAACGATAATAATAATAATAATAATCAGGTTGCATAATGTTAGCACCGCACTAAATATAAAACTCGACATGATAGAATGTGGGCCAATATCTGCATTGGAAAATATACAACTTTTTTATGGGAAGGAAACAGCAAGAAACTGGTATGAACATCACCCAGACCCAGTTACAGAAATAGGACTTGTAACAATTTTATGGGACTTTACAATCCACACAGACAGAACAATTAAACCTAATCGCCCAGACGTCGTGATCAAAGACCACAATAACAGTATGCGCTTTCTTATTGACACAGCAGTCTCTGCAGATTGTACTGGATCTTTGAAGATCTTCAATATATATATATATATATATATATATATATATATATATATATATATATATATATATATATATATAAAGATATAAGTATCTTGAAGTGGAAATCTAAAAATAATGTGGCACATGAGAACATCAATATTTCTAGTTGTAATTGGAACTCTCGGATTGATTGGAAAAGATAGAATCACTGAAGAGATTCCTGGTAGCCCATGCCTTAAAGAAATACAAAAAAATTGTAATCCCAAATATAGCTCACAGATTACGAAGAGCTTTATCCATGTAAAATGTGTGTGATCAGCCAGAGAGCTAAGGCTAGTAATGTCATGAAGCCATTTCTGACCGTAGGTCACTAATTGGGACCCGGAAGGAAAAGTATATATAATAGAAATCCAAAGAAGAAAAAATATCACCCCCACCACCACCAATAAAAATAATATTCACAATAATAATAATGATGGTGATGATGATGATGATGATGATGATGATAATAAACAGCTATCAAAATACAAGATTCTTGAAATAGAAATTTTTAAAAAAGTGGCATATGACGACATCAGTAATTCCATTAGTAGATGGAGCACACGGATTGATTGGAAAAGAGTTCGATAGACTCACTGAAGTGAGCCTTAAAGAAATACAAAAATTGTACTCACAAGTACAGCTCACATCTTAAGAAGGAGTCTATCTATATAAAATGTGTGTGATTTTAGTTTTCTGTGTTTTGTTTTTTTCAAAAAATGCTCAGAGGAAAATGTCATGAATCCATTTCTGGTCTTGAGTCTCTGGTTGTGACCCGCAAAGAAATGAGTATACAACAGAACTCAGATAAAATAAAACAATGATAATAATAAGAATTTTGTTATCAGCATGAATACCTATTTAGGAACTGATGATATCGTAAAGTTTGTTGATGAAGATAATAAACAACAGAGTTCCAACGATAGAACCTTGGGGAGCTCCACACTTCCATTAATGTGAACTGATTTAGAAGCGTGACCGTTCAACTTGACATTCATTACATGATTTGTTAAGGACGATTCGATTAAGCCAAATATTCAGCTAGAAACATCATAGATTCTGAACAAAGTCAACATGCCAAACACTGTCAAACGCCTTCGGGATATCTAAAACCACAGCCCGAAACTAGCTTTTCTTACTTAAAGCCCGATAGACAAATTCAGTAATAACAGTTAACATATATACAAGTTACAACTATGTCAAAGACGCTGTTTGGTATTAGCGAGAAAAATAAACCAGAAATAATAATAATAATAATAATAATAATAATAATAATAATAGCAGTAGTAGTTTTGATAGAATTAGTGGGGTTTGCTTATCGCCCAGCTTCCTCCCCGGTCTTTTGAACAGGAGTAGAAGGTTAATCCTTGTTTTCTGTTTAGGATTAGGGTTCCGGTTCCTCCTAAAGTCTACTTCAACTTCATACTTCTAACGTCTCCGCCTAAAACTCTGAAATTTTATTTACTATTTATTTACTTTTTCTCTCCTCAATCGGAGTAGATAAGTTCGCCTATCGTCCGGTTCACACTCTTCCCGTTTTTTTAATACGTGGAGTAATTGATAGCAGCTCTAATTGAGGAATCGGAGAGCCAAGTTCGAATTCCAGCCGAATCCATTAAGTTCATTTACGTGCTAATACTCTTGGGAAAGGTATGAATCCTATCCCCAGCTATGGATAAATAGCAAGACAAACCAGGTTCTATAGCCTTGGATGGCAACAGGTCTTCTGCAGAAAGAATGGCAACCTACTGTGGGGAAAAGATCTGCCTCGTCAGTCATGTATCAAAAAAATACATAATCACCTAAGCGTGTATCACGCATGGCACATAACTGAGGGAGAGGTTTAGCCTTTGTATCCCTGTTTAAGATTAGGGTTCCGATTGCTTCTAAAGCATCTTGATGGCATTATCTCCTTGTTTGGGGTAGTGCCTATTACTCTGTAACCCTCTACCTCGAGTAGCACTTGGAGCTTGTGCAGGTGTGGATATCATTGTAAAAAACAAAAACAAGAAAGAAAGGAAGGGAAGGCAGAGGGGGCGTTACCGCTCTTATGCGTTTAATATCTGCTTCAGTGAAACCTTGTCAATTTTCATTTGTACCCTCTTACTTCTTTAAATAATGACCATTATTCATATTTATGCTTGTTATTGCAAAATTTTGTTAAAGTAGTGAAGCCCAGGTATTTAACAATACAATGGGTGGGTGGGGCGATTTCCATGGGTATTTTATAGACATGGAAGTCGCAAGGAACGTATAGAATCATTAAATTAAATGTTACGATTCATTCGAAAATTTATCTGCCCTGGGTAAGGCGATAAACTACATCCAACAGCAAGGCCTCTGATCAGTTGGTGTTCCCAGGTCGATCCTAACCCGGAGTGGTAGCACCTGTTAGGGGCCCAACTATGGGCAAGTAGTTGATCCTCAAACTGGGGTCAAAACACTATGAAAGTGTAAAAATAGGTTTTTATACCAGCAATACATTTTTGTAAAGGGTATGAATTTTTGAAGAAAAAATTATTACCAGCAATACATTTTTGAAAAAAAAAAATATTACCAGTAATAAAAATCTTGTCGGCATTAAATAACTCATTGAGGTGTTGATATGCCGTAAAACAAACCAAACCGAACCAAAAATTCCAATAGGAACCTTTGACATTTTCACGGTTAATTCCAGTTCTAGTTATTATTCCAGTCTTCCTAGTTTGCTGCTGACTGCATTTCCTTATCAGTTCTTTTACCTGAGTGTTGATGTTGATTGATTTGTTTAATGACATATCAACACCTTATGGGTTATTTAATGCCAAAATTTAATTTTCTTGAAAGCTTTAAAGTAATAAAAATATGATTTATGATATTCTGCTTTCACAATTGAATACATGGTAGATGATACTTAGCTTTTGTGCATATACACATTTGTGCGGACATAATTACTAGAGGTGGTGATTTGTGTGTTTTATGTTGTAGTTTTATTAAAGTTATATTTTGGACTACAATTTGATTTAAGAAATTGTCAGATATTTCATGACGGTTTAATGTCATGAAAGAGTTCTTTCATATTGGTTGTTTGACTGTTTTTGTTTTGCGTCATATCAATCTCTAGCTAATGCTGAAATGTAAATAATTTTAACGGCACTGTATGACTTCAACTACCGATAAAATGTGTTGCTGCTCAGGTTGCTTTAAAAATGTATTGTCGCTAATTTTACTATAAATGGGTATCGTTGCTTTTTTTTTTACATAAAAATGTATTGCTGGTATTTTTACTATAAAAGGTATTTTTATATAAAAGATATTTTTATATAAAAAGTATTTTTATGTTTTGTTTGGGGTGGGGGTCACTATTTGCCCATAGCTGGGAACCTAACAGGTGCTACCAGCCCGGGTTTGAGTGAACCTGGGAACAAGAAAAATTAAGAGATGGTTCTGTGCTTCTCAAAACCTCGAATCACACGATTAACCTTGCTGCCGGATGTAGTTTATCGTTATACCAAGGTTTTAGGCCTAAAGTAAAAAAAAGGCTTTACAAAGAAACTTATTGAACATTTGTCAAATTCTTTTGAGTCTGGTCACTAGCTAGATGGGTGACGACTTGGATGCGCTGGTGGTGCAATAGATCGGAATTGTCAATTGGAGAGCCGAGTTCCAATTCCAGTTGGGTTCATTACATTCACTTACGCGCAAATACTATGACACCATCATTTTCTCCCCTCTGCCATGGGTTAATTATTAATATTTTTATCAGTTAATTATTATTATCTCAAAAAAAAAAAGAAAAAAAGATTCTTACAATCAAAAAATATTTTGTGGCTTTAAATAACCAGCAAAGGGTTGATACGCCGTAGAAAACGATTATCTACACAGGTTGGTCTTATAGATTTATTTACACTCTGGAATATAAATGTACAGAAAATACTGAGGCCCCAAAGTGAAGGATCAGTTTATGCATTGGTTGTCATATAGAATTGATCCCCCACTTTATAACCATATTATAATTTCGTCTTTGTCAGATTTGTATATCGGTGTGGATCCATATCTTCTCCCCAGCTATGGGTTAATTCGGAAAACATTAAATCATTATTATCCTAAAAAAACAAAAACAAAAAAAAAACATTCTTACAATTTAAAAATATTTCTGGCTTTAAATAACCAACAAAGAGTTGATAGGTCATAGAAAACGAATCAAATTCTTTCGTTGATATTTTTTATAAGACTGGATGACTATATTAATGACACTGTTTTTTTATGTCTTTTATAGCGGCTCGGATTGAGGAATCGGAGAGCCGTGTTCGAATTACAGTCGAATCCATTACATTCACTTACGTGCTAATACCCTTGGGAAAGATATGGATCCTCTCCCAAGCTATGGGTATATAGCAAGACAGACCGGGTTCTATAGCCTTGGATGGCAACAGGTCTACCGCAGAAAGAAATGTCAACCTACTGCGGGAAAAAAATCTACCTCGTTAGTCATGTATTAAAAGATACATGATCGCCTGCGCGTGTATCATGCATGGCACATAACTCACTGGCTGATTAGTCAATCTTGTCTATTGGCTTGCAAGAAAAGAAAAAACGTGTTCATGATATATATATATATATATATATATATATATATATATATAGAGAGAGAGAGAGAGAGAGAGAGAGGAAGGACCGAGGGTTTACGTGTTGTTAAATTAGGAACACGTGTGTAACTCCTGATAGAATATGAAAAGGACCACTACAAGAATATGGCGGACTCAAGTTGAGTCCAATCGAAGATGTAAAGAAAACAAACACGACCGATATATATATATATATATATATATATATATATATATATATATATATATATATATATATATATATACAAACAAGTATATGTATTAAACTACAAAATTTACAATGGACAAAGACGTCATCATTTTTGTTTGCGCGTGAACGTAAAGAATTCGTATTTTGATGATTGTTCGTACGTACGTGTATGTGTGTATAATGTTCATGTCGTCTCCCACAAATGGGGAGACGCAATCTTCTGCGAGAGCTTACATTGTAGATGCGTTCGATCAAAACGAAGAAATGAAAACGAGAACGAGGCAAGAAATCGCCCAGTATTTATAGTGTAGGGAGAGCGTCCCCTAGTGAACAATTTGGACAATTAAGGAGGAGTTAACTCCGACATAAACGACTACGAGAAAGTAGAACAACAACTTCTACGCGAATTTGCCTTTATACGAATGAATATGCCTGCATCAGTAGGGGGAGGAGAAGGAGAGAGAGAGAGAAAGAGGGGCAATGTCCCCAAGTTTACATATAAAATTTCGCGATAAAAGAGCTTCTAAAAGAACAGAAAATTTTGTAGCCGAATGACAAATTATGAAAATAAATAGTTAAATTGTTCCTGAAATTTTATATGTAAGCTTTAAGAGTTTTTTTTTTAATTCTATTTTTACATTTTGACTTTAATGTCTCTCTCTCTCTCTCTCTCTCTCTCTCGTTCTTTTCTTTCTCTCTCTCTCTTTTCCACTCACGCATATATGCGTGTACATACATGAATACACACAAACATATTTGCGCGTGCGCACACGCACGAGTAAAAAGAAATTCCCGATGACGCAACCGCACCAGCTCGTTGGGCACTTCGACGTGTTGTAATGGTTAGCAAGTTTGAATCGCTAGAGATTAATTACGACTGAATAGTGAATTCCATCCCCACTGGGCGCTCCATACTTTTGACCTTATGCCACATCTAAGCTATGCTTAGAAAATAACTATACACACAAGCTCTTTATTTAATCGTATGTAATGAATGACGTATATCCTTTTTTCTTTACAGTTTTCTTCATTTTTTTGTACTTATTCCATCGTATTTTTTTCTTTTTTATCTTACAGTTATGACTTCTCCTGTGAAAATGAGAGCATATCAGACAGTCCCTGGAAAAATGCCATTTAAAATGGATCTAAAATCTTTCTCTTTTCAAAACTGGTTAAATGATTTAAAACACCGTGAATAGATTTAGATGAAAAAAAATATCAACAAAATAATTATTTATTTATTCTTCTATTCTCTTTCAAACTATTTCTTTTTTTATTTGAATTTTTTTTATCGTTTGCCGTGAGACTATCTACATTTTCTTTCTTTTTATCTGTTTGATTTGTTTTATTTAAGGAATTATTTTTATACTAGCTTAAAAGCGACCTTATCGGGCGGCATTTAAGCTAGCTTCTGCGAAGGGCTCTTGACTGGGCCTTAATCACAATAGATAGGGAGGAGTAGATACGATAGGTAACAATAAACTACAGAACTTAAAATTGGTCGATGCATTTAAATATTGCCTTAATATTTAAGCTTATCTTTTAAAATCTTAGCGATAATTATTCTGTGGACACTTAATTTAAAAACAATTTGATGTACGTAGGTCTTTACTTTCTGTATAAACAATTATTTCATGGTTGACTTACGTTGGATTTTTCAATTTCAATTATTTCCAAATTTATTTCCAAGTTATAAAAATTGTTTTCGTACAAAAATATTCGTCGCAAAAATCACGTAAAAAAGTCGCAATAATGAAAACTTGTTGAAAACCCAGATAATTTTATTTTGAAATACAGTAATTTTTTCATTGGAACATGAGCTATTGCAAGTTAGAGAGTTGTGACGCTTTTATTTATTTTTATCAACCGATTCCGAAAACAATCCAAGTAATGAAAACTTGGGAATCCCAAATTATCAGGATTGCGAGTCCGGATCAATCCCGGAATGTTTTTAATTTATTCACGGAGTTAGTCTGATTCCAGAATGGTAAGATATGTTGGGTTACGGCCTCTAGGAGTAAAGATGAAAAAGTGTGACACAGTGACACACTGACATTCACATTTATTATATAGATAGTGATTTGTTTGAACTAGTGTCTTCATCTTGTTTATTACTGTCACAACATTTCGACCGTTGTACTCTCCGAACTTCTTCAGCTATCTGTCGTAGTTCGAAACATTTTCCACCCTTCCACCACTATCTCTCCCACAGGCGGGCGTGGTAAGCCTCTCACTGCCCTAACGCTGCTTCCATGGAAAGTTCTCGGACGAACTGCATTCCTTGGTTTCACCAGTTCTAATCTCCACGGCCAGGAACCGACATGCCACTCAAATTATAACAAACCACCCACATTCTCTCCGTATTCAGTCGTTGAGATCTTCCACTCGAACAGCTTCTTCCTGTGAACCACTGCTCTATGGAACCGACTCCCAAGAGGATGTTTCCCGATCACTACAATCTTAACCTGTTCAAGGCTAGGGTTAGGTATCTTCCACTCATAAACTGCTTCTTAATGCAAACTTCTACATTGAGTGGCACCCACGCCTTGTACAGTGTGAACCGTTTTCTTTTATGTACCGTGACCCTTCAGGAAGTAGACGATCATGGCTCACCACCTGCTTCTGTCCCTTGTAGCGCTAAGTTGTGTCTTTTTGTTATTTCTCTCAGACCCTGTTCTGCCATCAACTTGCTCAATCCCATTTGTATATCACGAGTTGCTTTCCCTTGTCCCTCTATCCGTCCAGTGAGTAACAGATTTCCCAATTTTTCTATTCCCTTCAAAACCTCGTTGTTGCTCACATGTTCGGCCCATGGTATCCTTAGCATCTTTCTTTCTTTCTTAATATCTGTCTGCTTTGTCATCTACCGTCTTTCTCTCTGTCTTTCTTTCTTTCTTTATTTTTTGTTCCTTCGTCTTTCTTTCTTTCTTTCTTTCTTTCTTTCTTTCTTTCTTTCTTTCTTCCTTTCTTTCTTAACATATGTCTGTTTTGTCATCTACCGTCTTTCTCTCTGTCTTTCTTTCTTTCTTTCTTTCTTTCTTTCTTTCTTTCTTTCTTTCTTTCTTAATATGTCTGTTTTGTCATCTACCGTCTTTCTCTCTGTCTTTCTTTCTTTCTTTCTTTCTTTCTTTCTTTCTTTCTTTCTTAATATGTCTGTTTTGTCATCTACCGTCTTTCTCTCTGTCTTTCTTTCTTTATTTTTTGTACCTTCGTCTTTCTTTCTTTCTTTCTTTCTTTCTTTCTTTCTTTCTTTCTTTCTTTCTTTCTTTCTAGATTTCCGCCATTCTTTTTCCTGTCTTGCCATTCACTTTTTTCTTTCCTTCTTCCTCCGTCTTTCTTTCTTTTTCTTTTTTATTATCTGTTATATCATCTACCGTCTTTGTTTGTTTCTTTCTTAATATCAGTCTCTCTCTCTGTCCGTCTTGTTCGTCACCCACATTCTTTCTTTCTTTCTTTCTTTCTTTCTTATTTATCTTCCTGTTCAACTTGTATATTGTGACGTTTTCGTCTTGTTTATGATTCACGTGTTTATGCATAAATGACTGTCACACGGTCCTTCATAAATGCGGCTTTGTGTTCAACTTGCCTTCGTCTAACAAATGTGTCTATGTATAAACATCTGTAAGTTTGTCATCGAAACTAAAAGAGCAACGAAATGCCATCCCACCCCTACCGTCTCCCGCTACTCGTCTCGACAATAAAACATAACATCTACATAAATAACCTGCTTAAGTCATTTAATTAAAAATGAGGTCAAATGAACTTTTTCGGCAAGCCAAACTGAGATCTTAAAATTGGATTCCAATTTTTTTTTCTTGGACAATTAGGTTGATACAAAAGTTCTCAGTGCCGCCCTTTGCATAATGGTTGTGAAATCTTAGAAATGCTTTCAAAGTCTACACGGTTCTTTATTACTTGTACAATAAATGTAAATCAATGAAAATTTAATATATAGCTTACATGTCTTATGAAACTTTCTGAAGTTAGGCCAATGGAATTTAAATGCTTGTTGGGGAACAGTCATGAGTTAGCGTTGCAATAATTGACTTCCTTTTCTTATTCATCAAAAGAAAAATCAGTTCAAAAATCAACGTAATTGGTTCTGAAAAATCAACAATAAGAAAACTAAAATAGCAATAAAGTTTGGATTTGATTCATGACTTAACTTAATATTTCAGCCTAAACAATTCTACAGGAGGAACACCGTCCTCTGTGTTTGGTGTGAGTCAAAGGCAATTCGGCAAAGTTTAGCAAACGTATCCAAAAAAATGCTGTGTCAAAATGGCGGTTTTTCTCATGGCACCACTCTAACGGCAATTTTTATTGCTTTGAAAAGCTACTTTTAAGAATTTTCGTATAACCCAAACGAAGGAAATCGGCTTTAAGCATTCTCTTATTTTTCTTTAGAATTGACCACAAAAGAATTACCATATAAGGCGCATTCTTTTTTTTACTGAAAACATCTTTTAAAATTCCCCCACGTCTTATATGCCGAAACTAGCTACCTGGCAACTCCTATTAGCTTAGACTTAAACATGAGGGAGCAATGGATCACGTGGATGGCAATGCCTGATCACGACCTTACACTTACAAGAAGAATAAAAAGACCCAGCATTACACAAGTCAGCGAATGGGTGAAGTAAGCTTGCGATAATATTAGACCAGAAATAGTTGTGAAATCTTTTAAAAAGTGTGGCATTAGCCATGCTTTCGATGGAACGTAAGATGACGCGTTATTTAACGACGATGATAGCAGGTATTGAAAATGACTCAGAATTTTGATAATGAAGACGACGAATTTTATGGATTTCAAGATGAATAAAATTTTAATGGTAACTGTACTGTTTTGCTCAGTTGTAATAATTGCTTGATTTTTTATTTTGTTTTCTTACCTTTGGATATAATAAAGATTTTATAGGGTCGTGTTCATTTTTTCCTATTATTTTTCGTTTAATTTTAATTGTGGCTTCTTTAACCAAAATAATACCTCATAAATATAACCTGCGCTGTACAATTTACTAATAATTTTACTAATTACTATTTTTTCTTGATTTTCCCCCGCTAAAATTGGGGTGTGTCTTATATAGTCGTGCGTCTTATATGCCGTCAAATACGATAAAAACTATATATTTTATTAGAATTTTTATTTACAAGGATAATCTTATATTGACAAGATTACAAGAATATGTGAACCAACTCCAGTGCAATATTTATTATTTACCATATTATAAAGAAAAAAATATCTGTGAAAAAAAAAAAAAAAAAAAGAAAATTAAATTAACAGATAACTACGAGTAACATTAATTAGAAATTTAGAAAAATGCATCATCCGGGCATTTCTTTCATTTGTTTCGCCACACGAATTCACGAATATTGTTTACAAGCATTTGTATTTATACTTCTTTTTTTTTTCCCTCTCGAGAACTGACAAACAAAAATGTTAAACACTATTTATTAAGCTGTTTAATTCTAACAATAATGTTTGATACTTTAGTGCTCAATTCCAGAGAAAAAAATACAATTCATGAAAATCCACAGCTGTGTCAAGAAAAAAGCGTCCTTTTGACTCGACTTTCTTTTGTCTCGGCAATCTTTTTGACTCGATATTCTTTTGACTCGACATCCTTTTGACGACCTCCTTTTGACGACCTCCTTGTGACGACATCCTTTTGACTTTTTGGATTCACATTAAAACAGCAACAACTACAATAGAACTTTTATTAATTTATATTTACTTAATTAAAAAAGCCAGAAGAGTTTTAGATGTTTTGTTTGTTGTCAAAATCGGCTACAAAATCCATTTTTGTCAATTGCAAGAGTCTAAATGTAAATGTAATTTTGAGTAGAATAAATTAAACACTGGATTTAAATAATAGAACGATTTTTAGAATCGATTAAAAGAAAATTTTCTTATACAATTGTAAGTAAAGGTATTTCAGCATTTTTTCTTTTGACAAAATCTACTAGCATCATTATTTAGACATAAAAATATTTGGTTTATTTTCTTCCATCATACCTCCCAGTTAAATTGTATATTCTGTGATAAGTTGATACACAATTTACAGTTTCTTTTTCTTTTGAGAAACGATTTGATATAAATTAATAGCATTATTATTGAACTATCAAAGTATTTTCCGCGGTTTTTTATGATCTTTTAGTTAATTCGTGCATTGTAAAAGAACGACACAGTTTGAAGAATAACTGGATTATTTTATTGTCATTTTTATATATCTTTAATTTGTTATAACTACCAATCAGAAATAACAAGATATGGACTGAAATCGAACATATTGGGAAAATATGCCTCATTTAAAACAATTTCCTTTCTAGCTGTATGATAGTTTCTTCATCTTCAGTTGCAAGACAAACATGATTATTATTATGTAGTAGAAATTCATTGTTCAGAATAATTTTTTTCTATCCCAATGCGTCGTTCAAAAGTGTCAGTTGCTCATTGTCCAATGACAGTTTATTCAACTTCCACCAGTTTGTAATGAACAATTCTTTTTTAATCCTTTTTGATAGGGTCATTTTTTTCTAGTCATAAATTCTGTTTAGGTTCAGATGTTGAAATTTGCCCTCGCAGATTTTGTCAGTGTTTTATTTGTTATAGATTCTCACGAGGAATTAATTTTTCCTCGCCAATTAATTTTTCCTTGTCACAGAATGACGTCCATCTGTACCAAAGATAAAGAGGAAAAAAGCATTGAAATGTCTATTGACGTCCCTTCCCGTCGCTTCATATGGAACTTATTTTGCCAGATTCTTATTTTTTCATAAAGCTCCTAAACCATGCACAAAAGTTGATTGATTAAACATGCAATATTTTTTTTAATGATGATCACAGATCTCCACAAATTCATTTTATTTATTATCTGTAAACTGACATGACGTCTTTGGATAAAACATTCTATTAGTTTTCTGTTGCCTTTTCCACTGTTTTGATTTCAGATTGACCATTCACTTAGGGTGGTTATCACCAAAGGCTAGCGAGCCCAGTCTTCCGTTCTATTTAACTCATTGTTTGGTGAAGGGAGTAGAAACAGATTCATACCTTTCTTCAGGAAATTTTTACGAGAGGGAATACAACGGACTAGGATGGGATTTGAACCTAGTTTGCTGATTCCACGTTCTGCGCCAATAATTGTTACACTATACTGGACAACAGAAGTAAATTTCCAAGACATCTAAGACACCCCTAACATTATTCACAATATAGTAATAGGAACTTTTTGAATCAGATACATTTTCTTCAATTTCTTCGAGTTTTGTTTTCTTTTTTTGCCAGATGACGGAAAACATGAAATTGTCCCGGGTAAATAAAGAAGGGGTTAATTCGGTACGCGGTTGCGTTCATAGAGAATCCCAGAAACCGCACACAGTGCTGAAGAATGGTTTGTAATTCTCATTATGGTTGCTTTCATTTTAAGTCTTTTCAAAAGACGTCTTTTTTTTTTATTAAACTGAGATGAAATTCCAAAGGGAATTTAGGGGCTAATCCTTTTTATTCTCCCAGAAATTCTTTATCTGCGGTCAAGTCTTTGTATATTGAAAAGGGGATTACTTAACTACGTATTTATAAGTGTATTTCTAAAGTAATGCTTCTTTTTTTTTTATTAATCCGACAGATTTTATCACTTTAAGCGAATCATTCCCAATGTGGGGTGCATGCCACACCGGTGGAGCATGGTAATATTTTTGGGTGGGCATGCGTAAAATGTGCGCCTTTCGGCTTGCTGTACCAACGTGAGCTCAAATTTCATTTTGCATTTTTATTTCATGATTAAAATGATCAAAGTATATTACAGAATAAATTTTCATTAAAATATTTTATATTTCTGCTTTTTAGTTCTCTATTATATGTTTTGAAACTATATATATTTAACTGTCTTTTTGTTTTTTTAATTTTTCTCTTTCATGGACGCCATGGTCTTTGGAGGCTTATTTAGAGACTAGGTTTTTAAGCCTTTTAAGCTTCCTTCACGTGAATTGCAGTAAAATTTTGAATACGTAAGAATTAAATATTATAGGGGTGGGGCTCCAGAATTTTAGAAATACCAAAGTGGGGCATGGCCTAAAATCGGTTGGGAACCACAGCTTTAAACGTTATTTTAGTGGGCACACATATCTGAGATGTTCCGTTTATTTATTAAACAGTATATTTATCTATTTTCGTCTACTGACCTGAATATTCGAGAAAACTTATTAAAGATTTTCATTTATTAAAAAATGTATTTACTTATTTACATCTACTGACCTGAATATTCGAGATATCTTATCAAAGATTTTAATTTGTTAAACGGTGTATTTATTTATAAACGGAGCGTTTACTGAAATATGGGAATCTATTAAAAATTACGTTTCGTATTAACAAATAAGAAATCCACTTGAGAAATTGATTGTTTGCGTTTGGTTCCGAAAGCGAACAAATATGAAAATTTCGAGAATCCATGATTAGAAAGATTTTGCTTAAAGACACCATTCAGA
Organism: Acanthosepion lycidas; assembly: GCA_963932145.1. Taxonomy (NCBI): domain Eukaryota; kingdom Metazoa; phylum Mollusca; class Cephalopoda; order Sepiida; family Sepiidae; genus Acanthosepion; species Acanthosepion lycidas. Next base: position 26,232,647 of record OZ010573.1, read on the forward strand.
CTTCCTTGATCGGCTAAATCTTTTCGTGGCTGAGTCGCTTAAAGCACGTCGGATCTAAGGAAGGGTTTCCTTTGGCCAAGAGAATGCAGGTTCGAACACTACCGGAAGTGCATGTTTTTTTTAATAAGATTTCTCAAATATTCAGTAGACGTAAATAAATAAATATACTGTTTAAGAAATAAACGGAGCGTCTACTCAAATATGAATATCCGCTAAATGTTTAAAGCGATAAAAATTTATTAGTTGTGTGTGTGTAGGGGAAGATAGGCGTTTCCTTATAGATTTCTCTCTGAGCTTAGACGTGTGAGTGTGTATGCGCGCATGCGTGTATTTATGACCTTTTAAAAAATGTATTAACATTTGGATTTTACTAACGTAATCGCCTTTTCTCCTCCTCCACATTTCATACTCTCTCTCTCTCTTTATATATATATATATATATATATATATATATATATATATATATATATATATATATATATGTGTGTGTGCGTGTGTGTGTGTGTGCGTGTGTGTGTGTGCGTGTGTGTGGGTGTTTGTCTGCGCTTTTAATGAGATTTTAATACGTATTAAAATTTGGGATTTACTTTCATATCTTTTCTTTCTCCTACTCTGTTCTCCCTCTCCCTTTCCTTCCTTCTTTCACTCTCTCCCACTTCCATCTCTCTATTTCCTTCCCTCTTTCATTCTCTTCCACTCTCTCTCCCTCGCTCTCTCTTACCCTCTCTCTATATATATACAGGGTGCAATGGATGAATTTTCGTCTAAATTATGCAAAAATAAAAAATAACACTGACAATCATTTTTATTATATATTTACCGAAATTACACAAAAGTATCTTGAAATTCTAAAGAGTAAATTTATTAAAGAGTAAATTGAAATCCCATTGGATTCAGTCAATGCCGACAAACGACTTCGGAATCCTCAGTAACTGTTCTGGATGGTCTTCTTGTTTGGTGGATGCTGTCTTAATCTTTGCCTTCAGTTCATCTTTGATATTATTAGGTTGGTGCAAAAATAATGACGTAATGATGTCGTGTTTTGACGTTAAAAAATACGTCAAAAAACGACATTATTACGTCATTATTTTTGCACCAACCTAATACAAGGATTTTTGTTGGTCTCTAGTTCAACTGCGTCCCACACATAATAATCTAGGGGGTTGCAGTCTGGGGAGTTAGGTGGCCAGATGTAAGGTTTGATATGGTCGAAGAAATTGCCTGACAGCCATAACTGGGTTCTCCTGTTTGTGTGGCATAGTGCAGAGTTCTGTTGCCAGACATAGGGTCTTCAAGCAGCAACTCTTTTGACCCAGGCAGCGCTACTTCCTCAAGGCATTTAATATAAGCAACTGTGTTGAGTTTGAGGCTCTGTTTGAAGATGAACGGAGTCATCACTAGTGATTACTCCAAACATCGTCGTAATCACGATTAGACTCCTCCAACTCTTTCCGAATCATCTGCATTGTTCTCAGATTGATAAACAATCTGAAATGTTCGCATTGGAGCTTCTGGCGTGAATGCTAAGTAGTGCAGCATGCCGTTTCAGGCCTGACGATTGCATATAGCATGAAACAGACTGTCACCTCTAAGTGTTGACTTCTATGTTCACTTTTATTTTTACACACGCTCTATCTCTGATATTGAGCACTTTATCCCATAAATATAGCACACCTTAAGACTATATTTCTTTATATATATATATATATATATATATATATATATATATATATATATATATATATATGTACGTATGTATGTATGTATGTATGTGTGTATGTATATACAAGGACAAAAGTTGTTTTTTCTCGAAGTTATTTATATCGAAAAATTGGAACCAAACCTCAATAAAATTAATTATGAATACTCCACAAATATTTTAAAATATCTACAATAGATAATCTTTAAATGTTAGCGCTTGTCATTAATAGTTTTCCCTTTATCTATCAAGTACTCAAGTCCAGAAATTTTCTATAGCATACCTAGTTACCTCCCCTTAAACGGTGTCTGTCAACTAGCGATGGCACAGCGTTCGTGACTCCACATATAAAAATGTTAATCTTTGGATGACCACAACAATTTTTGTCCTTCACAAACATGAACACTAAATACTCTATATTTAACAATAGCCTGATGATGACTTTATGCTATGTCCCAAATACTCAGAATAAATTACAATATGGGCCAATACGGTGTTTTCCTCTTGTCTTTTAACAACCACACAAAAAACCTTATTCGCGAATATGAAAGGTTCTTACGGAAAATAAGTAGGCAGGATGTGTCTAAATTATTTAACGAAACCTGTCTGAATATATATATATATATATATATATATGTGTGTGTGTGTGTGTGTGTGTGTGTGTGAGTTCGTGCGTGTACTTACCGATGCCAATAATGGTCTTTGTATATAATTTAGTACAGAATACGGAATGCGTCTAATAATTAAATCAAATTATAACACACAAAAAAATCATTGACATTTAAAAAGAAAAAAACTGCATTTATTCAAAAGCATTTTTGAGACCTGTTTAACATAGAACAAGACAAAAACCGTTCTCACCTTTCTGGTTCAACATCGAAATTACCTTCACGGTAGTAGCCTTCAAAAATTATTTGATACTGTGTGTTCGCTGATTAGTCTCTCTTTTAGCAAAACTCCAAAAATAATACGCCAAAAACAGGATTGATTGTTTTTTATGGCTTATCAACATTTTTCAGGTTATTTAAAACCAACAAATATGTTTGGGATTGTAAAACCTTTTTTTTTCTGAGATAATAATGACCTTCTTATACAAGTCTTACTATTTAACCCATAGCTGGCGGGAGAATAGCTGAATTCATACCTTTCGAAAGATTATTCGCACTAAGTGAATATAATAAACCCGACTAATTCCGAGCTGTTCATTACACCACCCGAATGTTCAAGCTTAGAGCACCTGGCATTCCCAAGCGGTCACCCATCTAGGCATTAACCAGGATTGACTTTGCTTATCTTCGATGATCGGGAGAGAACCAGGTATTTCAACGAGATATGACCCTAAACCATTAAAATCAGGAGTATTAGGACGTCACGTATTGATAGCAAGAAAGACGTGATTGTGTGTACTCTTGGTTTGTCTCTGGGTGATTCCCGTGATCCACTGAGCACTAAATAGCTTGGTCCTATAATAATCATACCAACAACTTTGCAAACAATTCTTTGCCCTTTGACTTTGATCGTGTGTGTCTTGTGTGTATCTGCATATGGGTTATAGTGTGGGAAGCAATAAATTACAAATACAGATGCCATTAACCCTTTTTCTGCCCGACTTCCTCTCCGATTTCAAGCTACATTGGGTTTTCCCATTCAGTCATCTGGGTGTTCTGCTTTTCGTAATGGCGACGCCGTGTGCCATTTTTTTTTTTTTTTTTGTTATATGTCTCTAGAGAAAACTTGTGGTTTTTTGGTTATTATGTTTTGTTTTTTCTGAGGTGAAGCGTTAAAATGGTAAAAAAAGAACACTAAAATAAAACAAGCAAAATGATTTGAAGTAAAATAAACAAGGCAATATAGTTCCGATTTAAAATAAAAGTATTTTCAGATGAAGCAAGTAAAATACTTTTAAACGGATTAAACAATTTTTTTTAAACAAAAAAAAATGTTTGAGTGAGGCAAACACAAATGATTTAAAATAAAACAAACGAAAATAATTTCGAATGAATCAAGCAAAAATGTTTTAAAATAAATTATTCCAAAACGTTTCGAACGTAAACAACCAGATGTTATTCCGATTAAAAAAGAATTCTGAGATAACAGGATAACTTCTTTTGAACGGATCAAAGACAAATGTTTTCAGATAAAACAAGCGAGAATACTTTTAAATGAATCATCAAACAAAAATGTTTTGAAATACAAATCAAAAATAATTTTGTATGAATCAAACACAATTGTTTTTAAACAAAAAAAGAAAATACTTTTAAATAAATCATCAAGCAAAAATCTTTTGAAATCAAAAATAATTTTGTATGAATCAAACAAAATTGTTTTTAAACAAATAAAGGAAAATACGTTTAAATGAATCGAGCAAAAATATGTCGAAATAAAATAGATTGTTTTGGTTTGTTTTGTTTTATGGCATATCAATTTCAATGGGTTATTTAATGCTGACAAGATTTTTATTGCTGGTAATATTTTTTCAAAAAATGTATTGCTGGTAATGATTTTTTACAAAAATGTATTGTTGATATTAAAACCTATTTTTACACGTTTTGATCCCAGTTAGCTGATTAACTATTTGCCCATAGCTGGAATCCTAACAGGTGCTACCATCCCGGGTCAGGGTGGTCCTGGGAACACCAGCAGTTAAGAGGTTGTTCCACGCTCCTCAAAACTTCCTGATCAGACGCCTTGCTGTTGGATGTAGTTCATCGTCTTACCCAGGACTCAAATAAAATAGATGTATTCTCCGACGGTAAAATTTAAATCCGGGGATTTGAATAAATGATGTGTTTATGACTTAAACTCGCATTCCATATTTCATTAATTTTTCCCTCGGGTAACGATGCATTATCTTTTATCGCTTTCACTGTTCAATTTAGCACCCGAAACATAGATCAACGAAATCAGGGCCGATGAATGGGTCACGTACTTCTCCAAATCTATGATACGTGGCCCTCACTATACTAGTTCTCAATTTTCATAAAGTAGTATTCATATAAGTACAAATTTTATTGTAAAATTATTGATCATATCCAATATAAGTGATCAAGGATTTTCCTAAAGCGGTTTTATTTGTTAGTTTTTGATACAAATATTCAAGGCACATTTTCTTCCAAGTTGTTGATCCACTTTTATCAGAATATAGAACAAGGAGAGATTTTAAATGTTCTATTTAAAAAAAAAAGAGATATTTCAAATAAAATACTTTTATTTTAATTTTTCAAACATTTTTCAAATAAATTTTATTGGTGAGAATAAATATTTTCATGTGAAATTTTTATTTTAAATTTCAAATTTTTAAAAAACTTTCAAACATTTTAAAAAGAAATTATTATACCAACGCCATAATTATTCTTCTTTTATCTGATATTTCTGTAGAAATAAGTCAAAGATTCTACTGTCAAAGAGTTCCTTTATAAGATGAAATAATGTGGGTGATTGTTGCTCAAAGAATGTTTGTATGTAACTTGAAGTTTCGATAGTACACCATTGAAATAGTATATTGTATTGTAAATATAAGCCGATGCAAGAATCTCATACAACCCCACGAATCTATGATACAGGTCCCCCACTCTACTACATATTAATTTTCATAAGGCAATATTCATATAAAATATAAATTTTATTGTAACATCATTATCTATAATAATGAATCATATGCAATATAGGTGAACAATTCAACTAGAAAAATTAAAAATAAATACAATGTATCTAAATACAAATTAGAGACATGTTGTCGGAGTTAACTCCTCCTTAATTGTCCAAGTCGTTCACTAGGGCACGCTCTCCTTACACTATAAATACTGGGCGATTCCTTGCCTCGTTCTCTTTTTCATTTCTGCATTTTCAGCGAACACATCTACAATGTAAGCTCTCGCAGAAGATTGCGTCTTCCCATTTGTGGGAGACGCCATGGACATTATACACACATACACGTACGTACGAACATTCACCAAAATACGAACTCTTTACGTTCACACGCACAAACACAGTGTTAATGTCTATGCCCATTGTAAATTTTGTTGTTTAATATATGTACTTGTTTGTATCTATATATCGGTCTTGTTTGTTTTCTTTACACTTCTTTATGGTGGATTCAATCTCTGAGTCCGCCATGTTCTTGCAGTGGACCTTCTTCTAGCAGGAATAAACTCACGTGTTCCTAATTTAACAACTCGTAAACCCACGGTCCGCTACAATGTCATAAAAGATCATTCCATCTTAAATAAATCAACAATGTTTTGCGGCAGTTCTTAACATCAAATTGAGATTTTTATTGTTAAAAAGTTGAATAATTTTAACACATTCATCATTATGGATAAAAAATAGTAAATTTTATATAGAATTTTTTCGAGACTTCGATTTGGACGAAAAAACGACAACCCCAGAATGACAAAGATAGCAAAAACCAGAAAACACTACCCGGGCCCCCAATCAGGCTTGACCCCTCTGGTCGGGGTCTTCGGAGCAATACGCACCAGCCTTGAGATAGATACATAATCTCGGAACTTCAAATCAACATTTCGGTTGATCCAATAAATTTGAGATAAGAGGTGTTGCCTTATAGCCGACCAGATATCGATTTCAATCACCACTTTTGGACAACCTTGATAATTTGCCAATACAGAGCGTTTAATTCGTCTCCTATTGGTAAGACAGGAATTTCGGCGTGTTAAAATATTGGATCAAAATACGACTAATAATTTAGCCTAACGGGGTGAAATGTGATAAAAAAAAGAAACTATATTCTGTGTTTTAAAGTAGTGCATTGTAGTGCTCGATAATCAAATAAGTAGGTGTACAAACTGAACGCGGACAAGTTTACTTGTCCTTGTCTAGGGGAGATTGTGAAAAAAAAATATTTTAACTCTTAAATATTGGGAAAAGTTTGCATGACGGCAAATCAAACGGCTAAAAAATAAGGACATTCATTTTTAAAGTTTTATGTTTATTTTAGCTTAAATTACATAAAAATATCATAAAAATCATATTTACCTCTTTTAGATTATAACAATAAATAAAAACGTGAAATAAAAACAAATATTGGATTCCTAATGTAACATTTTTAGCATTATGATACCCAGTGAAGTATTTAATGCACAAGAGAAGGATCTGCAATGTAATCGACCCTGACTTGGCATCTCGACTCCAGTCACTTTCTCACAAATATGATGTGGCTTCCCTCTGTCTTTTCTGTAAATATATTCATAACAACTGTTCTGTCGAGCTTTTTATCCAGGTGCCCTGATTACATAAATTCAATCGTGCTACTAGACTAGCATTTAGGTCATTCTTTTACCGTTTAAATAGTTAACAGTAACTGCTACTTCTACTCTAACAGATTTTTTCTTGCACTTTCCGACTGTGGAACTCCCTTCCTTTTACTTACTTGCTTGATAACTACAATCTTCAAAAATTTAAATGCAACGTCAATCTGCATATTCTGATGTCTTGAACCTCGTCCATCTTTTATCCTTTCCTCATTCCCCCTATACACAGTTTTTCTCTCACTTTCACTCAGTGTAACCACCTGCGAACCAGTAGCACTCCCACCTGGCTTGGATTAAAATGCTTAAAACACACACACACACACAAAAAGTCAATAGAGCTGTGTATTATTTACACCAAATTATCAACATTTTTCGCCTTTTTCTCTTCGAGACGTTTGCATGTAGACGTGTCACAGTGTTTTGTTCTTCCAGCTTTATTTGTAGGCAAATATCAAAGTAGATGATGTAATCTAATGAATCCTAAAGTTGCTAATTAGTCATCAAGACTTTTGTCATGAATTAATGATGACCGTCTTGTTAGGAAAAGTTTAAATCATCACTTGACGATATCGACTGATCGCCAGTGGAACATCAGTCTATGATGCCGGCCATTTAAAGGTTAAACAGCGTTGTTTTAATTCCTGTTGCAATTTTTCAGATTAGGACGTATCATTATTTAACATTAAGACATTAAGACACACATATTCATCCCGTTATAGGCAGAATGTTTCGGCCGTTTTAGCCCCCTGAATTTACTGAGTAAGACTACAGACACTTAAAGAAGGCTGGGGTGTACATCAGCTGAAACATTGTAAGTTTTTTTTTTTTTTTTTTTTTAAGCATTTCATCCCAGGCAAGGCGGGAGCGATCTAGCACTCAAGGAGTTATAGAGAGTGAGAGAAAGAGTTAAGAGGCCTGTTTGAGGACAGGATAAAGAGAAGGACGGGGAACTAGATCAAGGCATTAGAAGATGTCGATTGACATTACATTTGAATATTTGAAGATTATAGGTATCAGGAAAGAAAATAAGAAGGAGGGAGTTCCACGGATGGAGATAAGAAGCTGTAACTAACAGAATGAGCTTGATGGTCCCAAAAGCAAGGTATATAACACCGTTATTTTTCATTGATAGAGTTGGGCGAATATGATCTACTATAGCGAAAATATTTAGAAAGAGCACAATTTTTGAGTTTTCTGCGGTAAATTTACCCCCATCTTCTGACAAAATTTCACCTTTCGTAAAAGAAAAAGAATTGTTGTCGTAATATTTAGTAATAATGGCAATAAAAACAAAACCAAAAGCGTTGCGAAACGAAACCGTACGAGATCGGTTGAACTGTGCGTCTAGACACGTCGGACGTTCAATACTTTTAACATTTAAAATTAAGTGTTTCTACCTATTTGGTCAGTCAGTTATGCACCATGCGTGATACAAGCTTAGGCGATCACGTATCTTTTGATACATGACTGACGAGGCAGATTTTTTCCCACAGTAGGTAGGAGGCACGGTGGAGTAACGGATAGCGGCTTGGATTGAAGAATCGAAGAGCCTAGTTCGAATTCCAGTCGAATCCATTACATTCACTTACGTGCTGATATCCTTAGGAAAGGCATGAATCCTCTTCTTCTCTCCCTAGTTATGCTTGGGGTGGAGAAGAAGGGAATAGCATTTTCAAACTGCCTTAGAAACCGCAAAAAGAAATGGCAACCGACTGCAGGAAAAAATCTGCCTAGTCAGTCATGTATCGAAAGATACATGATTGCCTAAGCGTGTATCACGCATGGCACATCACTGACTGACCTCTTTAGCGTTTCCCCTATAACCCCACCTCCCAACTTTGTAAATGTGGTTCATGGTGACATTCAATAGTTTGCTTGTTACTTTTGCACCGGAGATGTTGAGGTTACCCTGTCCCCCCTCTCAGAATTTCCTCCGTTCACTGGTAAAGCCGTTGACCTCTAAGGCGCATCTCCTACGCCCAGGCTGGCGACTGGTCGAGGGCCACTTAGCACAAGCGGGTAGGGAAGAGGCGACCCCTTCACCGGTCGGGTCAATAAACCCTTTCGACTACCCTCACACAGTTTAGCTGGCAGTTCGATGCGACTTTTTGATGTCATGTATGAGAGTTGGATATAGGCTGTGGACCAGTACAGTTCCGCATCCCAATTCATCTGAGTAACGCAGGGTCGATCGCTTCGTTGAAAAGACTCTGTCACTAACAACACACCCTCTCCCTATACACTTATATAATTCCATTAATAGGAGCATTATTTTAATCTGATGAAGTTATTTTAAATGGCGAAACACGTTATAGAAGTTTTTTTCCGTTTTGTCAGTCACTGATAGAGTTTAAAAACATGTAGCCTTGAATGGTTTAAGTTTAAAATGTATAGTAAATACAAAAAGTAAAAAAATACATATTCAGGTAGCAGATCTTATTAGAAGATTGGTGTTCACAATTTTCTTTCTTTCTTTTTATGTGCTGTGTCCTTTCAGGACGTAGGCGATCATGGCTCTCCACTTCCCCCTATCCCTTGCAGCTCTCAATAAGTTTCGTCCCTCTGTCACCTCCCCCAGACCACATTCTGTCGTCATCCACTTGCTCAAGCCCGCCATGTATGTCATGCGTTGCTTTCCGTTGTCTCTCTTTCTCCTCTATTCGACCTGTGGGTATCAGATTCTCCAGGCCCTCCTTTCTCATAACGTGTCCTAGAAACCTCAGCTGCCTCTACCTGATGTTAAGTATAAGCCTCCTTCTTGTTTTCACCCTCTCCAAGACCCCATCGTTGCTCACACGCTCGCACCATGATATCCTCAGCATCCTTCTGTAGAACCATATCTCCGTCGACTCGAGTCTCTTCTTCATCTTTGAGGTGACCGTCCAACATTCGCTGCCGTAGAGGAGGACAGATGTCACGTAAAAGCTCAGTATTCTTTTCTTTGTTACCAAAGAAATCCTCCTGTCTTGTAATAGTCGGCCTAAATTTTGGAATGCGTCTTTGGTCATCTCAGTTCGTCTACGGATCTCAGATGATTGTGACCGCCGATGCCGAATCCCGGTAGGATTTCCAATTCTCTCAGAATTGGCTCGCTGTATAAGTTGAATAGGTCTGGCGAGAAGACACATCCTTGCCTTATGCCCCTTTCTATTTTTGTATATTTGCTGAACTCGTTCTCTATGTGCATGCATGCTGTTTGCTGCCTGTATAGGTTCTTGATTATTCTAATATTTTCCCGAATATATCAATATTTCTGAGCATTTCCAACAGATCTTTGTGGCGTACTTTGTCAAGTCCTTTGCGTAGTTTATAAAACATGGTTACACGTCCTTCTGCATTTGTATCGCTCTTTCTGATAACATTCTGAGCATGAATATCGCGTTCCCGTATCTTTAACGAACCTACACTGTTCTTGTCCTACTTCTGGCCTGATTCTGTTGCGCGCTCCATTCATCAGAATTCGGATGATGAGTTTTCTTAGGTGGCTCATTAGGCTGATTGTTCGGTGGAGTTCACATGTGCCTGACTTCTTAGGCATTGTTATGAAGATAGATCTGCTGAGATCTTCCGGTATATCCACACTGTTGTAGATTTCATTTTGTCTCTACCAAAGTCATCTAAGGCTGACAGCATTTCCGTTACAATTCCGTCTGGCCCTGCCAACATGTTTTTGTTCAGTTCGGCCAATGCAGCTTCTATTCCGGTTTTCAGAATTTCAGGTCCGTCGGTAGTTTTGTGTATTGCTGGTTATTCTCTTTCGTTGTGGAAGAGTTTTCCAATATATTCGCTCCAGAATTTTTTCCTTCTCTAATTCCATCCTTTGATTTTAGGCAGCCTGTTGACGAGCATGTATTCTGTCCTGTTAGTAGCATTATTTGTTTGTGCATCTTATTTTCCTTCTAATTTTGCCCTACACTTTACTAATCTAACCTTATCTAATATCACTAAAATTTATTGATTAATCACAAACTATTTTAGCAGTTTCATTCATATAGACAACTTTTTGGAAAAAGCAGCCAGACAGCTAACGGTCAGACACACAGTGTCACGGAGGAGAGCCTTGATATCAAATGTACTGTAATAAATTATTTCGATCTCAGACCGCTCCGTCCAGAAGGCTACTTTCGTCTGGAGGTTTACACAAAAAACAACGAAGTTAATGTTATATTATTTAAGCAAGGGTCCTTATTTTACTGCATGAATAACAGGATAACAACTAGCACAAGCAACAAAAATACTAATGGCTTACTACGATTAATTTAACACGAGTTTCAACATCACGGTCTCATCAGTCGAGGTTACGAGGTTGGTTGGCATTTTAGCATTTTCTTATATATATATATATATATATATATATATATATATATATATATATATATATATGAACTCAAATAAGAAAATGGCTACAAATACATAAACTCAGGTTTTTCATTACGGTACTTATGATGATATACACAGAGGCTTTTCAGAAGTTTATATGGAGGGGGATAGCCGAATTCGTTGCATTCACTTGGGAAATGGTATGAATTTATCTCTCCTCCTCCCAACTATGGGTTGAATACCAGGACAGATTGGATCCTTACAGTCTTGGGTGAAGTGTCTACCACAGAAGGAAACGTTAACTGATTGCGGGAAAATCTTTTGCCTCGTCATTCAGGACTCGAAAGGGACATGATCGCCCAAGCGTGTATCATGTACGGCACTTAACTGACTGATATGGAGGAGGTAAAACTTAGAATAAATCCACAATCTCATATCCGAAAACCTTAGGACAAGACAATTCAGACTTTTTTTTTTTTTTTTTTTTTTTGTGCGAAAGAGTTGCTTTTCAGATTTTGGAATAGTATTAGGTTGGTGCAAAAATAATGTCGTTTTCTCATACATGTTACTATGTGAGAAAACGACATTATTTTTGCACCAACATAATAGTACAGGAATTTTATTGGAGACAATGAAAGAGAGAGAGGGGGGAAAGGGAGGAGAGGGAGAGAGAGAGAGGGGGAAAGAGAGGAGAGGGGGAGAGAGAGAATGGGAATGTTATAAAAAGAAAATTGGGAACTCGTTTAGGAATAGAATCTTTCATTCATCGGATGCTTTCTTTCTTTCTTTCTTTCTTTCTTTCTTTCTTTCTTTCTTTCTGTCTGTCTGCCTGCCTATCTGTCTGTTCGTTCGTCTGTTTTGTCATTCACCATCTTTCTTTCTTTCTTTATTTTTTGTACCTTCGTCTGTCTATTTTTCTTTCTTTCTTTTGCGAATAGAACATCCCATTCGACGGATGCTTTCTTTCTTTACTGGATGAGGTATAAGGAGCGAAATTAGGTGTTGCGTGCTGTTGATATTAAGGATCTGGAATTAGTAAATATGAAACACTTCAAATACCTCATTGTATGGATTAATTATAACAACTTTAGTATAGGAGATAAGTAAATTTAACATAGAATATATTATGCGAAGGAAGTCATGGGCAAAGAGCGGCCAGCGGACCACATGTGTCCCGTTTCGTTTTTTACTGAATGTCACGCCGAATTCCATGAGAAAAATAAGGTTTATAATTTTTTTTTTTTTGGTTTCGTTTCGTCTTCACTTATTCACTCACATGTTATCATGCATCACCACATATATGAACAACGGTAGATTTTTTTCAAAAATGATTTGTTATTTTCGAATTAAGCCTGTAAATTTGTACCTAAATATAACTATTCGACTAATTTTATTACATATAAGACATTTTTTATGTTTATACGTTCTTTTTATAGACACAAATATTTATGTAAATGCTCTGTTCATAATAAACAGTATGAACAACATTTACCGGCCTCAATGTCTGAAAGATTTTCATACAAAACATGCGTCCTCCGACAGGAATCGAAACAGTATCCTATACAGGTCTGTCATATAGCCTGACGTGTCTTAACCGATTGGGCCACAAAGGAGCGTTCGGTCAGCAAGGTTGATTTTACTGTTTTTAAACACAATTCTCCATGATTTTCTCTCATTCATTGATATCAGCTCAATACCTATCGAAAGGTAAACAAATGACGCCATATATTATGAAATGGACAAAGTCCGACAATTATTTAAGACATTTTTTTATGTTTTAAATAATTAAAATATTAAAAAATATCTTAAATAATTGTCGGACTTTGTCCATTTCATAATATATGTGTATATATATATATATATATATATATATATATATATATATATATATAATTAATAATTAATCAGTTTGTCTGACGATCGCTAAAGCGTCAAACCCAGGGTCACAAGCTCACATCTATCCAACCATATATATATATATATATATATATATATATATATATATATATATATATATATATATATATATATATGTATGTATATATATATATATATATATATATATGTATGTATGTGTGTGTGTGTGTGTAAAAGTGAACATAGAAGTCAACACTTAGAGGCGACAGTCTGTTTTATGCTATATGCAATTGTCAGGCCTGACGATTGCATATAGCATGAAACAGACTGTCGCCTCTAAGTGTTGACTTCTATGTTCACTTTTATATTTACACACGCTCTATCTCTGATATTGGGCACTTTATCCCATAAATATAGCACATCTTAAGTCTATATATATATATATATGTATATATATATATATATATATATATATATTACATAAGCAAATTACCCGAATTCTCTCGGTTGCATGATAAATAAATAAATAAACGAACAATAACTCTCTCTCTAACTACTATTTTGATAGTTGAATGTCTTTCAATTGGACCCTGTTTTTACAACACGCTGACAGACATTTTATGCGAACACATTTTTCTTCTTGTTTCGTTTTAAATCAGATCTTTCATCATTTCCTGTTTGCATTTCCGACACATAGGCTAATAACGACTCGGATTTGTTATCCGACACAGTAACTCATTATGTTTAGTAGTTTATCTTGCTGCAGTTTTAATTCAAAACACGTAAATATACTCATAGAAATATTTTAACTGTAACTTTATTCCCGCTCTGCCGTTAAGCAAAGAGCATTATGCTCCGTTTGCAAGCTTACAAGGATGTCTCTAACCTCGGTTGGCCCAGAATTAAAAGCTTAGAGCAAAAGTATTCGTGCGTAAACCACAAAATAAATCAAATCACTCTTAGTTCAAGTAAAAAGCGTATAAGGATAGATAATGAAGATATCTTTGCATAATTTACATATTAATACACTTGCTCGTTCCTATGATGTGCGTAATGAGTTTTGTATTACTTCATATTAACTTACTGTTAGACATGACTTTGTTCGGCGAGATTCTATTAGCCATTGGGTCGGGAGATGGAAACAACCATTTATTCATTCTATTTCTTCTATATGCCGTACCACTTGGTGATCATGGCTCTCCACAATTTCCTGTCCTTTATAGCTCTCAATTTTTGTCTGTTTTCTCTCTCTCCCAAAACCTTCACCGTCATCACTTCATTCAAGCATGCCTAGTAGGTTACGCGTTGTTTTCCTCTGTCCCTCTTGCTTCCGACCTGTCCTGTGAGTATCAAATTTTCCAAGCCCTCTTTACTCTTTATGCGCACCAGAAATTTCAACTGTCTCTTCATGACGTTAAGTATAATTTTCCTTTTTGTTTTCATTTTCTCTAAAACTTTCCGTCCTGGGTAAAACGATAAACTACATCCACGTCCTGGGTAAGACGATAAACTGCATCCAACAGTAAGGTTTCTGATCAGGAGGTTTTTAGGAGCGTGAAACTACCTCTTAATTGATAGTGTACCCAGGTCTACCCTGACTCGGGGTGCTAGGGCCTGTTAGGGTCCCAGCTACGGGCAAATAGTTGGGATCAAAACATTATGAAAGTGTAAAGATAGGTTTTAATACCAGCAATACATTTTTGTAAAAATAATACCAGCAATAAATTTTTAAAGAGAAAAATTATTACCATCAATAGATTTTTGAGAAAAATATATTACCAGCAATACATTTTTTAAATTAAAAATATATTAGCAGCAATAAAAATTTTGTCGGCATTAAATAACCCATTGAGGTTGATATGCCATAAATCGAACCAAACCAAAACAAACAGAATATGCATAACACACTTCATGGAACCTAATAATCTTGATCATGGATTTTTCTTCGCGAAGAGGTTCGGATCATTATTCGGAGTCTGAGGCGTTTTCAAAGGAGGAAGTACATTGAAGGCTCCAGCAATTAAACTGAAATTCTGCGTGAGTGGGCATATAGATAAATATCCATGGCGGAATCTCTGTAAATATATTCACTTGCATAATTGTCCACGACTAGCGAAACCACGCGGTTGGTGACCTTATCAGCCTCAGTAAATAATAGTTTGAAAAGTTATTAAGCTTAGCTTGATATCACACAAGGCCTTCCCAGTTAACAACGTCTGGCAATCCATCGTTAAGAATTGCTATCAAACCAATCTAAAACTTCATTGTTGTTCACTTGTTCAGTCCATACTAGAATCAGCATCCTTCTTTACTGACGTTTAATAAATTCAAGCGTTAAATTCTCGAAAAGGTTGGACTCAACTTATCGCAGCAACAACAATTTTATATTGTTTTCGCCACGATGAAGTCATTGTGAAATGTAAGAGTTCAAAACAGTGTCAATAAGAGAGGGGAAAAAGAGAGAGCGATATTATTTGCAAAAAATATTTGTTTTCGTCTAAAAAATAAAAAAAAATACACAGGAAAAGAATTGCGCTTGTACAAGATTCTAAATTTGTAACTGAGTCACCATTTGCAATCATTAGATTGTTCAGATACATACATACATATATATATATATATATATATATATATGTGTGTGTGGGGGGGTATGTATGAGAATTTAAGCCAAAATATACGAATGTCCGTTTGTATATTTAAAATATGCAAATGAAATGGTTAAAACATTAAAACAAACATGCTCTTGTCATAACAAATGCTTTTTTCTTCGTCGAAATCTAATTATATTTTGGATCCGTGAAAAATTGCTCAACTGTCATTCGGGATTCAAGTCTTTTCATGTGAGACAACTGATTAGCCAAACATTTATGGGTGCTTACATTTTCCCAGGGAAACTAATTTTAACAAAGGATGGAAAATGCGTCGCCCAAATCTGAACACACATTGGACAAGTGCAAGAAACATTCCGATAGCCAAGCAACAAAACTCATTGTAAAGATCAGGTGAAGTCAAGGAGTATGGCAGCATTCACCAGCTTAAACAAAATGACCACAGAGAAAAGATGCAGGAGATTCCGAAGTCGTCTGGCAGCTTTGGCGATTTTATTGAATAAATTTACTTTTTAGAATTTCAAGATATTTTTGTGCAATTTTGGTAAATATATCTATTAAAATGAGGTGTCAGTGTTATTTTCATTTTTGCTTAATTTGAACGACAATTTATCCATCACACCCTGTATATAATGGCTGAAATGAACGAAATATGACACAAATTCGAGTTTTAGGTGAAAGTCCACGCGTAATGGGCTAGGGAGAAATACTGATCTAATTTTCTCAATACTTTCTCATTTTGAGGATGCCTCGGGTGCCATGTAATGATCACAGTCCTGTCCCAAAGGAGAGGTAGTACCTAAGGCGACGAGCCCGTTGTTGATTGGGTGTGTTTTAGCGTTTTCGTATATGTAAAGCCTCTATTGTAATAATAACAGGTTTTCTTTTTTTTAAATGTTATGGAAAAAAGATTTTACTTTTATTTCGACTGATTGCTATTCGCAACTAAGTTGTAAATTGTTTTACTATTAAAAACCTCATAGCTGAATGGAAGTTTTAGCAAATCTGGACAGCCAATAAAAAAACAAAAAACAAATAAAAAAACAAAAAACAAAAAAACAAAAAAAAAAACAAAAACGGAGCGTTAAAAGGATGGTTTTTCCATTGACTCCGCTATTATTTTAACTACCTTCACTCCTTGGCAATGTTTATTGTTTTAAAAAAGCGATGATAATATTTGTAATTTTTTAAAAAGTAAATCGCCCCAAGCAAGGCGGGAACACGCAAGGGGTTACAGAGAGTGAGAGCAAGAGTAAAGAAGGAGTGTTTAGGGAAAAGGATAAAGAGAAAGACAGTGGGGATCAAGGTCAAAGCATCAGAAGATGTCGATTGACATTACATTTGAATATTTGAAGATTATAGCTATCAGGGAAGCAAGTAAAAGGGAAGGAGTTCCACTGTCGAGAGGTGCGAGATAAGAAGCTGTTGGAGTAGAAGAGATGGCTACATTTAGTCGTTTCGAGAGTGAAAGGGTGGGACCGAGATGCCAACCTAGTAGCACGTTTAAATTCATGCAGTTTGGGAACCAGTGAAAGTAGCTTGTCGGAGCAGTTGCCATGAAAGTACTTGTAGAAAAGACAGAGGGAAGCCACGGCACGTCTGTGAGATAGCCACTGCATACGGGATGTCAGAATCAGGATCAACCACGTTGCATATCCGTCTCTGAATTTTGTCGAGGACCTCGACATGAACAGCGGGAGCACCAGACCGTATAGGGTGGCAATATTCCATGCAAGGACGAATGGTAGATTTGTAAATTTGTAGATTTGAAGAATGGTTTCAGACTAGAAAAACCTTCTGGCGCGACGCAGAGAACCAACTTTCTTTGCGGTAGGTGAAGCTATAGATTCAATGTAGTTATTCCACTTCAGGTGAGTGGACAGCGTGAGACCAAGCAAGCGCAGAGAGGCCCTCTCGTGGAGTTGGGCAATAAAACCTAAATATATGATGAAAATGAATTTATACATTTTTTGTTCTTGAGAATTTACAACAAATGTATTAAACACTATTGATCCATTTTCAAGAAAAATCGATATTAGTTATTTTCGAAATCTTTGAACAGTTTGATGTCAGTTTACTTATAAAGAAACAAAACAGTTATTGATAAGAAGATTTGGAAGTATTACAATGCATGATTTCATGGCTCTAGTATCATTCTTTCATCGTCAGCTTATGAAATTTTTCAGTCCCGAAAAATCTCCATGATATGAATTAAATGGCACGTCATTATGTAGCAACCAGAATAAATTTTTATAAATTATTAAGAAATCTTTAATGTACATTTTTCATTCTCTCTTCGTTTCACTGTGTCCAGAAAGTTGCAAATTCTTCAGGAATTAGAATTGGTGTACTATCACTTTTTATTTGTCATTTCCTCCCAAGTAAGGTAATACTGCTACTAAGATGCAAGGGGTTACTGGGAGTGAAAGAGAATGGGAAAAAATTAGGAGAAAGAACTGGAAATTCTATCCTAAAGAGGAATTAAGGGATAAACCTCTACTTCTGTTCAAAAGGTTGGGAAGGTCTGTAAACCAGGCGATAAGCCACACTCTTATTTGATCCGAATGATATTAATAAAGATTTACATATATTGATTAATGATAATCTCCAAAGACTTCTGTTCCTACTTCTTTGTTGAAAGCTGGTTCTGACGTAAAGCGAATACCTTTTGTATGTAAAGAGTTGGTAGTTGCTGTCTCATAAACCTCTTAAAATTTCTACGGACAAAAATATTGGGCCGGAACAAAAGTTCATTGCACTTTGTAAACGGCTTTCAAAGAAAACATTTAGATATTTGTACCTAGATTTATTCAACCACATACGTGCCATTTTGTTTCATTACGTTTCGCTTCCTTTCGTGTCTGCCTTTCTCATTTCTATGCTTTTGGTCTGCCGCTTTTTTTTTTTTTTTTTTGCTTACTATCCAAGCTTTTTTTGTTTTTTTTTTTAAATTGCGGTTGACGAGTTGTTTATCTCTCGTCCATTTTGTCACCCTAGCTTTTTTCAGCGCATCCTCTTACCCCCACAATCTCCTTCCTTCGTTCCCTCCCAGGTCGTTTCTTCCTTTTCGAATCAAATGCTGTTTACAGATGGGCAAACTATCAGCCCCCTCTTTTCAAACTAACAGACACACAAAAATAAAACGCAAAATCAAAAGACATGACTTTTGGGCCAGATTGCCGAAAATATATTTATTACCTTATTTCAAACAAAGTTCTTTTATTATTGTGAATGGCTTTACCTTTTCTTTTTCTTTTCCTCCTTCTTTTATTCTGTCTTTCTTTCTATATTTCTTTCTTTCTTTAATTTTTTTCATTTCTAGCTTCTCTTTATTTATTCTTGCATTCTTTCACATTTTCATTTTGTCTTTTTCTTTCTTTCTTTCTTTCTTTCTTTCTTTCTTCTCTTTCTTTCTTTCTTTCTTTCTTTCCTCTCTCTTTCTTTCTTTCTTTATTTCTTTACACTCTTTCTTTCTTTCTTTCTTTCTTTTTTTCTTTCTTTCTTTCTTTCTTTACTCTCTTTCTTTCTTTCTTTCTTTCTTTCTTTCTTTATTTCTTTCTTTCTTTTTTCTTTCTTTCTTTCTTTCTTTACTATCCTTCTTTCTTTCTTTCTTTCTTTTTTCTTTCTTTCTTTCTTTCTTTCTTTACTATCCTTCTTTCTTTCTTTCTTTCTTTCTTTCTTTACTATCTTTCTTTCTTTCTTTCTTTCTTTCTTTCTTTCCTCTCTTTCTTTCTTTCTTTCTTTCCTCTCTCTTTCTTTCTTTCTTTCTTTCTTTCTTTCTTTCCTTCCACTCTTTCTTTCTTTCTTTCTTTCTTTCTTTCTTTCTTTCTTTCCTCTCTTTCTTTCTTTACTCTCTTTTTTCTTTCTTTCTTTCTTTATTTCTTTTTTCTTTCTTTCTTTCTTTCTTTACTATCTTTCTTTCTTTCTTTCTTTCTTTACTATCTTTCTTTCTTTCTTTCTTTCTTTCTTTCTTTCTTTCCTCTCTCTTTCTTTCTTTCTTTCTTTCTTTACACACTTTCTTTCTTTCTTTCTTTCTTTCTTTCTTTCTTTCTTTCCTCTCTTTCTTTACTCTCTTTTTTTCTTTCTTTCTTTCTTTCTTTCTTTCTTTCTTTCTTTCTTTCTTTCTTTCTTTCCTCTCTCTTTCTTTCTTTCTTTCTTTCTTTCTTTACACACTTTCTTTCTTTCTTTCTTTCTTTCTTTCTTTCTTTCCTCTCTTTCTTTACTCTCTTTTTTTCTTTCTTTCTTTCTTTCTTTTTTCTTTCTTTCTTTCTTTCTTTCTTTCTTTACTATCTTTCTTTCTTTCTTTCTATCTTTACTATTTCTTTCTTTCTTTCTTTCTTTCTTTCTTTCTTTCTTTCTTTACTCTAATTCTATGTTTTTGTTTTTTCTGCCATGCTTCCTTTCTTCTTTTAATTAATTAATTTTTGGATTCATAATTTTTTCCTTCTTTCTCAATTTTTTGGCTTTGCTTTTTCTTTCTTGACTTCTTAAAACTTTTGTTGTCTTTTTTCTTTCTTTATTGTCTTTTCGTTTTTCTTTTCTTTTCTTTTTCCTTTTCCTTTTTTTTACTCGTCCTTACTTTTTGACCTTTTTATTTGTTAGTTTTTCATTTTCTAAATCTTTCTTTCTTTCGTTTATTTTTTTCTTTTCTAGCTCTCCATTTCTTTCTTTAACATTTTTCATTTCTAGCTTTTCTTTTCTTTTCTTGCTTGTTTTCTTTAACTTTTCATGTCTTTCTTTCTCTCAATCAACCACCTCCTCTCCTCCGCTGTCACTTCCCCGCTATCGTCTCAAAGAGTATGCAAAATAATTTTCTTTTGAGATTCCAACCAGAAAATACCCCGACACCTTTTTCTCCTTTTCTTAAGAAAGCAACAGATACTCGCAATGCCTGAATTCAATTCTCATCTTGAATGAAGTCAGATTACTCTCCGATGACGCTAATCCCTAACATTGAGAAACCTTGAAACAAAACTCCAGATATTTTGCAAGAAACATCTTAAATTAGTCATTTGCTATCGCATACCTACCTACCTACCTTCGTTCGTTGGTTAGTTCGTTCGTTCGTTCCTTTCTTTCTTTCAACATTCTTTCCTTTAACCTTCCTTCCTTCCTTCTTTTAACACCTCTTTTTTTTCTTTCTTTCTTTCTTTCTTTCTTTCTTTCAACCCTCCTTTCTTTCTTTCTTTCTTTCTTTCTTTCTTTCTTTCTTTCTTTGAACCCTTCTTTCTTCCTTTCAACCTTTCTTTCTTTCTTTCTTTCTTTCTTTGAACCCTTCTTTCTTCCTTTCAACCTTTCTTTCTTTCTTTCTTTCTTTCTTTCTTTCTTTCTTTGAACCCTTCTTTCTTCCTTTCAACCTTTCTTTCTTTCTTTCTTTCTTTCTTTCTTTCTTTCTTTCTTTGAACCCTTCTTTCTTCCTTTCAACCTTTCTTTCTTTCTTTCTTTCTTTCTTTGAACCCTTCTTTCTTCCTTTCAACCTTTCTTTCTTTCTTTCTTTCTTTCTTTCTTTCTTTCTTTCTTTGAACCCTTCTTTCTTCCTTTCAACCTTTCTTTCTTTCTTTCTTTCTTTCTTTCTTTCTTTCTTTCTTTGAACCCTTCTTTCTTCCTTTCAACCTTTCTTTCTTTCTTTCTTTCTTTCTTTCTTTCTTTCTTTCTTTGAACCCTTCTTTCTTCCTTTCAACCTTTCTTTCTTTCTTTCTTTCTTTCTTTCTTTGAACCCTTCTTTCTTTCTTTCTTTCTTTCTTTCTTTCTTTCTTTCAACCCTCCTTTCAACCTTTCAACCTTTCTTTCTTTCTTTCTTTCCTTCTTTCTTTCTTTGAACCCTTCTTTCTTCCTTTCAACCTTTCTTTCTTTCTTTCTTTCTTTCTTTCTTTCTTTTATTTTTCTTCATTCATCCTTCATTCAGGTCTCCCTCACATTAAGGAAACTTAAATTCTTCTGGTATTTCGCCGCACAACATCGTAAATTATTCAATTTTGATCCCTTTTCTGTGTGTTGGGTGGGATCATGGTAGGAATTTAGCGCCAAGGATTTCTTTTCTTTTTGCATCTGAGAAAAAGTCAGACGAACAATATACAGCTTTCCGTTGTCCCACGAAAGAGAGAATGGTAGTCATTCTTCTTCTGCTGCAAACCTTCTCACAGTTTTTCTTTACTTCAGTACGTAAGCGATCATGTCTCTCCACAACTTCCTGTCCTTTGTAACTCCTAATAAACTTTCTGTTATTTCGCGTAAGCCCTGTTCTGTCATCCTTTTACGCAAGATCGCTAAGTATGTTATATGCTTTTTCCTCTGTCAGTCTTGCACTCTATCTATCCCGTGAGTATCAGATTTTCCAAACCCTCCTTCCTCATTATATAACTCAGAAAACTCAACTGTGTCTTCCTGGTGTTAAGTATTGGCTTTCTTTTCATTTTCATTATCTCCAAAACTTCGTTGTTGCTCACATGTTCCGTTCACAGTATCCTTAGCATCCTTCTGTAGAACCACTTTTCTGTTGCTTCAAGTCTCCTCTTCATCTTTGAGGAGATCGTCTCGCGTTCATTGCCATAGAGATGGACAGATATCACATAGCAGTTTAATAATCTTGTCTTTGTTTCTAGCAAAATTTTCCCATTTCTTTATAGTCGGCTTAGCTTTTGGAAAGCACCTTTCGTTATCCAAATTTCAGTCCCTATCTTTCCGTCCTTTGTAAAAACACTTCCCAGATATTTAAATTTCCCCACTTGCGATTCGCGCTTTGGGCTCATCGTTTTGCTAACAACCATGCATTCTATCTTCTGGCAGTTGCAAAGTTCATTTTCGTTACATCGAATTTATATGATTTCATTTTCATTTATTTGATTCGGATTTGCTTTCATTCAGTAGAAAATCAACCCGGCAACATTGTCTATTTTACCTGAATATTTGTAAAGATTCCTTAATATCGAGAAACACAGTTTTAGTATCGTTGCCCACTCGTACTCGAGGATACCCGTCTACTAGGGCGGCTAACCAATCCCTCCTGCACAGTGCCAATATATGGTTTATACTACAACTATGCTGAGCAGACCTTTCTGGGAAAGCACATGTTATCTAGCGGGATCAACAATTTGAACAAAGCCAGTACGCTGAAGCTCTCGGCCACGATGACTTGTGACTTCGTGCTAGCACAGGGGTTTCGTCTACCCAATTTCACTCTTAAACCGTAGTATGGTCTTCAGGCACTTTCCAAATGTGCCGCACGCTGGGACCGACCCCTCCAGTCCGATAACATCAAGAAGTCTCCTTCCTGACAAATCGACCATGGTGAGAATCGAACCCGGGTCGACCATGGTTAGAATGCGAACCTTCTAACCACTCGCCCCACGTGCCCAATACCAATTATATCGTAACGTCTATTATCAATGTATTTACATTATACATTATCGTTTTTTCTCTCCTGATTTTCTGTAAACAACGTGCATAGTTTTTGCGTCGTACGGCGGCCGTTAATAATTAAGTATAACTCAATACTTCAATGTTAAGATAAAACAGTATTTAATTATAATAATATAATAATAAATAAATAATAAATAAATACTTAACAAGAACAAAGAAGTTAAGTCAACCATAGACAATTAACCTTTACAGTGAAACCCAAATAATTGACGCACAATAATTCACACTAATTCGACTGGATAGTTCCACTCAATAGACACTCAATAATCACTCCTGTCAGTAGCCTGACACCGGTGTTTATACACCTGGCGAAAAACATATATTCATAAGTGCAGAGTATCAAGCTCGAACCTCGGTGTCGGTGGTTACTCATTTTCTTCTTATATGACAGTATTGTACACAGAAGCAACGTTTGAGTCAGAATTTAGCAATAATCATTGCTTAATCGTCAATTTTTGATCACGCGTTTTTATTATGAAACAACTGCACACGGACAATCACAATGAAAAAAATGCACTCTCAGAAGCACTAACACAGACGCGCGCGTGCACACATACACACACACACACACACACACACACACACACACACACACACAAATATATAGGGTGTAACAGCAAAATTGTTCAATTGTTATATTAAGCTTTGAACTGTTGTATCTTAGAAATGATTAAAGATATCTTACTGGAATTCTCCGAGGTTTTTATAACACTATAGGTCTCTACTTTGAACAGTATGAATATATAATTAATCTCCAAGCTTAACAGAAGAATCGTGAAGAAATCGATCATAAACGAAAATGACATGTTCATCATTAATTAATCATAGCTAAGGATCGGAAGCTCACGAAGAATTGAAATTAAGTTCACACACACACACACACACACACACACACACACATATATATATATATATATATATAATTTCAGGATCATTTTCCAACTTCTGTAAGATGATCTTCGTCCTCTCTAACCTTCCAATTTTCTGTCCTGGAGTAACAATGTGCCTCGAAGGTTTCACGTACTATTTTATTTTCAATTTGTTTTCACTGCTCCTTCGGCAGTCATAACTGAAACACCAAACGTCTTATGGATTTAGTTGGATTTTTTCTAATTAATCTCTTTAGCTCTAAGTTGAAAGGATGACCCCTAATCCTTTTGTGACCTCGTGACCCAGTTTTCATCTCTATTGTTCCCTCTTTTTTAAACTTATTCGCCGTCCTTTTTTTTTTTTTAATGATCTTTGAAGATGGAAACCAGATTATGGCACCATTACTGAATGTCTGAATGAGCTTTTTAATCTCAACATTGCACACTTTGGAAGACATAGTGGGGCTGACACAGAACGATTTAAACCTGTTTTCTTTCTAGCTGAATAGCTCAAAGTGTTTTTCAGTGATTCTTACGACAAATGGTGTCAAGGTGGCTAAACGCTTTATCTAAAAACCTGGAAAAAAGAAACTCAATTAGTTTAGTGTGTTTTTAGATATTAAATATTTCGCATTTCGTGGGATGGACAAGTATGCTGTTACATGATTTAGACAATTTTGCTCTTACACCCGGTATATATATATATATATATATATATATATATATATATATATATTGAAAGCGTCGCCCATTTGACGACAACGTGACCACGCTTAAACGGAAAGCTGATCATTTAAAATTTTCAGTTATCTGTTTTGGATAAGTCTTGTTTTTATGTCCATCGTCTTTGTCATGTTGAACTGATTATGTTAATTGTATTTTAATGAATATTGTCCTGAAGAAGGTTTATTAAACCGAAACGTCAGACGTTGACATTTCATTCATATTAAAACAACATAATTGCATTTAAGGATTTTTGTTTGTTTTTTCCAAATATTTTTCTTCATATATATATATATATATATATATATATATATATGCGTGTGTGTATGTGTGTGTGTGTGTGTAAAATAGATAAGTTAGTTAATAAAACAAGGGACAAACGAAGGGGTACCAATATAATCAGTATGATAAACATTTATTAAATATTAATTATTAACCATATGACAGAAATGAAGCACGGAAAGAAAGGTTTTAAGTTCGGAATTTTCGGACACGCCTGTGTCCTTCATCAACGGACCGAGAAATAAACAGAGAAATAGGAATTACTCACCGGCAGATGTTTTTTAGATAGTGCATTTTCTGGTGGAAGTCGTAGTGTTAGCAAAAACCAGATCGCTGTCTGATGGGTGAAACTTTTTTTCTAATCGTATATATATATATATATATATATATATATATATATATATATATATATATATATATATATATATATATACTCACATTAACGTATATAACAACTTACTTTTGAACTAATACGTATATACTCGAGTATAGTCAAAGTTTTTATGACCGTTCTTTTATATATAGAATATAAGGGGTGCGCACTATACATAAGTAATTTTAAGTTAAAAATCATACATTTTAGGTGAGCGGTTGCACTATACAAAAGTTTTTTTTTTTCTTGAGGGGTCATTTTAACCCCTCCAGAAAAATTTCGATCAGCGTACCCTACCTGGTAGGCCTATAATCTCATGTTACCTTTGGCAAACCTTAACAGTGCAGGTAAACTCCTCTAGCCTGCCTCCCGTAGCCTAATTTGTTTCTTTCTGTTGCTACATCAACAACAGAACGTCATTCGCTTAAAATATAAAAATACCTTATATAAATAAAGAATAAACAATCTTTTTTTCTCCAATTTCTGTTCATCTTTGTTCGTAAGTGTTCACATGGCTGAGGTACTGCTTTTACTACTTTTTGTCTGATATATATATAATATTGCAATGTATACACACACACACACATATATATATATAATAGCTGGGCACTCGTATTCCGTCTACTAGGGCGGCTAGCCAATTCTTATTGCAGATTCTCGCTCAGGCACATTTGTGTTTGTTCAACACCCACAACTATGCTGAGCAGACTTAGTTACAGTTTCTGGGAGAGAGTGTGTTATTTAGAATGATCAACAATCCGAACAAACACCATTCAAACCCTCGGTCACGACGACTTGTGACTTCGTGCTATCGACGTTACTCAATTTCTACTCAAGGATTGAGTTAACCCGTGGTATGACACTTTCTAAAGGTGCCGTATGCCGAGATCATCCACCTCCAGACCAATAACATCAGGAGGTCTCCTTCCTGACAAATCGACCATGGTGAAATTCGAACCCGTGTCTTATGGTCAGAAAGCGAACGTTCTAACTACTCGGCCTCGTATATGTTTCAGTTATTCTGTCTTCCTCTGTTTATATTTAAATTCATTACGTTTTTTACATTTACTGGTATTATTTATTTAATATTTTGACAAGATGTACCACAATATACGAATGAAAAATGAAGACCATTTCATTAGCGATAAAATATGTCCAGGATAATGCCTAATAGTGCAATATTTGATTACGATAGGCCAACTTGTATTGCTTGGCTCGCATTATACACGGGCTATATAAAGCAAATCGGGTTTTTTACAAAATAAATTCAGGGCTCACACTATGCATGAAGTAAGCTTATGCACGAGTAAATATATATTATATATATTATGTATTATAGTTCGTTATCTGTTTCTTCGGTGGCGGCAATCTGAGCAAATTTCAAATCTAAATATTTTTAATTACTGTTGTGGCCTGTTTAGGGGCCAGAAAGACACGGAAGACGAAGGTAGGTTGAAAAAGTATATTGAAGATATATACAAAACAATAGTGTTAGTAATAAGTAGATTAGCACTGCGTCTACTACTCTAAACACTTTACATTCGCGCCCCCGTCCGACTCGCGCAGTTTGTATTTATGAGAGAAGGAAGAGTTCATTATACTGTAAGAGGGTTTACCACAACAATTACTATATTCTATAAAGAGTATGTTCAGTTTAAACACAGGCGTCATAAAAATGACTTTCAAGTTGTTGTAACCAGACAGAAAGGGAGATGAACCACCAAGACAAGGACTTTCATTTCAATGTCATTCAAATTATGTATGTATATTAATTTAATGGCAGACGTAAAAATATTTCGACAAAATTAAAAATATATATTAAATAATAAAATAATAAAATAATAATAAAAGAATAATTTCCAAAAGTTCAAGAAAATGTTATAATTATCATAAGTTTTTACTGTTTAATTTTTTTTGGCTTGTCTTCAAATGATTATATTGCTTAGACCGGAGTAAGAGCTGTTCGGACTGAGTTGAATAGGGACGCATTATTCCAATGTCTTATTCCAAACTCACTCAAATGGTACATGTATGTGCGCGTGTGTGCCGGAAATGGTTCAAGCACATAAGTCACTACGTAACATGAAAGACACAGCACAGACGTACACATGTACATTGCATACGCACATGCAATGACATACGCAGTGTGTGGCCAATAGAGAATTAACTCTTCTTTAATAATATATGCATGTGTGTGTCTCGTATACAAACCCCTGTGAAACAATTCAATATATGACGTAAAATACATGTCCGTGTGTGTTTATGTGCGCAAAAATCATGTCAAATTATGCCACCAAATAAGTGAGACTTGATCACTCTTTAACTAACATTCTATTTCTTATATCTTACCCAGCTTAATCATTCTTCACGAATAGAGATGTTTCACTTCTCTAGTCAGGTTTTAAAATGATTTTTTTTAAAATACCAGTTTTGTTATTAATTTACTTTCTGCTCTTTTGCTATCCTTATAAATATGGGATTATTTTGTTGGTGGATTTTATAATTAAATTGCCTCGTTATTCACTTAAAGCTATTTTTCTCTGGTAGTGGCAACCAATTCAAGATTTAGATCATAGGTTGGGGATAAAGAGAAGTATAAAATGTATAAAAGCAAATTATAACTTGTCTATCTCTCTATATAAAACAGAGGGTGTCTGTCTGCGTTATACCTTTTCACTGGAGATCCATTGAACCGATTTTTACCAAAATTGGTACATGCATTATACAATGTAAGAGATAGGTTCTTTGTGTAAAAAAAAATCGATATTAAAAAAACAATAATCGAGAAAGCCGATCAACTATCGATAAATTCAACTTTTTTTCCTCCGATTTCGTTCAAACTCGGTATGCCGGTCTCTTACATCATAACGAGTTCAACGATACCTCATTTTTATTTCCACGCCACTGTGTTTAGCGAAAAACCGCGATAAACGAACAATCGATTTCAACAAAAATTTTGAACTAAAATCTCCCTCAATTTACAAGCAATCTAATGCAAACTTTACTCAATTGTAGCCAACAATAAGTTAATTTTTTTAACAGTCATTTAACTTAATAATACAACGAAGAACCGCGTAAATAGAAAAAATGGCGATTTTTACTGGTTTCTTTCTTATTTTTCGTTGATCTTGCAACCAATTTTCATCAAACCTAACAAATGCCCTATAAGTGTATCCTCTTTTACATCCCTGATAACATATTGACAAATTGAATTTCAAAATCTCCAAAAGAATTATGGTCTGAAGTGGGTCTTCATATTGCCTCTTTTACCCCTTCATGTCCTCGACTGACTCCGATTGAATAAATACAGACTACTTCTGTTATATCAGTAAATGAGTTAATTCAAAATTTTATTTTTAATTAAAGTACTTTAAAGTAACTGAAGAAGATAAACTCTGTTACATCTAAACATGATGCTGTTTTTGCCCCATTCTAATTGAACGCTTTTTCTGATTGACAAGCTGGGTATGGCTGCTAGTATGAAATAGTCTACAAAACTGTGTTAATTATAAAAAAAATCACTAATTGTATTTTACGGCATAGGCAAAGCTTTCAAAAAAAGAAAACAAAGAAAAATTGCTGCATGTTTTAACGAAACAACAGAAAGGGATTTGACCGAGGCGACACAAATTCCTAAATAATTATGTCGAACTCATAAGCTGTTAAGATGCTGACATTGCATGTTTCTGACCAGAGCTCCAAACGGACACATTTAACCTATCTTGGAATTGTACCAACCTCGATACGCATCATAATT
>OZ010573.1:26266824-26281824 GCA_963932145.1 Acanthosepion lycidas
AATTTCGAATTTTTTTTTTTTTTTTTTGTTTTTAAATTTCAATAACTTAGTAAGATGCGAACGGGACGAAAAGAGATTATCAAATCTGATAAAATACAAGAAGAAAATGTCGGAACCTTTCATCCGATTTACACTCATCACCGATCTTTTGAACAGGAGTAGAAGTTTATCCCTTGTTTCCGTTTCCTTCTACTCTGTATTTCTAACGCCTCCGCCTGAACTCTGAAATTGTTTTTACTATTTATTTATTTATTTCATCTCAAGAGGGGCAGAAAGTCTTGCCTATTGTCCAGCCGTTACTTTTTCCGGGGTATTTCAACAGGAGTAGAGGTTTATCCCTTGTTTCCTGTTTAGGAACGTGTTTCTGAATACTTCTAATGATTTTTCTCATTCAGTTTCACTCCCATTAGCCTCTTACATCGTAGTGGTATTGTTGCTTTGCCTGCGGTGAATTGAGTAAAACTAAAAGTTAGAGAATTTTATATATTAGAATCACTCGACATGGACTTATATGCCTGAAATGAAATGGATATTAATAGATTAAGATAGGTGGTTACGAATATATATATATATATATATATATATATATATATATATATATTGAACAATAAAAAATATTAAAAAATTAAAATCT
Source organism: Acanthosepion lycidas (assembly GCA_963932145.1). Lineage (NCBI taxonomy): Eukaryota > Metazoa > Mollusca > Cephalopoda > Sepiida > Sepiidae > Acanthosepion > Acanthosepion lycidas. Next base: position 26,267,459 of record OZ010573.1, read on the forward strand.
TCAGACACACTGGGTTGTAGATTAATATTCTTTCGTCTTTTTTTTATTTTTTTTTTATTATTTCATTTAGATTCCTCGACTAGTTTTGGCCAGCATGGCCATCATCAGGAGAAGAAATATTTCTGCTTGGTGGTAAGAGTGAACTATAGAAATTAATGTCTTGATGGAGAAAATGAACTTTTGTCTGTAGTTTTAATTTATATATATATGTATATATATTCATTTATGTATATATATTTCATTTATATATATGTATATATATGTATATATTTGTGGTTTTCATCTATCTATCTATCTATCTATCTGTATATATATATATATATATATATATATATATATATATATATATATATATATATATATATATATATATATATATATTATAAGAGATTAAAATGTTGTTTTCTTACAAGAGATCATAATAAAAATATAATAATAATATACTGGTCTACTTTATCTTGACAACTTTTTTAAATGCTACCAACAGTCGATTTCTGTTCATTTTTCTCTTTTGCATATTTATATATATAAAAAAAAAATTTTTGTATGTCAGAACAATTTTAGAAAAATCTATCTGAAAGTGGAATTTTTTTTTCGTATGACGCGTTTCGTACTCAAATACATTAATAAAAACAAAAACAAAAGAAAATATTATTTGAAAATTTTAATTTAAAATTTCAGCGTCTACTCTCCTTCATGCACACGTGTAATCGCATCGAACACACACACACACACACACACACACACACATATATATATATATATAGAGAGAGAGAGAGAGAGGGGGGGAGATATGAAAAGATAGATAGATAGATAGGTGGATGTGTTCCGCGCTGTAAAATATTTTACATATTATTATTTTACAAGCATGTGCGCATGCACGACGCACATACGCATACACAGATAAAACAGTATATAACTATATGCATGTATAAGCATAAAGGCTTATGTATATACAACCTATTAAGATATGCATATGCACATTGGTACACAAATGAAACCTCTGTCTTTGTCTGTGTATATATATATATATATATATATATATATATATATATATATATGCATGTATGTATGAATGTATATTTTCTAACGCCCACAATCATTCTAATCTCTTAGGAAAACATCTGTTCGAGTTTGTTTGTCTAACTATGTATCAAATTAAAAATGTCCCTGTGTCTCCCTACTGTCTCTCTCTCTCTCACACACACACACACACACACACACACACACACACACACGTACAGACAAACACACACACACACATGCACATACACATACACACGTATAGACACACATACATGCACATACACACGTACAGACAGACACACATGCACGCACACACGCACACACCCATGCACACACACATGCACACACACAACACACACGTACAGACAGACACATACACATGCACATACACACGTACAGACAGACACATACATATGCACATACACACGTACAGACAGACAGACATACATCCACACACGCACACACATATATATGTGTGTGTGTGCGTGTGTGTGTGTTAGTGGCTACATTAGTATGAATTGCATTACCAAGATTGTTTTTTTCTTTTTTTTGTCTTTTCTCCTCGTCGTCTGTGAACCTTTTATGAAATTATTTTCAATGAACGTCTAACTCTGCCGTTGGGTGTGGTCTGTCCGCGTACCCAGGTTTAGACATGATGCAAATGTGAAAGTAATACGTCTCGCAAAAACATGCATCTACTTTCTTTTTCACAAAACAAAACAAAATCTGAGAGAGATAGAGAAAGACGGAGAGAGAGAGAGAGAGAGGGGGGAGATCGAAAAAAGAAAGGGAGAGAGAAAAGCGGGGTGAGGAGAAAGAGGAAAGAGAAAGAGTGATGTCAGTGTGATCGGAAATCAACATAGAATGAAAACATGCAAAATTTTTGTTCAGACGAAATTGCCTATAAAAAGATCCTTGTTCAAAGCAATAGACGTAACACAAAGATTAACTGTACCAAAAACGTTTTTTTATTTAAAAAAAAAAAAGAAGAAGAATGAACAAAAGAAAAAAAAAACAAAAACAAAAAGTAAGAAACATATACGGTTTATTTATTTATTTGTTGTAATTTCATAAAAACTTTTTTTTTCATTTAAAGAACTATAGCTTGAAAGAATATTCGGCAAAATTTAACAGACGACCGGGCAAAAAATGATAATAACAGTGAGTGAAAGTTGCGGGTGTTTACCTATGACCACCGCTGTAATCATATAGTCCCTAACAATTTTTCTTTTTTTGTTTTGTTTTAAGATTATGGCCTATGAAACTGAAGCACCACTTGAACCCTACCCTTTGGAAAATTAAAATAAGTAATCTGAAGTATCTGTCTATATCTCTAAGATGAGGTATTATGATTATTTACATTATTTACATTATTCCGACGGTTATCCTCATCTTCATTGCCATATTCACAAGGACACATGGCCCAGCGAATAAAGACGTTGGTTAGATCCAGTGACTAGATTATAGTGATATAATGGCTGTCTATATCTCTAAGATGAGGTATTATGATTATTTACATTATTCCGACGGTTATCCTCATCTTCATTGCCATATTCACAAGGACACATGGCCCAGTGAATAAAGACGTTGGTTAGATCCAGTGACTAGATTATAGTGATATAATGGCTGTCTATATCTCTAAGATGAGGTATTATCATTATTTACATTATTCCGACGGTTATCCTCATCTTCATTGCCATATTCACAAGGACACATTGCCCAGCGAATAAAGACGTTGGTTAGATCCAGTGACTAGATTATAGTGATATAATGGCTGTCTATATCTCTAAGATGAGGTATTATGATTATTTACATTATTTACATTATTCCGACGGTTATCCTCATCTTCATTGCCATATTCACAAGGACACATTGCCCAGCGAATAAAGACGTTGGTTAGATCCAGTGACTAGATTATAGTGATATAATGGCTGTCTATATCTCTAAGATGAGGTATTATCATTATTTACATTATTCCGACGGTTATCCTCATCTTCATTGCCATATTCACAAGGACACATGGCCCAGTGAATAAAGACGTTGGTTAGATCCAGTGACTAGATTATAGTGATATAATGGCTGTCTATATCTCTAAGATGAGGTATTATCATTATTTACATTATTCCGACGGTTATCCTCATCTTCATTGCCATATTCACAAGGACACATGGCCCAGTGAATAAAGACGTTGGTTAGATCCAGTGACTAGATTATAGTGATATAATGGCTGTCTATATCTGTAAGATGAGGTATTATCATTATTTACATTATTCCGACGGTTATCCTCATCTTCATTGCCATATTCACAAGGACACATTGCCCAGCGAATAAAGACGTTGGTTAGATCCAGTGACTAGATTATAGTGATATAATGGCTGTCTATATCTCTAAGATGAGGTATTATGATTATTTACATTATTTACATTATTCCGACGGTTATCCTCATCTTCATTGCCATATTCACAAGGACACATTGCCCAGCGAATAAAGACGTTGGTTAGATCCAGTGACTAGATTATAGTGATATAATGGCTGTCTATATCTCTAAGATGAGGTATTATCATTATTTACATTATTCCGACGGTTATCCTCATCTTCATTGCCATATTCACAAGGACACATGGCCCAGCGAATAAAGACGTTGGTTAGATCCAGTGACTAGATTATAGTGATATAATGGCTGTCTATATCTCTAAGATGAGGTATTATGATTATTTACATTATTCCGACGGTTATCCTCATCTTCATTGCCATATTCACAAGGACACATGGCCCAGTGAATAAAGACGTTGGTTAGATCCAGTGACTAGATTATAGTGATATAATGGCTGTCTATATCTCTAAGATGAGGTATTATCATTATTTACATTATTCCGACGGTTATCCTCATCTTCATTGCCATATTCACAAGGACACATTGCCCAGCGAATAAAGACGTTGGTTAGATCCAGTGACTAGATTATAGTGATATAATGGCTGTCTATATCTCTAAGATGAGGTATTATGATTATTTACATTATTTACATTATTCCGACGGTTATCCTCATCTTCATTGCCATATTCACAAGGACACATTGCCCAGCGAATAAAGACGTTGGTTAGATCCAGTGACTAGATTATAGTGATATAATGGCTGTCTATATCTCTAAGATGAGGTATTATCATTATTTACATTATTCCGACGGTTATCCTCATCTTCATTGCCATATTCACAAGGACACATGGCCCAGCGAATAAAGACGTTGGTTAGATCCAGTGACTAGATTATAGTGATATAATGGCTGTCTATATCTCTAAGATGAGGTATTATGATTATTTACATTATTCCGACGGTTATCCTCATCTTCATTGCCATATTCACAAGGACACATGGCCCAGTGAATAAAGACGTTGGTTAGATCCAGTGACTAGATTATAGTGATATAATGGCTGTCTATATCTCTAAGATGAGGTATTATCATTATTTACATTATTCCGACGGTTATCCTCATCTTCATTGCCATATTCACAAGGACACATTGCCCAGCGAATAAAGACGTTGGTTAGATCCAGTGACTAGATTATAGTGATATAATGGCTGTCTATATCTCTAAGATGAGGTATTATGATTATTTACATTATTTACATTATTCCGACCGTTATCCTCATCTTCATTGCCATATTCACAAGGACACATTGCCCAGCGAATAAAGACGTTGGTTAGATCCAGTGACTAGATTATAGTGATATAATGGCTGTCTATATCTCTAAGATGAGGTATTATCATTATTTACATTATTCCGACGGTTATCCTCATCTTCATTGCCATATTCACAAGGACACATGGCCCAGTGAATAAAGACGTTGGTTAGATCCAGTGACTAGATTATAGTGATATAATGGCTGTCTATATCTCTAAGATGAGGTATTATCATTATTTACATTATTCCGACGGTTATCCTCATCTTCATTGCCATATTCACAAGGACACATGGCCCAGTGAATAAAGACGTTGGTTAGATCCAGTGACTAGATTATAGTGATATAATGGCTGTCTATATCTCTAAGATGAGGTATTATCATTATTTACATTATTCCGACGGTTATCCTCATCTTCATTGCCATATTCACAAGGACACATGGCCCAGTGAATAAAGACGTTGGTTAGATCCAGTGACTAGATTATAGTGATATAATGGCTGTCTATATCTCTAAGATGAGGTATTATCATTATTTACATTATTCCGACGGTTATCCTCATCTTCATTGCCATATTCACAAGGACACATTGCCCAGCGAATAAAGACGTTGGTTAGATCCAGTGACTAGATTATAGTGATATAATGGCTGTCTATATCTCTAAGATGAGGTATTATCATTATTTACATTATTCCGACGGTTATCCTCATCTTCATTGCCATATTCACAAGGACACATGGCCCAGTGAATAAAGACGTTGGTTAGATCCAGTGACTAGATTATAGTGATATAATGGCTGTCTATATCTCTAAGATGAGGTATTATCATTATTTACATTATTCCGACGGTTATCCTCATCTTCATTGCCATATTCACAAGGACACATGGCCCAGTGAATAAAGACGTTGGTTAGATCCAGTGACTAGATTATAGTGATATAATGGCTGTCTATATCTCTAAGATGAGGTATTATCATTATTTACATTATTCCGACGGTTATCCTCATCTTCATTGCCATATTCACAAGGACACATTGCCCAGCGAATAAAGACGTTGGTTAGATCCAGTGACTAGATTATAGTGATATAATGGCTGTCTATATCTCTAAGATGAGGTATTATGATTATTTACATTATTCCGACGGTTATCCTCATTTTCATTGCCATATTCACAAGGACACATGGCCCAGTGAATAAAGACGTTGGTTAGATCCAGTGACTAGATTATAGTGATATAATGGCTGTCTATATCTCTAAGATGAGGTATTATGATTATTTACATTATTTACATTATTCCGACGGTTATCCTCATCTTCATTGCCATATTCACAAGGACACATTGCCCAGCGAATAAAGACGTTGGTTAGATCCAGTGACTAGATTATAGTGATATAATGGCTGTCTATATCTCTAAGATGAGGTATTATGATTATTTACATTATTCCGACGGTTATCCTCATCTTCATTGCCATATTCACAAGGACACATGGCCCAGTGAATAAAGACGTTGGTTAGATCCAGTGACTAGATTATAGTGATATAATGGCTGTCTATATCTCTAAGATGAGGTATTATCATTATTTACATTATTCCGACGGTTATCCTCATCTTCATTGCCATATTCACAAGGACACATGGCCCAGTGAATAAAGACGTTGGTTAGATCCAGTGACTAGATTATAGTGATATAATGGCTGTCTATATCTCTAAGATGAGGTATTATGATTATTTACATTATTCCGACGGTTATCCTCATTTTCATTGCCATATTCACAAGGACACATGGCCCAGTGAATAAAGACGTTGGTTAGATCCAGTGACTAGATTATAGTGATATAATGGCTGTCTATATCTCTAAGATGAGGTATTATGATTATTTACATTATTTACATTATTCCGACGGTTATCCTCATCTTCATTGCCATATTCACAAGGACACATTGCCCAGCGAATAAAGACGTTGGTTAGATCCAGTGACTAGATTATAGTGATATAATGGCTGTCTATATCTCTAAGATGAGGTATTATGATTATTTACATTATTCCGACGGTTATCCTCATCTTCATTGCCATATTCACAAGGACACATGGCCCAGTGAATAAAGACGTTGGTTAGATCCAGTGACTAGATTATAGTGATATAATGGCTGTCTATATCTCTAAGATGAGGTATTATCATTATTTACATTATTTACATTATTCCGACGGTTATCCTCATCTTCATTGCCATATTCACAACGTTTCGGCCGTTTTACGCTCCGTCCTTCTTCAGGTGATTGGAATTTTGAACCGAACCCTTTATTTCACTTACCGAGGTAGATTGTTCTAGTTTCACGGGTCATGCCTCTTCCGGATGTCTCAGTTATTTCCCTTTAACTCAACACACTAAGTTTTTTGGTTCACCACTGCTGTAGCCTGGTATTGAACTCACAGCTCTTCGGGTCTTGTCATTGGATCTGACCAACATCTTCATCCAGTGGGCCAAAGATTTGTGAGTTCAATTCCAGGCTACAGCCGAAACGTTGTGAATATGGCAATGAAGATGAATATAACAGTCTGAATAATATAAATAATGTAAATAATCTGAAGTAGTTATAGTTAATTACAGACTAGATAAACATGTATAAATTTAGTTTCATGTGTTATGGTTTTATTAAATTTTTAAAAATAACTTTTAAAAACCATAAAAATTACCGTGGGTTTTTTTTTCAAAAAGAAGTCCTAAACAAACCCCCAAATCTTTCTATATTTCTGAGATGAGGTATTATGTACATTATTTACATTATTCGGACTATTGTCCTCATCTTTGTCACCATATTTATTACAACGTTTCGGCCGTTGTACGCTCCGGCCTTCTTCAGGTGGTTGGAATGTCGAACTGAACCCGTTATTTCGCTCACTGGAGTAGACTGTTCTAGTTCCACGTGCCATGTTTTAATGGATTTCAATTATCTCCTGTTAATTTTTTAATAATTGAGGACATCTGTGTATTAACAGATGTCCTCAAAGACACATGGCCCAGTGGATAAAGGTGTTAGTTAGATCCAGTGACAGGACCGAAAGAGTGTGAGTTTAATACCCGCTTAAGGCAGTGGAGAACTTTCAGAGGGAAAAATTAAAATATATATTTTATGTTTATTTTAATACCTATAGCTGACTGGTATATATAAAAAAAACGGAATATATAATTTACAAATAAAAATATATTTAAACAAAGTGGTATCTGAGAAAAAATCTTGGAAAATAAAGAAAAGACTAAAAACATCCGATTCGGTCGAAAAAATTGCCCAACATCATAATGCGTAGGCAAAAGAAAAAAAAAACAATCGAGTAAAATAAGAAAAGACGTAAAGCACTCAATAGACTAAGCAGAGCAGAGTATAAAAAAATCTAGTGAGCCAGAAACTACCTACCTAGGTTTTCACGTAAATTGATTGTTCAAGGTGAAATGGTCAGTTCACCTGAAGTTAATAACAGTTTTTCACTTTAACTCATGATTACTTTAAAGTTTCGTTGTTACTTAGATGCAACTACAACTTCAGTAATATTTATTGTATTATGGATGGATTTTTGCGTGCGTATGTGTTTCTGCATGCGCGTATTTACGTGTGAGCACGCATATATGTATGCATACATACATACAGACATGCCCATACACATTCATCCGCACGTATATGTTTGTGTACTTGTGTATGTACGTCTAAGTGTGTTTGTGCTTGTATTTGTGTATATGTTTCGGGTTTATTATTATTATTTTGACCATTTAGTTTAGGGTAAGATTGAATTTGTATGTGTTTATTTATTTGTGTGTGGGTATTTGTGTATTTGTGTGTGTGTGCGTGCACGCGTGCAAGTATACGTTCATACAAACATGTACGCACTCGCCCGTTCATGTTTGTGTGTTCGTGTGCGCTCGTCTAATTGTGTCTTTACATTTATGCGTATGTTTCTGTAGGTTCGCGCCTCTCTATGCGTTCTCGTTTTTGGTTTTACTTTCGCTTTTTTTTTTTTTTGCATTTAGTGTGCGTATGCGTGTGTTTGTGTCTTATAAAGAGTGTGGTTGTGGTAAATTTTGTTGGTTGTTATTTGTTGATATTATAGTTACTCTTTTTCTTGCTGGGTTGTGTTTGAGATTTGGTATCTATTATTATGTTTTAGGTATGCTTGTCTTTGTGATTGTGCGTTTGGTCTTGTATTTCTTTGTTCTCTTTTCATGTTCGTATTTTTGCGGGTGTGTATTTTTGTATTTGTCTGTGCGTATGCATGTATACGTATATACAAACATGTACGCACTCGCCCGTGTCTATTTGTGTGTTCGTGTATGCGCGTCGAACTATATGTTTGTGTTTATGTGTGTGTGTCTGTGGGTTTATGTTTGCGCCCCAACATGCGTCTCTTTTTTTCTTTTATTTAGTGTATGTATATGTTTTTTGCATTTTGTAAAAACTGTAGTTGTTTGTGAATGCTGTTGATTATATCAGTATTTTCTTTTCGAGTTCCATGTGCTATCCATTTTAGTTATTGCTGCTGTCGAAAGTTCTCAAGTGACGTGGTTTCTATTATTTGGTACAGTTCTTTGTGATTCTGTAGCGCCAGTCCATGAGGTTCGAAGAAGGATGGTCTTTGTTAAGACTGACAGGCTCCATTTGGTTGAAGTCATTTTTAATCATTTATCTGAGAAAGCGGTAGTATGCAGCTGACTGTTCAGATTTTTCTATACAGGTTTGGTGCCATGTATAGCATCCATATGAAAGTGTCGATCTAATGAGGCTATTCAAGAATACGGCTCTAGTTTTTAGATTAATGCTATGTTAATGACATTCCACAATATTCAAAGAAAGGTGATCTTTGCCTCACAATTCACTCGCTCAATGCCTTTTTTTTTCACCATTGGCCTTGGGAAGTCGTTGTATGCAGCTAACATTTCAGATCTTTCTGTACGGGTTTGTTACTACGTTATGATATCCATATGAAAGTCTCGATCTAATGAGACTATTTAAGAACATAATTCGAGTTTTATGTTAATACTTGCTTTTGTAGCAATCTGGGCGAAACTACCCCTGGCACAGACTATTCTGGGCTTAAGGAGATCAAGATTTTATTTATCAGGGAAGAATTCTATTGGAAGTCTTTCCCACAAAACAACAGTTCTGAGGAAGAAACTGTCTGAGTGGAACTTACTCCTTATCAAAGGAACATGAACAGAATTGGGATAGTTTGTCACATGAATATGACATAGCGGATCCTAGCTGTGAAGGCCTGAACAGGTGAAAGTAAATAATGCTGCTCGTTCAAACTCGTCATAGTAGTAGTGAGAGTCTAGCAAAGATTCGTCTGTGGGATAAGGGTTGCCGAGTGGAGAATAATTCATCACCGCCGAAGCCACGCTTTTGAACTCTGTCGAGGCTGAAGAGTCAGGGTGGGGCAACACCATCCCAGATATGGCAGCGACTCTTGTTATAACGTATCCAAACACCAAAGTATTTGAAATGTTTAGTATTTACTAATTAAACATCCGGAATTATTTTTCCAACTGGTTTATTGAATTGAAACAAAACCAGAAAATTCTTCTTGTTTCAATTCTTCTAAGGGCAAATCTAAATAGCTCCTTCTGAACCAGAGATCTCACGGTCACTTGTCCAAAGTTTTAACCATTGAGCAATGTCTGAGAAGATATTGTCCTATATAGAAGGTTGCCATCTGCCGATTTGTCCCCTTCGACTTGAGCAATTATAAACTCTCCTGTTTTCCTTTCGGATGCGGTTTTGTTTAGTTAAGGTTCCATAGAGAAAAAGAAATGGAGACAAGACACTTCCGCTCGCGTTCTATCCTAATTTCCGCTCAGGAATCGACTTCCGATAATATACACCAGTCCCGGAAAATGCCGAATAGTTACGAAGACCAATTAGACCCCATATTAACATCCGACAATCTATAACTTGTTTTTTTGGTTTTGTTATTTTTATTCCCTTTCAACTAAAGTCATATTACAGTATGTTCGTCTGTTATTTTAATTTTAGATATAATCTGCTTATAAATATCTTTTATCGTATTATTAAAGCGTAGTTTTAGAATATATGGTTGTCAGCAAAAGAGACAGTTCAATGTGTGAAAGACGTAACGGGGACGTCGAAATGAATCAGGTACATAAATTTAGGTAGTGCAGTAGCAGACAAAAGAAAATGTGACACAGAAAGCCGAAGTCATATCGGAATAGTGAAAGTGCCTTCCAGAAACTAAGCAAAGTATTAAGAAATAGGAAAATTTTCGCTAAAAGCAAACAAAAGATTCAGCCAGTTATGTGCCACGCGTGATACACGCTTAGGCGATTATTTATCTTTCGATATATGACTGACGAGGCAGATTTTTTCCCGCAATAGGTTGCCATTTCCTTCTGCGGTAGACCAGTGGTCATCCAAGGCTATAGAACCCGGTCTGCTATTTACCCATAGCAGGGGGGAAGAAGAAGAGGATTCTGACCTTTCCCAAGGGTATTAGCATGTAAGCGAATGTAATGGATTCGACTGGAATTCGAACTCGGCTTTGCTGATTCCTCAGTCCGAGCTGTTATCCATTACTCCACCATGCCCCACGAAAAGATTGCTAATATGAAATCTCCTTCATGTTAGAGGTGAAAAAAATGACTGAACCGACGGATATGGATTCTCCCAACAAATATCTTAAAGAAAATAGGAATAACAAGGAAGCGTATACCTACAATAAGAATGAGACAAAAATGTTAAAATTTCTGATAAAAAGTGTTTGGAGAACTGACACTGACATGACGTTGAAGAAAAGAGAAGCATGCGAGAAAATAGCAAATAACCTATTTAACACGTTTGTTTGAGTGGAGGGGTGAATATGGCCAAAGAGGAATGATAAGTTACGTATTTAACAGAAGTTATGTAGATCGACAAAAGAAAGGAAATCGTGAAGAGTCATGATCGTATACACCCTAAATGGATCTAGCACCTGAATTTTTATTGATATCTAGTTCGAGAACCTACATAAAATGACCATTCTGTCTGTACTAGAGGCGTCGACAGTAATGGTTATGAACACAGCTTCTTTTTTGTTTATTTCAGTAATACTTGTTCGTTTTTACGACTTTTTCTATGTCGCATTTGTTCCCGAAAATATTTGCTGAAACTTGTCACGTAGGTTATTCGTTGCTATCTGTCAACCCTGCGAGTGTTACTTCCTACAATCTTTCCTCATTATCTGTCCGAAATAATTTTAACCACAGTATATTTGTAGTTCGTATTCTTCTTAAAACTTCCATGTTATTCACATGTTATCTCCATGTTATTCGTATAACGAAGAACCACATCTCTGTCACTTCAAGTTTCTTCTTCATCTTTGAAGAAATGATCCAATATCCAATGTCATACACGTGGATTGATATTATATAACAGTTGAGCATGCTTATTTTTATTTCCAACAATTTATTTCTCTTTCTCACTGTTTGGCTTAGTTTCTAGAAAGCATCTTTTGCTATTGAAATGTGTCTTCGTATTCCTGCATCGCATTTTCCATTGTCTGTTCTAACACTCAAACGTTTGATTCAAATTGGGAAAAAGAGTATCGTAATTATTCGCAGATAATGGACTCCTAACTTTAGCTTACGCAATTCTGAAAGACGTGCGTATTATACAACAATATATTTTTCTCTCACCCGAAGCAAGACATAACAGGCACTAAAACGCAAGGGGTTACACGATGGGAAAGAATTAGGAACAGAAACATTAGTAATGAGAAAAAAAGGGCTATAAGGAGGACATTAGATAGCAATTGACATTGCATTTAAACTCTTGCCGATTAAAGTTGGCTGGAAAGCATGGGGCTGGAAAGGAGTTCCACAGACGAGAGGTGCGAGAAAAAACTGTCAGCACAGAAGTTATGGCTACATCTAGCTAGCTCAACTGTAAATTGATGGGATCTCTAGTATTACGCTTAAATTAATACAATCTAGATACCATAGCAATTACGGTAATTGCTAATTAACAGTACTAATTAGAATTTAATAATTATTAATGTTTAATAATTACTTAGTAGAAATTTTTAAAAATCATGAATACTGAGGAAATATATTATTTAAAGTTTTGGCAAACATGGCTAAATGTACCCACAATAAGACGGAATGGGAAAAGGACGGTTTTTCCCATGTCACCGCTAGCTTCACTCTAAATCTTCGACAAAGTTTATTGTTTTAAAAAGCAATGATTAGAATTGTAATAAAACCTACACGTGCGAATATATACATTGTCTTTGTTCTTGAGAATTGCCAACAAAAATAGTAAGCACTATTTATGTATTAGATTATTTATTTACACTATATATTTACTATATTATCTATATTGGAATTGTTCACAAAACATCAGCTAATTGTCGATTTGGACTTTATAAAATGGTAAATAATAATAGATACCTCCACCCATTTTCGATGAAATTTTATAAATGAAAAACCTTTCTTGAAGCTTTTATTTTAGCTTTAATTGAAAGTTAAAGATTCAAATTTATTATATCCAGTAAGCAAAATACTCTGGTGTATTTCAAACAAAAATTGCATTAAGTGGAATCGATTTTTTTTTTCTAAAATAGCTGATTAGCGTCCTTTTTAGACGTCTTTCATCGTAATGTAATTCTCAGCATCAAAAAAAATCTTCCAAAAATAAAATATACTTTATAAACCAAAAATATATTAGATTTTATTTGAGAAATATTGGCTGATTTAAAGTATAATTAATTTGATTTGAAAAGAATATTAATTTAAGTTTAAGACACAGGAATATACTTTTAAAACAAAACAGTAGTTTTATTTTTAACCGAGATCGAAATGTTTTACGTGATTTATGAGGCGACGACATGTGATGACATAATTGATTGTTGTTCTACGGAGACTTTATCTTTAAAACATAATTTAAGAAAATGACTTGAGTGCCATTTTATATAGTTTTTAAGTACTCAGTAATTTTAAAAATGTTGAAAAATATTCTCCCTAATTTAATTTTAGGAATGTTGACTTTAAATTTACTCTAGTCATTGCTCATATTTACTGATAATATCGTGTAGGGTCGACCATACTTTCAAAAATGGGCATGTTACATAATATTATAAAATATTACAGAATTATAAATAATAAATTATAGATAGAAAATTAAAAATGATTTTTAAAATCTTGGTGCAAAATGATTTGTATTCAATTTTTAATTAGTAAATATAGATTTCACAAATAATATCACCTAACAAGATTAAACCAATGGAGAATTTTAAAAGATTTTTAAATTATTTTAGTGAATTATTATAATTAAAATTACAAATATGGAAATAATTCTTGTAAAAATTCATTATTCATCGAAATTTTTTTCTTAAGACAATAGTGTCTTTAATAAATCTTATTTATAAAAACAGTTAAAAGCTTTTCTTTTGGTGGAAAAATAATGTCGTTTTCTCACATATGTTACTGTTATATATGATTTCTGAATTAATTCATTGATATATATAGCCATGTTATATATCAATTTGAAGCGCGTTTTTCGCTCTATCGAATCATGTTATTTGTTACCGTTCTCAATCTCTTCATTCATTTTTTTTTGCAGGCTTTTCGACAACATGGACAAAATTCAAATCCGCACGATTTTCTTGTTCCAGTTCAAACTAGGC
>OZ010573.1:26286824-26289324 GCA_963932145.1 Acanthosepion lycidas
CATTAGTAAGAAAGATATACATTTTAAGCAAGGGAGCAAATTCACCAATAGGCATATTAGTGGATGCGACATATATATATATATATATATATATATATATATATATATATATATATATATGGTATCCCCAAAATTTGACATAATCTTAAAAGCAATTATCTTGAAAACTACTAAGTTTAGCTCAATGAAACTGAACAGTTTAGCTGTTGGACATCATAAGTTTATCATGGGACCTATTTCATAAGTGTTTAATATGTGCACTGCGTGTGACATGGAACACGTCAAGTCTGTAGTTAAGCTCTTGCCAAACACGCCGTAGCATGTCTCCGGTAACATTATACAGTGCAGAAGTGATTCTCTGCTTGATTTCATCAATGATAGCATATCCCCGTAAAAAGTAATCACACAGGGCAGGACTGGTGACCGTGGTGGCCATTTCATCAGAAAACTGTCTTCATCTCCACTATACCTAATCCATCTCTCTGTTAGATTCTCATTGAGATAAGCACTTACTGGCGTCTTCCATTAAATATAAAATCTTAATCTGTTTCTATGCATTCTGTGAAAATTTGTTTGAGGTTATTTCGACAAGAATTGCCAAAATTATTGGCCTGCGATATAATTTCAAACTTTTGGGATACCCTATATATATATATATATATATATATATATATATATATATATATATATATATATATATATATAGCATAATGAGAAGCCACGTATACTTTCTTAATATGTATATATAAAAAAGTTGCAAATTAAAAAAATAATGATTTTTTTATGAAAGTATTTATTTATATATATATTTGATATTTCAGATTGACCTCAATCTTTCTTCAGAAATAACTGTTTGTTTACAAGTAGCGTCCGTCGCGAGATGCGGACGTCACGTGATATGGAACGCCACTGTGTTTGAATATTCTTAATGTAAATCTAACTGTAATAATATTTTAGATGTTGTTTAAAAATAAAATTTTTTTAACGATATCTAAAAAAATGTTTAACTATTGAAATATTTATAAAGATTTAAAATACCCACGTCTTTAATTAACTCCAGTTTATATGTATTTAATTTTAAAATCCAGTATTTTTCTATTTTTCTGCATGTGTATGTGAACTGAAATCAGAATCTATCAATAAATATTTACAGTTTGTCTGAAGATCGCGAAAGCGAGAAACCCGGAGTTACAAACTACTGTCCATGCAAACGTATATATATATATATATATATATATATATATATATATATGTGTGTGTGTGTGTGTGTGTGTGTATGTGTATGTGTGTGTGTTTGTGTATATATATGAGTCTTAAGATGTGCTATATTTATGGGATAAAGTGTTCAATATCAGAGATAGAGCGTGTGTAAATATTTATATATATATATATAAATTTTATATTATAGTTTATTTATAGTTTATATATATATATATATATATATATATATATATATATATATATATATATATATATATATATATATATATGAATTTTGAAATATTTAAAAGGTAATTTTCATTTATAGGACAAATTATATACACATTTATATATATATATATATATATATATATATAGGAAAGTCATGACTGCTTTAACAATATATATACGTATACATATATATATAAATATATATAGACATATATATATATATATATATATATATATATATATATATATATATATAGAGAGAGAGAGAGAGAGAGAGAGAGAGAGAGAGAGAGAGAGAAAGAGGTGTCTACTTTACACCCACAGACATACAGACAGGAACACACAGACACGCAATATATATATATATATATATATATATATATATATATATATATACATATATATATATATTTATTTAAAAGTTTTATTATAGTTTATTGTCTTTCTCTTTATCTATCTATCTATCTATCTATATATATATATATATATATATATATATATATATATATAATATTTTCAGTATTTATATTATGCTTTATAGTTTTGTGTGTTCATTTGTGCCTGCATTGGTAAGCATGCGGAGTTATACAATTCCATCGACACCGTTAAAAGTTCCGAAAAAAACAAAAAAAGCATGAGACGGATAATTTTTCCCTTGAGAAATGGTCGCTTTAATTTAATTACTGGACTAATCTAATTACTTATAAACTAATTTTCACTTTTGATTGTTTTCTATCTATAGCTGTCGTCTATTTTAAACAGACTATAACAAAAACGTTGAATAACATCACGAAAATGATATATTTACTACGAAGTAATTTTTTTTTTATTAATCCGAAAGATTTTATCACTTTAAGTGATAAAATACCCATATTTGAGTAGACGCTTTGTTTATTTATTAAGCAGGATATTAATTTTTTATCTACCTGTCTCAATACAAAAATTGTATTTAAAGAAATGATGCACCCTCCGGCAGAATTCGAACTTGCGTCTCCCTAGCAGAAGAAACCGTCGTTATATTCAGTGTGCTTGATAACATCTCGGCCACAAAGGCTGATATAGCAAAGCT
>OZ010573.1:26294324-26394324 GCA_963932145.1 Acanthosepion lycidas
TTTATTTGTCTTGTGGATGAGGTAGTTGTTGCGTTCGAGCATCAATAACAACCGGAATTTATGTCAAATTATTTTTAAACGGTGTTTTCTCTCTTTTCGGTACTGGTTTTTATTCATTTTTTCAGGTATATTCAACAGAGACATTTTGATTCAAGTTCTCATACACGCGCGCATGAGTAGCGCCAACAATTACCATCCTCCCAGATCAGTGTCTTTTTTTCTTTTCTTTTTTTTTTTATTAATGTTCACCTAATACAAGGCCTAAGAGCAGCGCAAGGTAGAGTGCCACTGTGTGGGTCTATATTAATGTAGGGAAGAAAATTGTTAAGAGTATAGTGTTGAGGAGGAATTTAGAAGGAACAGGAAATCCAGTTCTAAACAGGAAACAAGGGATAAACTTCTGCTCGAGTTCAAAAAAACGGTAAGGAGTGTGAACCGGATGAAAGGCGAACCTATCTACTTCAATTAGATTAAAACTAAAAGAAAAAAATTAAAACTTACTGTTTTCAATTTTTTTTTTTTTTTTTTTTTTTTTGAGAAGAAACTGGAAAGGACTCAAGAGGGGTGGAAAGGGCACCAGTTTAATGTTTCTCTTTGGGTAAAAAAAGTTCAAGAATCAAATGTTGGTGGATGGAGTCCACTTCTACTCGACATTGATCTCAGTCTTTGTTTTAGCCAATGTCTTCTCTAATGTCGTCTCTGGCTTTTTATCAAGGTTTTGTTGCATTTGATTAATGCTTTTCTACCGTCTTCTTATAATGTAATGATGAGGTCCTGCAGAGTTGGAATCTCCAGAACTCGGCTTACTTTGTTTAAGGTGCGCCCCAGCCGAAGATGAGGACACGTTCTCAACTCTGATCCCAGTTCGAAGGCCAAAATGTGAAGGGAATAAGATGATTGATTGATTCGTTTTTACGGGTTATCAACCCTTTTCAGGTTATTTAAAACCATAAAATATTCTTAGATTGTAAGAATTATTTTTGTGGGGATAATAATGATTTAGAGATAGAAGTCTTACTAATTAACCCATAGCTGAGGGAGAAGAGGTGGATTCATACATTACCCAAGTGTATTTGAACGTAAGTGAATATTACAAATCCAACGGGAATTGGAACTCGGCTTACCAATTAACAATTTCGAACCATTATCCATTACACCACCCGCACATCCAAACTTAAAGCACTTGGTATTCCCATCTAGGTACTAACCAGACTCGAGGTTGCTTAACTTAGTTGATTGTAATGATAACGTCTTAAAAATCTTAAATTGCAGGCAATTATTTTTGGGTTATATTCTGAAAGGATCCTACATAATTTTGAAGCAATCGAGAAATTATTCAGGATAACTTGAGTTTTTCTCCTTGTACCGTGTCCCTTCGGAACGTGGATGATCACGACTCTCCACAAATTAATATACCTTGTAGATAGTAGCAATTTTATTTATTATAACTCTGCTTCCTTATCCCTATTTGTTTCTCTTCCTTCAAGTCCCTTTCTTCATCTGTGAGGAAGTTGTCTTGCATTCACTGCCATATAGGAGGATTGATATTAACATAGCAGTTCAGCACTCTTTCTTTTGTTCCTGACGAAATTTTCCAGTTTAAGATTTTGCTTAGTTTCTGGAAGGCATCTTTCGCTATCCGAATGCATCCTTGAATTTCACTGTCGCATTTTCTGTCCTCTGTTAAAACACTTCGCTGCGAGTTAAATTTCTGTACTTGCTTGATACTGGCATTTCCAATTTGTAGTTTACATCTTGGTGTATTCTTGCTGGTGACAATATGCTCTCCTTTCTTACAATTGATGACGTTTTTTCTTTTTCTTTTACAATAATATTCACCCTTTACAAGGCCTGGAAGCCACTCGAGGTAGAGGATTATAGTCTCCCTACTTTCCTTTACTACCTAGTCTAGTAGTTCCTGCATTTTTCTTTTTGTGCCTGCCATCAACACGGGGGTCATCTATGTGTCCATATGCTGTTGAGACTGCGTCTACCGGTAATACATCTTGGCATCACTTGTAGTTCTCTTAGGATCGTTCCTTGGTAAAAGTTTTTAAAAAATCTGCCGAGGAGACGCATCTTTGTCTTACGCTCCTATCGATTTTCGTGTCTCTGGGTATTCGTTTTCGATCTGTAAAACCAGAAGTTTGTTCCGAATTATTCTTACATCATTCTAAAAATACGTTTTAGCATTTGAGATATTATTTTAAATATATATATATATATATACATATATATATATATATATATATATATATATATATATATATATATATATATATTGTTACGAACTTGTAGCATATAGATGAACCACGGGTTTAAAAAAAAAGGAAAACGTGGGATCTTTTCTCGGTCTTCACTCAGAAATGGAAGCGATACAAGGGAATCAACGAAGAACAGACACAAGACGATGGATTTCAAAATATAACATTTATTTATAAATATATATAAAGAAATAAAGAAAGAAAAAAAAAAGAACATTCATTAAACAAAGGGGAAGGGGATCATTAAAGAACATAGGGCGCGAGCGAATACATACATATATAAAAAAAAGACCAAGCCAAGAGAATCAACTTATCTGTCAGTCGAGTCGATATTTTCGCACAAAATTCTGATTCGCCGAAGCGAGAGTTCTTATGCTACAACAATATTTTGGCCGGCCAGCGATTTTCCTGGATTCCTTTTCTTTCGCAATTGTTCGATGCCCACAGCATTTCGTAAATGCGTTTCGTTGGGTTGATTCAGTTTCATAGCAGTCCTTTCATCCCTAGTCGACAGACTTTGCTGTCTTCTTCATCTCAGTGGGCATTTGGAATAGGGACATGTTGCCCAGTGACATTCAACTGCCGCTGGTCAGAGGGAAATTTTGCTGTCCCCAAAGACAGGCACGTTGTTTACCTTGACCGGGTATACAGGAGGATGGGGCGCAAATCACGCAGTGTTTGTGTGATGGGCAAAATTTCAATACACGCTTAGTATGTTCTGATCACGTGAATCGCAGCAGGAGATCCTGATGGTGCCTTGAATTCATTTATGTTCAAACGCCTGATAGCTGCGAAATTTTGGAACCAGGTCATTCTCGCGTCGGGTCACTTCAAAGTTCACGGGCCCTTGGCTCGTGGGTGGAAGAGTAGGTAAAGAGGAAAAGAATTTGTGAAGAGAAGAGGAGGGTACGGCTGATCATAGAACATATTCGCTCGCAAATCGAAAGCACTGGATTAAATTTCTATTTTTATTTATTTATCTATTTTTCTTTTATATCTAACTAATTTTCGACTAGAATTTGAGATTTTACTTTGGGGTGCTTTTTAGCCTGACGCTTATGTGGTTAATGAAATCGTGCCTACGTCACAATATATATATATATATATATATATATATATATATATATATATATATATATATATATATATATATATATATATATATATTGACCTGGCATCTGAACTTCAGTCACTTTCTCAACTTTTATATAAATATTTTCATGTTAATTGTTCTGATGAGCCTCTTTAGTGTGTCGACTTTATGAATTTAAGCGCAGTACTAGATTGGCGGTAAGGTCTCATCATTTTGCAATTAAAATGGCTAGATGTAACCATAAGTTCTATGTTAACAGTTTCTTCTCGCTTGTAGAATTCTTCCGGCTCCTTGCTTTCTGGCCAACTTTGATCTTCAAAAATTGAAATGTAATGTCTGTTGTGATCTTCTGTCTTCTTAATTCTTGTTCTTTTATTAATGGTGACGACCTTATATATATATATATATATATATATATATGTGTGTGTGTGTGTGTGTGTGTGTGTGTGTGTGTGTGTGTGTATATTGCTGCTGCCTTTTGATGAATCATATTTAATGTTTGGTTAAAGAAGATCCAGACACTAGACATTACCTCACCATTGCATTTAAGATGGGGGTACGATCAAGGTACATTCATACCTATGGTACCTAGACTTTATAAATTTATGAGCAGTACTAGATTGGCAGCAAGTTTTCATCATTTTATAGTTGAATTGGCTAGATGTAACCGTAAGTTCTATGCTAACAGTTTCTTCTGTCACACTTCTCGCTTGTGAAACTCTGTTCCGGCTTATTGTTTTCAAGTCAACTTTAATTTTGATTTCTTAATTCTTGTTCTTTTATTGTTCTCGCCTTCATAATTTTTCCTTTTCTCTCGTTATTTCACACACAGTAGCCAATTGCATCCTAGTGACTTTATTGCTTTGCTTGGGGCGAAATAATTTAAAATATATAGATCTATAGGTATTCAGCATCCCGCTTTGATTAAGCTCGTGTCCAAGTTAAAAGACCACTGGCGGAATGCTTATAAAATCAGGGATTCAAAAATGGTGCCCTCAAGCAGCAAAAGTCTTTATGATGATGTGACCGTGAGAATTTTTCTCTTGAAAGGCAAATTCTTGGTGTCATTACATGTAAATGTGATGAATGATAGCCGTCAGTTTTCACGCATTAGGTGGTAGAGAATAAGAGGCTGACTATGAGTCAATCCGTATTCCCCGGGGTTGTACTGAATATTTCCCACGGCGTCCCTTTGAAGAAAGATAAAAAGAAATGACTATTTATTTACTTATGTATTATGTATTAGACTTTGCTGATTTGTTTTGTGAAATGGGATTTGTTTGAATTAAATTTCCTGTTTATTGTGGAAGATGCAGGGAGAAAAGCAATTGGGAATAAATGCACAGGAGACCTTCCTCTTTAGGCAAGTGGTTTGTTATTGTGCGTGTTTACTCTATCTAGTTTGTATATTACAGGGTACGTAAAAAGAAAGAACATGAAGGAAATGAGGAGGATGAAAGAAAGAAAAGGAAAGAGAGAGGGAGAGCAAGAAAAGAAAGAATGAAACATTAAGGAAGAAAATGATAGGGAAAAAGAAGAAAAGAAGCGATAATAAGGATGATAGGAAGGAAAAGAAGAAAGGGGACATCCAAGAAGGAATAGAAGCGAAAAAAAGAAAAGTAAAAGAAAAGGTGAGTTAAAAGAAGGTGAAGAAATAAAGGAAGAAAAATGAAATGAAAGGATGGAAGAGTAAGAAAGAAGAGGAAGAAAACAAATCAAGAAGGTAAAGAGAATAAAAGAAGGAAGGGAGGACCCAAAAAGAAAAGAAAAAAAGTAAGGAACAGAGAGAATGTGAAGGAAGAAAGGGGAGAAAAAGAGAGGGAAACATAGAAAAGAAGGTCTTCCATGCTTCCTTCTTGAAAGGTCGGAGTAACAGAATTTCCAACTGCTATTTCGTTCCACTTAGCCTTGTGTCATACAAGCTAAGCCTGGAAAATAACGCTAACGAGGACCAGAAAGATAAAAAATAGTGTTTACAGAAAAGTATAAGAGAAAAGATCCCAAGAGAGAGAGAGACAGACAGACAGAGACAGACAGACAGAGACAGACAGAAAAGGAAGTGTGGGGGCGTACTGGATATGAATCAGGGAAAAAGTATACTTTAATGACGAAAATTTTACAATAAAAAAGATAAATATGAAAGGAATAAAGAGAGAGAAAGAGAAAGAAAGAAAAAGTGAGAGAAATTAAAGAAATAAAGAGAGAGAGATCACGAAAAAAAGTGGGGGGGTATTCGATGAGAATCAGAGAAAAATATATTTTAATGACGAAGATTTTCCGTGATGTAAAGATAAAAATAAAAGAAATGAAGAGAAAGAGAGAGAGAGACAGAAAGAGAGCGAAATATAGATGAAACAAATAGAGAGAGAGAGGAGGGGAGAAATGAAAGAAATAAAGACTGAGAGAAATAAAAGAAATAAAGAAAGAGAGAGAGAGAGTAAGGAAAGATAAAGTGGGGGGGAGTATTCAATGAGAATCAAGGAAAGAATTTAATGACAAAAATTTTAAAAGATAAAATAAAAGAAATAAAGAGAGAATCAGGAAAAGAGTATATTTTAATGTTTATTTTACAATAAAAAGAAAAATATGAAAGAGACAGAAAGAGAGAGAGAGAGAGTGCGAGAGAAAGTGAGAGAAATGAAAGAAATAAAGAGAAAGAAAGAAAAGAAAAAGTTGGCGGAGTATTCGATGAGAATCAAAGAAAAACTATATTTTAATGACGAAAATTTCCGTGGTGGAAAGAGAAAAATGAAAAAAAATAAAGAGAAAGAGAGAGACAGAGACGGAGATGAAGATGAAACAAATAAAGAGATAGATAGATAGATAGATAGATAGATAGATAGATAGATAGAAGATACAGTGGGAGAGAATTCGATGAGAAACAGGGAAAGTGTTTATTTTAACGACGCAAATTATACAATAAAAAAGAGAAAAATGAACGAAATAAAGAACAATAAAAGAAAAAGTGCCAAGAATATCGAACAAGCAAGAAAATGCTGAAAACTTAGCAATTCCTAAAGAATTAATGGAATTTTTTTTAAATTTTAATCTTTAATATTGTTATTG
This sequence comes from Acanthosepion lycidas, assembly GCA_963932145.1. NCBI lineage: Eukaryota > Metazoa > Mollusca > Cephalopoda > Sepiida > Sepiidae > Acanthosepion > Acanthosepion lycidas. Next base: position 26,300,748 of record OZ010573.1, read on the forward strand.
CTTAAACGTTATTTTTAGTTGATACACCATATTTGAGTTGAGGCTCCATTTTTAATTTTTAAACACGATTTTATTTCTGCACATTCGAGATTGCATTGTTTACGTTTCGGATACGAGCCTGAGTAGTTATAACATTCCAGAAAATCCGAATGAGTAAATAGAACCTTGATTGATTGTGCAGCTTCTTCTTAGCCGAGTTGTCAAAACACGTCGGATCAAACGGCGGTTTCTCTTGCGTAAGATGGAGAGCACAGGTTCAGATCCTGATGGAGGGCATATTTTCTTTAATATGCTTTCTCGAATGTGCAGGCCGGTAGATGAAATAAAAACACTGCTTAAAAATAAAAACGGAGCGTCTACTTAAAGACGGTGTATTCACTACAAATAACATTTAAGTACTATATATGTGTGTGTGTGGTTGTGTATGTGTGTGTGTGTGTCTGGTTGTGTATGTGTGTGTGTGCGTGCGTATGTGTGCGTAAGGTACCTGTGATATATATATATATATATATATATATATATATATATATATATATATATATATGTATATACTATAAATTTACTAATTTAAAAATATGGTTCCATAGCTACACAGGAGTTACTATGTTTCAGAAACTAAACCTTAAATTTAATTATAGAATTGAATTTAAAATCTTGATCTCTGATTTCTGGAATAACTTATTTTGAAATTTATTGGGTTTATAAGAACAATCTTGATATTATTAATTGTCGATTTTACGCTGAAATTTTATCATTATTAATAAGGAGTTGTAGAGTATTCATTTCCATCAGCAACTCTTGTATCAAATCTAAGCTACTTTCAAAATCAATTAAGGTAGGGTAGGGGTGCCTCTTCAACAAATGATGACATCCGTTTTTCGCATGTCGTCTAGGTTTTGTTTTTTTTAAATGACAGTTTTTTGGCATCTTTATTTTGCTGTTTAATTTCTAAATTTATACACAAAGATGTTTTCAAAAGGTTCATTTGAATATGAGTACGTTGTATTTTTAATATTAAAATTTTCTTTCTCATTGTTGCAATATATATATATATATATCACAGGAATCATGGTTTAAAGAATGTTCTAGACGTATATGGTTTTATTCAACGTTCGCTCCATAAGCACCAATAGCGATCGGAAATTTTAACACATGTGGGTTACCCCTACTTAGCTTTGCCAGGTTTGCCAAGACACTGTTAAGTGGCGCTATTAAACCGATATAGAAACGGGACACACACTATTTCTTCTTTTTCTCTTTAATTCTTTCCTTTCAGCAATCATCCTTATCACCTTTAGTTGGCATTCCAACTTCATTACCCTCTTTATTTTTCATACTAATTGGCTTAGTAAATATTAATCCAAGAAAAGCTGCAGAAATATTGATTCGTAGTTGAAACATAGAACTGCAGTGGTGAATATTCTCGTTATTCATAGGTAATTGTCTAAAATCTCCGATGAAGAGCAGAAATTATAGTGGAAATTTTCAAACAAAAGAAAAAGCTGAAATCCGTTGACTTCTAAAAGTAAGGAAAGGAGGACATCGAAAAAACGTAATTTGTTGCGAGACAATGAAATCAGGCATGGCTGATCATGTACAGAGGAAACATATTGCTCATAACCCTTGTGGAAAGAAGTAAAAAAAAAATAGTAGACAGAGAAGAATACTGGAGAATCAGGCGTCTGAAGGAATTAGCATATATGCTTTGACGGCTTCTCAGAAAGGACCTTTACTATAAAAAAGTGAAAAGACGGCGGAGAGGCTCAAGTTTGAAAGCAAGGGTTCAGTAGCAGCAATAAGAAATTTTGAGTAGAGGGAGTTAAAGTTGACAGCAAATGCAATAAGAACGTTAGAATTAAAACGCCAAGTTCTGGTTACACCGGGATATCTAAAAATGTAAAACAAATTACACGAAATCCACATTCTTCCTTTGTTTAAAATGTAAAAAAAAAAATAATTCTCCGCCAAATCTAAGTTCTTGCTCCAAACACAAAATTTAGTTGGCAGGAATAGAAAGGGAAAATAGAACACGTGCTTTTCTTCTCCTTGGGGTCATAATAGGCGCAAAACCCAACAACTGCGGGAAATTTTAAAGGAAAAACGTTTAATATACTAGTACAGGCCAAAAGGTGTACAGAACAAAATTTGTAAAAACATTTCCATTTGGTCGACAGCTCTATACCACATGGTCGACGGCTCGGTACAATATGGTCCAGGGCCCGGTAATTCATGGTCCACGGCCTAGTAGCACATGGTCCACAGCCCCGTACTACATAGTTGATGGCCTGGTACAATATGTTCCAGGGCCCGGTAAGTCATGATCCACACGGCCCAATAGAACGTGACCACGGCCCGGTAGCACTTGGTAGACAACCCTGTAGTATGGTCCATAGCCCGGTACAATACGGTCCAAGGAGCGATAACACATGATTCACGGCACGGTAGAACATGTCCACTGCCCGTATCGACGATTGCTGAACGCTGCACTTCCTCTACTTGAACACTAACTACAGGCAATGATGCATTGGCGGAGGGCAAGGGTGGCGTTGATACCTTGCCTCTGGATACGAACAGTCGTGCGATATGTGGTCCAGCTCATGACAGCGACAGCACCGAAGGGTTCCCTGTGATTGTTGATACGCGCTTCACTTAGAGTCCAGCACTCCCTAGAAAAATGGTTGGGAACACCACATTTGTAACATATGGGGGCTTCACCCCTGTTGCCAACCAGGGGAGTATCCGCATTACTTCCTTCGTGCTGGGATAACACGAGGCTCGTGCTTGCTGCTGGAACTGGTTCTGTTTCCTTGAGGATGTTACGAACTCGAGCGAAAAGCTAATTAGTTGGCAAACGACGCTCGTAAAAGCCTACTGATATCCCATGGTAATCCTGCTAAAAAAAGAGCTCACACCATCTGGCCATTCACGCCGCCAAACGACACCAAAATTTTGCGTAAATCGACTTGGTAGACGTCGTACGTTGCCCCGAGGTGAACAAGCCACCCAACAAAGGCGTTCATTCTGAATGCCCTTCACAAGGCGTGCTTTATCTCGTATAAGTCTGCATCTTTTTCGAGCTGCTGATACATCGCGTATGCTCCCCCAGTTAACCTCAAGGAAATAACTGTTGCTGGTTCCTTTTTGCATAATTTGTGCCCTGCTTTGTGCGCTAGAGTTGATGACCCGGTAGATTAGAGTCCAGGGACCGGTAGCACATGGTTCTTTTGGTTTTGGACCGTTAGAATATTGTACACATCCCTGTACCATATACTCGATGGCCCTGGATGATACAGTCCCGGAACCGGTAACTCATGTGTAACAGCCAGGTACAATATAGTCCAAGGTGATAAGTGATGATCCACGTCACAGTAGAACGTTTCTACGTCCAGGTAGCAGGTTGTACACTGCCCTGTACATGATGGTGGCTGGCCCGGTACAATATGGTCCAGGGCCCGGTAATGTTACAACGCCCTGTACCACTTGGTACAATACGGTGGACGGGCCGGTAAGTGATGATCAACGGCCCAGTAGATCATGTACACGGCTGGGTAGAATATGGTACTTCTACTACATGGTCTTTGGCCCAGTTCAATATGGTCCACAGCCCAGTAACTCATTTTACACAGCCCTGAAACAATGATCGATAGCCCAATACAAATTCGTCAAGGGCCCTTTAACTTATAGTACACGGCTCAGTAGAACGTGTCCACGGCCAGTAAGCACATTGTACACAGTCCTGTAGCATAGGGTCGATGACCAGATACAATAAGGTAACTCATGGTTCACAGCTCAGTAGAACGTTTAAAAGGCCCGATAGCACGTGGTACATAGTCTTCTACCATATATTCTTTGGACCAATACAGTATGATCTAGGGTTCGGTGACATGGCCCATAGACCAGTAGAACGTGTCTTTGGTCGGTAGCACATGGTAAACAACCCGTAGCTCATGGATGTTGGACCGGTACAATGGAGTCCAAGTCACGATAACTCATGGTCCGTAGCCCAGTAGAACGTCTCCACGGTTTGATAGTACATGCTACAGAACCCCATAGTACATGGTTGATGGCCTTGTACAATATGATCCAAGGCCAGGTAACTGATGGTCCACGGCATAGTAGAAGCCCAGTTTCACGTTGTACACAGCCCTGTATCATATGGTCGATTGCCCGGTTACACAAGGTACACAGCTCAGTACACGTCGATGGGATGGTACAATATGGCCATGGGCCCGGGAACTGATATTCGACGATGCATTAACATGTGACTATGGAACATATTCTAAGCCCTGTACCACATGATCGGTGACCTGGTACAATATGATCCAAGAGTCGGCAACACATAGTACACTGCCCTGAAACACATCGTCGATGGCCCGATATGGAACAGATCCCAGAAACTCATGATCCACTGCACAGTAGACCGTGTTTACAGCACGGTAGCACATGTTACACAGCCCCATACCACATGGTCGATGGCCCGGTACAATATAGTCAAATGAGCATTAACTGTTGGTCCACTGCCCGTATCACATCTTCGATGTCCCAGTACAATATGTACCAAGTTTAGGTAACTGATACCTGTAGTAAATGGTACACATTTTGTACAACACGGTCGATGGCATGGTATAATATAGTCTAGGGCCCGGATGCTAATTATCTACTGCCTATTAGATCATGTCCACAACCCGGTACCACATGGTTGATGGCCCTGTACAATATGGTCCAACGCCGGTAAGGCATGTTACACTGCCCTGTACCACATGCTGCATAGCCCAATACGATAGGGTACAGGTCAGGTCACTTATGGCCGACGACCCACTAGAACATGTCCACTGTTAGCACATGGTCCAGAGCCCCGTAACACATGATCCATAGTCCGTTACAATATTGTCCAATGCCCGATAGCTCATGGTCAGCTGACCTGTACCATATGGTCGATTGCCCGGTACGTTATGTTCCAGAGTCCGGAAACTCATGGTCCACTGCCCAGTAGAACGTGTCCACTTCCCGTTAGCACATGGCGTAGAGCCTCGTACCACATGGTTGATGATCCGGTACAATATAGTCCAGGGCACGGTATGATCACACCCCAGTCGTATGAGTCCAATGCCCGGTAGCACACGGTACACAGCCACGTAGCACATGGTTAATGGCCCAGTACAATATTGTCTGACCGGTAATTCATGGTACACTGCCCTATACTACATGGTCAATGGCCTGGTAACTCATCATCCACTGCCCAGTAGAACGAGTCTGGTAATTCATGGTACACTGCTCGTCGATGGCTAGATACGATATGGTCCAAGTTCCGTAGAACGTATCAACAGCCAGGTAGCACATGGTGCACAGAACCGTATAACTTGGTTGATGGCCAGGTACAATAGGGTCCAGGTCTCGTTAAAGCATGTTCCACGGCACAGTAGAACGTGTCCACTGCCGCTAGCATATGTTACACAGCCTGGTCATCGTAACTCATGGTACACAGCCATGTACCAAATGGTCGATGTCCAGTGCAATATGGCTGAGTGCCCGGTAAATGATGTTCGACGAACAGGTATAATGTGTCCACGGCCCGGTAACACATGATACATAGCCACGTAACACATGGTCGTTGGCACGGTACAACTTCGTCCAAACCACGGTACCTGATGTTCCACGGCCCAGTAGAACGTGTTCGCGGCCCGGTAGTCCGGTAACTCATGGAACACTGCACTGTACAAGATGGCCTTCGACAGTATGGTCCAGGTCCCGGTAACTCGTGATCCACGGCTTAGTATAACGTGTCCACGGGCCGGTAGCACATGGTACACCTCCCAGTACCACATAGTCGATGGCTCGGTACAATATGGTTCAAAGTCAGGTAACTCATGGAACACTGCCCTGTACCACATGGTCAATGGCCCGGTAGGATATGGTCCAGAACCCAGTAACTCATGGTAACTCATTGTCCACGGCCCATAAAACGTGTCCACGGCTTAGTAGTTCATGGTACACAACCCCGTACCACAAGGTTGTTGGACCGGTAAAATAGAGTCCAGGGCACGTTAACTCATGGTCTACCGCCCAGTAGAACGTCTCCACGGCCCGATAGCACATGGTATACAGTTCCGTACCACATGGTACACGTACAATATGATCTAGGGTACAGTATTTCATGATCCACGGCTAAGTAGAAAGTTTCCTCGGCCCGGTAGCACGTTGTACACTGCCCTGTACATGACGATTGATGGCCCGATATAATATGGTCCAGGGCCTGGTAACTCATGGTACACAGCCCTGTACCACATGGTAGATGTTCTGGTACAATATTGCCCAGGGTACTCTAACTTATTGCCCAGGGTCCAGTAGATCGTTTCCACGACCCGAATCCACGTGATAAACAGTCCTTTATCACATGGTGGTTGGACCGGTACAATGTGATCCAGGGTTCGATAACTCATGGTTCACGTTCCAGTAGAACATGGTACACTTCCCCATACCACATTGTCGTTTTACCGGTAAATAGGGTCCAGGGCGAAGTAACACATTGTCTACAGCCCGGTAGCACATGGTTCACATCCCTGTACCACAGGTTTGTTGACCCGCTACAATACGAGCCAGGGCCCGATAACTCATGGTCCACGGCATACTGCAGAAGTAGTGGGAGTATTTAGGGCAAGATAACCTGACAGAATTATTCAGGTTGGTTTTGAGTTATCATTCTCCTATGTAAAGGTACAATCTGCTCTGTTACTTGATTCAAATCTTCTCCGAAGCTAATAGTGGTAAATGTTGGAAATGTCAGAATTTTAACTCGGGACGCTTGCCTTCCCTTTCACGCTGCAGTTAAGCGACCCGCACAAGCCACAGACGTTAGAAAGAATGGCGTCTGTATTTTGATTATTAAGCTCGAAATGGCTATCAAAAATCTTGGCATCATATCAGATTTTCCGCATGATATGCTTGGTATGACGTGGGCCCCTTTAGAAAGAACACATTTCTATGTGGCATGTAAGAGTTGAAAGTCATTATGATCGGCATCCTTCTGTAAACAATAGCATTTTTATTTTTAATGGTCATGATCACAGTTGGAAATGAACCTTAAATAAATGGAAATATTTATAGAATTTTTGTTTTCCCTCCACAGAATGATGGAGGTCTCTTTAGAAAACTGATATAACCACGTGGCATCTAGTTAATGGCACCATTCTTTGGAAACAAAGTGCGCTTGTATTTTCAAGTGCTTGTGACAAAGTTGAAAATTGGTAGTCCAAATTGAAGATCTATGCAGAGTTCCTGCGGGCCAACTATGCAATTACCGAAGCCCTTTTAGAAAGATTTCCAAAAAAGATACATTTTTTTTCTGTACTATGTTGCGATATGAATTAGAATCTACATTGAATAACGGTTTGTACTTCACATTTTGCATTTGTAGAAATGCTAACAAATTCCACTTTTTTGTGAAGTTCAGAACCAAATATTTTATGCAAAAAATTGCATCCAAATAACGTAATAACTCTGAAAAAAAATGCATATACTTGAGTTTAAACTTCACACTATATTCTCCCAAACCTTTCTTGACGTAAAATCTTCAAGTTCTTTGACAGTTATTGAAACAGTTAGAACTTTCATAACCAGACAGCTGCAGAATTTGAAGTATTGCTTTTAGTGCTGTCTCACGACGCCTTCTGTCGCCACAATAAATATTCATAACGGATCGATCTAAACGAATTCTGAAGGTTAAAATACTTTAAATGTTGATATTTTAAACTAAATCAATGGTTTTAGTGTTAAAAACCCAACCTATTTGTCTCAGATTCAAGTGTTATTTGGTGATTCTTGTAGAGACTGTATTTGTTGAGGATTAACACTGCATCGGAGTCATTATTTTTTCTATCAAAAGAAGTTATCTGTTTAGCTTTATCCCGATTTGTGAATTAATGTTCGTTAGCTGTTTAAAAATCTGGCGGGATAAATTTTTGAACAGACTTTTTAGTATGAAATTATGAGGCGAAATAAGTTTTTACTTGATTTACCGTAATTTGCAGTGTATTACTTCACCTGGCGTACAAGTCAACCGCAAGAGTTTTAGCTCAAAATTCTGACTTAGGCCAATACCTACCGTATAGATCGACGCTCAAACGTACGGAAGGCTACTAGTGGCGCTAAACTTAGGCCAATCGGTAAATAAAGTTAAGCTACAGTATACGATAATCTATCTTAAAACTATTAGGTTGGTGCAAAAATAATGACGTAATAATGTCGTTTTTTGAAGTTAAAAAATACATCAAAAAACGACATTATTACGTCATTGTTTTTGCACCAACCAACTATATAAATTCACACGCTAGCTAGTTAAATGACGCTTCCGTCAGTGTTTACAATTAGTGTATCAGTATTTGGATGCGATATGTGTACTGTCACTTTGATAGGATACAGAATTTATATTACTATTTTATTATTTTACATCAATTTCTGTGTTAATATATTCACCAAACACAAGTTTTAGTGGGATATATTTGTGTCAGCCTTACACAGTAAGGGGTGTACAGTTAGGAGCGCTGTCCCACTTGTATAAAACTCTGTGGTGAAGGTTTGCATTTTATACCCGCCACATAAGTCGATCCCTAGTTTTTTAAATATTTTTTCGGCTTGAAAACTCGACTTGTGCGTCTCAATTTCCGGTCGTTTTAAAATAATAATGTAAGATCGATTAAATTTTAAAACCAAAACTTTATATTTCATTTAGCTAGCAACAGTTTGAGCATGTCAAATTCCAAAATTCTTTTTTATTGATCGGTTTTAAACATTCATGGAAGCAGCACCAAGCGTTGTGAGGCGCGATGCAAAAAAAGTAAAGTTCCGACATTTAAATATAAGGAAACAGTCTTGAACATTAACAGGAATACGCTGAAGTCAATTTTAAATATGTTGATAACATCGTACTAAATAACTCATTTTCTGTTACAATTCCAAACGTATTTGTATCCTGGGTAAAACGATAAACTACATCCTCTTCCTGGGTAAGGCGATAAACTATGTCTAACAGCAAGAGCTCCGATCTAGAGGTTTTAAGGAGCATAGAACCACCTCTTAATTGTAGGTGTTCCTAGGTACACCCAGACCTGTGGTGGTAGCACCTGTCAGGGTCCCAACTATGAGCAAACAGTTAACCCCTAAACTGGGATTATAACACTATGAAAGTGTAAAAATAGGTTTTAATACCAGCAATAATTTTTTGAGGAAAAAGTATTAATAGCAATACACTTTTGAAGAAAAAATATTACCAGCAATGCATTTTTGAAGACAAAAAATATTACCAGTAATAAAAATATTGTCAGCATAAAATAACCCATTGAGGTGTTGATATGCCGTAAAACAAACCAAACCAAATCAAACAAATGGCAAGTGTGAAACTGTGTTTACGCAATTGATAAAAACATAAAAGATTTACCGCATTTAGGACCATAGAGTCATTGTGATCTCCAAGATCCTTTTGTTAGCTGCATAAAGTATCTACTTCGCCACGGCTACATACGATTTTTGAATTCAGAGTTGTTCTTCTCCTAGACTGGTTGCCAACCAAAACTGAAGAAATCAGTGTGCCCTACTATAGGAGAGAGATGTATTCATATCTTTCCCAAGGGTATTTGTGAGTAAGTGAGTGAAACGAACTCAAGTGAAAATCGAACTCGGTTCTCCAATTTCACATTCTGACTCGCTATGCTTTACACCACCTGCACATCCAAAACAAGGCGATAAAAGTCACTAAGATGCAAGGGGTTGCCGAGACTAAAAGAAATAGAGATGGCAACAGGATTCAAGATGACGACTGATGTTGCATTTAAATTTTTGAAAATCGTAGTGGACAGGAAAGCAAGGAGCCGGAAAAGAATCTGAGAAGCGAGAAGTGCGAGAGAAGAAATTATCAATATTTAATTTATGTGAAATTATGAGACCTAACTGCCAATCTAGTACTGCCACTTCGTCATACCGAGGTACCAAAGATCATCAGAACAATTTCGTGGATACACGTATTTGAGTAGACATCATGTTTTTATGTATTTTAAACTGCGTTAATTACGTCTACTGGTCTTCACACGCAATAGATTTAATAAGTGTTACATATGCTCATGGACTTTCGAGATGTGGGTTTTTGTGAAGATTGGCACGAAAAGATTTGCAGTCTTTAAAAAAGGGTAACTGAGCCTTTCTGAGTTGTAAAGCTCAGTGCGGTCTAACTGTCCAAAGTACATCGGATAAGACGCTGGTTTTCCCTACAAAGGATGCGTGGTTGGTTGGGTTTTATGGCATATCAACCACTGTGGGTCATTTAATGCCAATTTAAGGTATATATATATATATATATATATATATATATATATACACACACACACATATATATATATATATATATATATATATACACACACACACACACACACACATATACCTATACATATATTAAATATACAGTACTATCAAACATATAGCTGGCAACATTATTTTTTCAAAAACACATAGCTGGCAACATCATTTCTTCCAAAAAAACGTATAGCTGGCAACATTATTGTTTCAAAAACGCATACCTGGCAACATTATTGTTTCAAAAACGTATAGCTGGCAACATTATTTTCCCAAAAACGTATAGCTGGCAACATTATTGTTTCAAAAATGTATAGCTGGCAACATTATTTTTCCGAAAACATTATCTGAAGCCTTGTTGTTGGACGTAGTTTATCGTCATACCCAGGACGCGGATGTAGTTTATCGTCATACCCAGGACGCCCTACAAAGGAGGACGCAGGTTTAAACCCTGCCGGAGAATACATCCTCTTTATTAAGTTTTTTTTTTTGCGCAGTCCTGTAGACGTAATTCAAACTGTTTAAAATAATTTTTTAAACAAAGAAAGAAAAGAAGATAGTTCGTCTACTCAAATATGTGTACCGGTAAAAATAACGTTTTGAGTATTAGGGGAGGGCAATGAGTGAATCAATGAAAAAAAATACAGGATTTATAGCTGAAAACTTGCTCTATCCAACGGTATTATTGTGTGTTCTCTGTATTCTTGGAAGTATATGAGATTTTACCATTTGAAGCTTTACCCGTACGGGTGTCTGTGTGGTAAGCGCCACAGTGTTCTTGAGACGAGCGAAGAATGGTGTAACTCTGTTGTATGGCTTGTGGCAAAGATGGCAAGAAGACATTCAAATTGGCCATTTACAAAAGATAAGAACGGTGAATGGGTTTAAGTCTTCTTCTGATCCCACTCGCCGCCTTTTTCTTTCTCCGCATATGAAGTGTGAATGAAATGTTTATCCAGACTAATGAGAATTTTGTTAGTTTTTCTTCCTCCACTCATCATTTATTGCCTTGGGGTTTTCTTCTTCTTCTTCTTCTTCTTCTTATTATTATTATTATTATTATTATTATTATTATTATTTGTGTATGTTATGTTTCCTTCTTTCTATCCTATAGAGCCGGTTCCAAATTATGGTACTTAGGCCCTATAGAAATATTGTTATTTAACTGATAGCACTTTTCTTAATATAGTTATTTTCCAAGCGTAGCTTAGATGTGGCACAAGGCCGTAAGTATGGGGCACTCAGTGAGGATCGAACTCACATTCGTAATTGTTCTAGCAAGACAAGCTTGATAACCATTACATCGCCTCGGGCTGCCCCACTTTTCATAGTATATGGGATGTTCCTAGTATGGCGATCTTCTGGGCAATATGTATGTTAATGTTACCTTGGACACTGTTAGTAAAATTGTCTATTCTTTTTCTCATGAGGTCCAGAGCTCCGATTACTATTGGTACAATCTCAGTCTTCATTCTCCGCGTCCTGTTAATCTCGATCACCAGGTCCTTGTATCTGTGCAATGTCTCGATAATTGTCATGGAGGTGTTTCTCTCAGATGGTTACTGCTCTGTCAATAAGCATAAACTGCCTGAATTTCTTGTCTTTTATGATAATATCAGGTCTGTTGGCTTTTATTTTCCTGTCATTTTAACTTAGCGTGTCACAGAGGATAGTTACATCGCTATTTTGGGTAACAGTGTTTGGTTGGTGCTCATACCATCTCTCAGTGGTTTCGATTTTGTGCTTCTTGCATATCGTCCAGTGTACATATCTCGCTACCTTGTTATGTCTGTGGATATATTCATTTTTTGCTAGTTCCGGACATCCTGAGATAATATGGTCGACAGTTTCATCATATTTTTCCGCAGATCCTGCATTTCAGGTTAGTTCCATCTTTGATTATGTGACAGTGATAGGATCTGGTTTGCGTGGCTTTGATCCTGTGTCGCAGTAATTAGGCTTTCTATTTCAGTTCTCAGCCCGGTGTCTCCTCAGCCACTGATGTGTTTTCTGTTGGTTCACATCAACTTCTTTCGTACTTTTTAGCTATTTGCTATGCAACGCCTTGTCCTCCTTGTTTTTTGTAATTCAATTTCACCAAGATGTTATGCTTTCTGCTTTACTCATTTGGCATAAATGACATCCACTTCGTTTTTTGTTGGTAGGATTTCAGGTATATTTAGCTGTTTCTTGGAGAGTGCAGCTTCTTTGTTGATGAAGTGGATTTGCTGTTTTACTATTTGTAGGAGAGGGTCATCGGTTTTTATGACGGAGTCTTCCAGTCCGATTGTTGTAGTTTTTAGGGTTAGTTCAAGTTGGAGTAGACATCGATCTTCTAAAGCTCTTGGTAACTACAGCCTATCAACATCTCATTTCGGGTGGTGTTTCCTCATTTGGGTAAGCGTTTTTCTTGTCATGGCGTCCAATCTTTTAATGTCATTCATCTTCCATCTAATAATGTTGAAGCTGTATGTTACAACGTGTATAGCTAAGGTGTTGATCGCCTTCATTTTATTGGCCCCATTAGGTACGCTTTCTAGTATCAAACGCACTCTCCTATAATATTCTCGGATGCTTTCGAGTGCTATGTTATGTATTCTTTTTTTTTCCCTGATGATGGCACACCTGACATTGGCTAGTATGTTTGCATCGATGTTTCGTCCATTTGAGTGATGTTTTTCTCGCAGGATATTATAGGTGACTTTGGTCGTTGTCGGCTTTATAATAGCAGTGTAAAATGCCATCATTAATTCAATATACTTTCCCCTAGACCATTTATTTATTATTCTTTTGGGGGGATTTTATAAATAAATATATACGGCCTCTGTGAGGACTGTCCTCGGAGTGGTTTTCCTCTAGTTCTCGTTGGTTAGAGTTTTTTTTTCCCAATTGCAGACGTTTCGATTCCAGTCTGGTTCCTCACTGGGGATCGCATTCCTTGTTGACCCGCATAACGACCGATGGACTATATTTTTCGTTGTGTCAGCATTATAGTTCGTATTTACCCATATCATGGTGGGCCATAAACGTTCAGGGCACCAGGCCTACTCCTGCTATTTTTTTTTTTAACTATTGCTATTATTAACAACAACGGTAAAACCTTAATTTATAAACGTTTGGAACCTAAGAAGACACGGCGTACTTCATGAAACACCGATATAACGGAATTTTCTTTGACTCTTTCTCTTTTTCTCTCCTATGAAAGTTTATTGAAATCTCCCTAATCCTGTTATTACACGTCTATATTTTACCCATAAAAACAATTAATATATAGATACCAATAATATTTAAAGTAAAGTTTATTATAAGTGTTTATATTGTATGGGATATAAAATAAAAATTGTATATAAATTATTAATATTATTATTATTGTTATTCTTTTTCTTCTTCTTTTTCCTTTTCTTCTTCTCCTCCTCCTAAATCTCTTCATTCATCATCATCATCATCATCATCTTCTTCTTCTTCTTCTTCTTCTTCTTCTTCTTCTTCTTCTTCTTATTATTATTATTATTATTATTATTATTCGACTTCTTTTCTTTCTCCTTCTCCTCCTCATCCACCTTCTTTCTCTTCTTGTCCTCTCTCTTCTATTTCTTCTTCCTTTACTTTTTCTCCCCTTTTTCTTATACTTCTTTCCATTCTTCACCATCTTCTTCTTCTTCTTCTACTTGTTATTATTATTATTATTATTATTATTATTATTATTATTATTATTATTTTCTTTCTCCTTTTCCTCCTCATCCACCTTCTTTCTCTTCTTGTTCTCTCCCTTCTATTTCTTCTTTCTTTACTTCTTCTCCCCCTTGTTCTTCTCGTACTTCGTTTCCATCTCCTTCTTCATTTTGTTGTTGTTGTTGTTATTATTATTATTTTACTTCTTCTTTTCCTTCTCCTCTCCTCCCTTCTTCTCTTTGCTTAATAATCAGCCCCTCATTTTTATTCATTTGTAACCCTTAATTCTTTTTTCTCAATTTCCTTCTCCTCGCTCTCTCCCACCTCCCCTCTTATTGAACCTTATTTTCTCACTTTTCCCATTCCAGCATCTTCATAATTCTATTTGCTTTTTCATGCACCACAGATCAAGTTTTTCGCATATGTCCAGACATAATACCCAGCCAAATAATGAAAGGAAATAAAATGTGGGTAGGGGGTTGAAATAATTAAGGAATAATGAAGTCACGTGCCTGGAGAGAATCGAAACGAGGCTACGGGGTGCAAAGTTTTGGATGGGCAATGGGATCAATACTTAAAAATGAATAACGTTTTCTTTTTTTTTCTTTTTCTCCCCCCCCCCTATCTTTTTTTTGGGGTGGGGGGAATTCTGTAAAGATGTGACTCACAGATACAAAAACCCGGTGAAGTCAGCCGTTTGTTAACTCGGAACAACTGCAATGGATTCGGATATCCGATTATCTGCCTGAAGAGATTTCTTAAAATTACACACCTTCTACCTCTCTCCCTCACACACACACACACACACACACACACACACACACACACACACACACACACACACACACACACTTTCTCTTTCTCTTGCACTCTTGAGTAGAGAGTGTATGTGCCCTCGCTGAATTTGCGTATAATGATTATGTCACTGTAGAAATTTTAAAGTAAGTTGATCTATGGTTTATTTATTGTTCGTCTGTCTACACTTGGTCTTGTGTGCGAACATCTGTTATCCTTAAGTGAAAGCGTTTTTTTTTTATTATTATTATTCTGATTTTGTTCTGTACATAGGAATTGCTGAACTATGAAATAAGATAAACTATACCGAAATAAATTTAGCAATACTCACTTTTTTCCCGACAATTTACAATACATTTTTCCTAAGTTTCTATGCAATTCTATCTATTTATTATAAATTATTTGCAGTGCATTAACATTGTACATTATTATTATGCTAGTGTACCCGTACCGTTAAAATGACAGCCATTGTTAGAAAGTTTTAATAGTGAGCAATAAAACAAAAGTCTTGAAACAATGTATTCAGATTCAATAAAAGGGAAGATAAAGAATTCAAAACTAAAATAGAGAATCATTGAACCGTTTAATTAATCCGTTACCGTTATGATTCATTGATTATACAAATCGCCTTTTTGCTCAATATCTTTTCAGGTTAAAAATTTTATGTGTTCAGTATAACAGTAAAATGGAAATATCTCTTGGAAGAAAAAGATTAGAAACAGAACGACAAAGATGGCGACGACAAAGCCTCTTTCAAATTGAAGCAAGAGGATCACTTAACAGACAAATATATTTGATGCCACATATGAAAGGCTTGAACAAATAAGACTGTAATTTAAGAAGTGTGGGAGCAAAGGATTAATTAAACGGTTCATTTTGCTCTTGAAATAATTGTGTCTAAATGCAGATAAATATTTTATTTGTATAGATTATTAAAACGACTAAGGGATGTAAAGACTCATAAATTTGCATAATTTAAGTTGATTTACCTCACTTCCCACGACAGAGGGGACAGGAAATATATGGATAAATACACGTTGATAATTATTATATGGTTTGATATTTATTTATATTCCAGGCCTACTAAGGAGGTCCTCATAGTTTGACGGTCTTGTGTGCTACAAGCAAGGTATGACTTGAGAATGAAGAAAACATATACATAGAAATAACCCATTATATCAAGCAATTAACTAAGCAACTTGAGGCCTGAAAGTCTCGTTTTGCTAAGCAAACTGATGGCTCACCCTGACAAGGTGCTTATTAAAAAAGGTGTGTATATCTTTTCACATCTTCTTGATGTCTGGTGAAAATGTGATCCTTGGTAAAAAATAAAAAATAAAACAGAAAATTATAGAATTTGAAATCCTTTATTCAAACACTATCACAAAATACTAGGGTTAGAAAATAGGACTCCATCCAAAACGTTTATAAGATACCATAAACGAGTATTGAAATATTCCCAACTCCACCACCAAAAATAGCAATCAGAACAATGTAAATGGCCTGATATAACTCAAAATAAACGTTCAAATAAATTAGCATCGTTTTCCTATTTGTCTTTTCTTGTAGAGCCAGACCAATGTTGTTGCTATCGGTACCCCTACAATCACATGCATGCTGTTAAACACGTAAGACCATGTTTCCGGCAAGAGCAGGTGTTTGTGCTGCAAGAACTCTTGGACGCAATCTGGCACTAACAACGCTCAATCCTCAGTAGTTTCTCATGAGCAGGATATAGATTAGCAAGAGCTGGTGTTAAAGTACCATTTTTCGTTTCCTATTTCCCCATTTCTGACCGTTGTTCAGTAAGAGACAGTCTTTCAGGATATAACTTCTTTGTTGATGTTGCGGCATTACCCCCCCCCCCCATATACTTGATGTATCTGATGGCGTCCGATGTATCGCCTGGTCTTCCTCCTCATATTGACAAAAATTTGCAACTTGAGCAAGAGAAGCAGTTACATCAGCTAAAGTAACGCAACAAGAATGGATCTCCTTTGATTTATGAATAAACCTGATTATCTCACATTCATTTCCCACGACCAAATACAGCTGTAAATGACCTGATATAACTCAAAATAAGCGTTCAAATAAATTAGCATCTTCTTTCCATTCGTCCTCTTCTTGTAGAGCCAGACTAATGTTATTTTCATCTGTGCCCCAACAATCACTGCATGCCGTTACGCACGTGAGACCATATTTCCGGCAAGAGCATATGTTTGGGCTGTGTTGCAAGGGCTCTTGGACAAAGTTTTGCAAATAAAACGCACAAACTTCAATAATTCCTCAGGAGCAGGATCTAGATCGGTAAGAACTGGGTCTAAAATACCGTTTTTCATTTCCCAACCCCAGTTGCAAGGATCAAGTTGGCAATGTCCTAAAGTCTTTCAAATCATAACTTGAAGATGGACATAGAAACTGTGGAACAAAGCGGACCGTTCAACTGGAAGCAGTCTATCAGGCTGTAACTTCTTCGCTGAATATTGCGGCATACTCCATATATTTCATGTATCTGAGGGAGTCCAATGTATCGCCTGGTTTCCCTCCATACATAATGACAAAAATCTGTGACCCTGTAGATGCAACTTGGACAGGAGAAGCAGTTGCATCAGCTAAAGTAGCGCAAAAAAACTGAATCTTCTTTGATTTATGAATAAACCTATCTCACATTTCCCACGCCCAAATACAGCTGACGTTAAGTCACATCAACACCCCAGGCGTGGATGACTGACAAAGTTTTGAAGAACTTAAGAGTTTGTCTTCTCTGCGATTTCACGGGTGCTGAACAGTTTCATCTTTCCACGAGACCTCTTTCCCTCGAAACGCATATATTAGGTTGGTGCAAAAATAATGACGTAATAATGTCGTTTTTTGACGTATTTTTAATGTCAAAAAACAACATTATTACGTCATTATTTATAGATGTCAGTCATGTCTGGGGGAAAATGGAAAAGTCAAAGAACAAAGAAGAAAGATGTCTGTGTCATCGGCTATTATAGTCACTACAGTTCCTTCAGTAGCTAGTTTGGGCGTTTCAGAAACAATATCTGCTTCCCCCTCTCTTTGGACTACCCGACGACCGTCTACTTCCAAGGAACAACATAACATCTTCACAAACAGATCTTTGTTCTTCTCGTTTGAGAGGAAGAGCTCTTGATGAACAGCAACTTGCAATCCATCTTCGATTTGTATTAGGTTGATGCAAAAATAATGTCGTTTTCTCATATATGTTACTATGTGGGAAAACGACATTATTTTTGCACCAACCTAATATGTTAGCAGAAGTCCGAGTTGCTCTTCGCTGATGTTCATGGTCATTATGGCTGGGCCTGAATAACCATCAAACACGATGCTTGATGGCTCGTACTTGGCCTTCACGTAGGTCAGCTAGTGTGCAACCATGTTACTGTATGTCACCCTAGGCAACCAATTAACTCGATGGAGGAGAATACCTAAATCTAAAACAAATATTGTGTCAGTTGTGGGGCTGAGATTCAGGTATGTCAGGTTTTAAAGTTGGCAAAGGAAGTGAATTCAAACTTGAAGAACGGAGTCACATATTCGCATCTTTCTAACAGAACAACCAGCCTTGGAAACAAAGCATTAGGGTCAACATGAACATTCTGACCATCAGTCTTTGCCCATTTTCCCGCTCAACAAGCGTATGCACTTGAGAACCTCTTTTCAGAGAGTTGTCTAAAATGTTCACGTTGCCAAGCTTTTTCTGCGTAGAGTGACCAATCTCCTCGACGTTATCACAATTGATTCCATCACCATCTGATGCTGTCAAAGCAGATGGTAGTTCTGGCTGGCTTGGGTCGAAGGGGTTGTGCTGAGAGATTCAATTGAAGACACGGGTCATATCAACAAGATTTCTTTTCCGACGTGCGCTAATCACCTCTACGTGCCGCTCGCTGGTTCTGTGGGCAAGACCGGTCAGTGTTGTCATGACATCATGCACTTGGGCACATGTGCATGCTATACACCCACATCAATCTCACTGATTCTGTAAACCCTCGTCCCTCGTCAGGCCACCTCTGTTCTTTATGGATCTCATCATCACTTTTTCAATAATGACGTTAGTTAACAATAACGATCACTGCGTCGCACACAGTGAAACCCGAACTCTGAGAACTGCTGATGCAGTCAAAGATGCTTTTCAGGCAATTCTAGCCTTCATTTTAGGTACAATCGTGTACTCTTTGAATGGTTAAAATGTCCAGTTGCTGCAAATAAATTTAGTGTCCGTCTCATCGCCACAAGATGCAAATACCAATCTACTGTCTTCTCGACCCAAATAAACAGCTTAAGCGGGTCGATGTACTCAGTGTAGGCCAATCATAGCTTTGCTGCTCTTGATTTGCTCCGAAGTTCATGTATCAGTGTATCGAGCAGTCTTTGCAGATTCACGAAGGCTGAAGATTTGCCAGTCATCTGTACTGATATCATGCTCTTGGGGTTTATTATACAAATCGTTTATTTCATCCAAATCTGACTGTTCTAGTTTCTCAGGCAAAAAGCCTTGCACCACATCATGGAAATTTATTTTGATACACATCAGACATACTGCTCGCATTATCCACAGAGGCAAACTTCACTTCTATGGCGAAAGTAATCTCTCCTTTGTTTGCCTCTGCTACATCATCTGGATCCGATAGCTGAGAAGTCAATTGGTCAGCATCTGCTGGAAGTACAGCATCGATAAGCATCAAGGCTACATGTACAAAGAATTGTCCCCATAAAGCTCTTGAAACAGCCTTTCCGGAAAGAATGTGTGACGTCGATATATTAAAGTTGATGGTAGTCAGTAACTTGGACAACCTATTCATAAGACATTTTTTCCTTACCAGAAGGAGAGTTTTATGAAGAACACATTGAAACAAGCCTGAACCTGAACATAATTTCCTATCCGAGGAAAAATTGTGCAAACGTATATATATATATATATATATATATATATATATATATATATGTATATTAGGTTGGTGCAAAAATAATTTCGTTTTCTCACAGAGTAACATATTTTAGAAAACGAAATTATTTTTGCATCAACCTAATATATAGCTTGTGAATACATGGATGTGAATCTTTCCAGTTCTATTAAGTATATATATATTATTAAACGTCTCGTAGCGTCCTCTTACATCCTCGCAACTACCCAGCGATTAGGAATACGAAATCAATATGGATACTGAGATTTTAAAATTTGTATTGGAAAACAGCATTTCTCTTAGAACCCGTAAAACACAAAACACATATAATAGGAGCATATATAATACAACATAAAACATTTTCATCAGCATCATTCAAGAAGAAAAGTTAAAATATAGGCATTAAACAAAATTCTTGTATTTCTTACCATTCCTTTTGCGTTGTTCACTCTTGGTTGGTTTTTCACTTCATTGATCCAGAAAAGTCCAAATAAATCTGTCTCTTGAATTCTATCTATTAGCTGATCCGATCTATAAGAATATGAAGCAGTTATAGATTATATTGCACAATTATGAAATAACCTTAACTACTAAACATTAGAAATTGACATCATAATGTTCGAATAACTCGTAAGACATGTTCAAAATGACTTTTGCATTAGAACCACTTACAAGTGTAAGTGTCGACTCAATCTAAATAGGTTAGCAGCAAAAACGACACTCGAAGCAAAATTGGATCGAGCGATTACATCCCGTGATAGTGGAGCAGTAGCTTTAGCAAGGACCGAGCTGTTCTCCTTGCTTACCAAGAAGGATCAAGTGGCTGAAAACAATGTTTCACCTTATAGCACCTGTTTTTTGTAAAGAAAGCGGCGATCAGAAAAACGGCTGCAAAAGAAATCCCCCAAGGTGGATGAGAGAGGAGTTTTTATTTTCTTGCAGGATAAAAACTCTGCTTCCAATGATATAAAACATATTTTAGTATCATTTTTCTGGGTACAGCTGATATTCACTCTAAATCGACCAGAGTACAACGCAAGAACGTACTGAAAAGATGAAAGGGGATAACTCTGACGAATTAGGCGTCATGATATGAAAGGCTCCCATCGTACTCCATTCACTTCCACCAGTGTATCAGGGGACACGTGGAGAAGTCGGATCTAAGTGCGAAAGTACGACCTGAAACGAAACTGAAAGGACAGCCTCCAGAAAACGATGGTCAACCCTATCAAATGCCTTAGACTGGTCTAAATTAATCAGCGCGGGTTCACTGTCGACATGCTCAATGATCAAGCGTACCAAATGAAGGTTGCTCTGAATAGTCCTACCCTTCACAGCACAAGCCTGCTCAGAATCAATGAGACTGAGCATGAAAACCTACAAACGGCTGACTAAGATGTTGGCTAAAATCTTCAACTCTATATTTAACATTATCAAAGGACGAAAGTTACCTATCCCATCCCCACTGTTCTTGTTTTTTTTATAGTAAAAAGGTGAGTGGTAGAAGTACAGACCCCTGCTTCATTTAGTTGTTTTAAATCAGTTCCAGCGAGGGAAGAACGGGCGACAGCCTCAAGTAAATTTCGTTAGGAAGACCATCTAATCCAGGAGTTATCCCAGCCAACCAGCGCTTCCCAGATCTCAGATTTTGTAACGGGACAATTGTACCCAGGCACTTCAGCCGCCTCGAAGCAGGGAAAGTCTCCCAAATAGGCATCGAACTGAGCAGGGCTCAGACCGGGCTTCCTGGTGAACAGATCCTGAAAGTAGTCTTCGTATATGCCCGTATTTGTATTCACGGTGGTCTGCTTATCCGGCAATGGGACGTAGATGATATTGGCTGTTGGATGCATTTCTAACTTCCTCTGCATGCAGGTCAGTGGCCATATTCGTTGCCTCAGAAGACATTCTTTTTAACCTAACCTCAATTACAAGAGCTTGATCCTTCTTGGTAAGCAAGAACAGCTCCGTCTTTGCTAAAGCTACTGTCCCACTATCACGGGATGTAATCGCTCGTTCATATTTTGCTTCGCGTGCCGTTTTTGAGTCGATAACTATAATCAGCAGTTAACGACCTAAATTTAGATTTCAATAAATCCCACCCACTTTTTTCCCAAACACAGGCACCGTGAATTCCCTCTGTAGCATTAGTGGGAGCTGGTCCCCCTGGAAATCTCGCCGACCAAATAATGATCCAATTATTTTCCTGTAGCCAGTCATCCTAACCTTAGAATTATCTAAATTTACACGAATCCGGGTGAGCCTCTGATCCGAATAAATTATAGAATGCAAATCTAAGAGTCCGACATTGACTCTCTTAACTAGAACTAGGTCGATGTAGCTAAAACACAACACCGAAGCCGAGCTGCCCCTATTCGTCCAAGTTCACACTACCTCCTGGAGGTGCTCAATCTCGAACTTGTCGATAAAGTCTCGAAAGGGCTTCACATCCGGGTTGTTAGTATCTGATCTTTCCACTATACGATCTATATCAGGATCTAGGACGGCATTTCAATCGCCCGCTAAAACCATCCGACGAGATGTCGTCAAAACCGGCACGATCCGCCGAAATAGATCAGGCTGCTCTACATGGTCATTGGGCACATAACTCCAATCAATAAGAGACTTATCCTTTATGGTAACATCCCGCACGCAAAGCCTACCCGTAGGATCTGCAGAGACAAGAACACAAGCCGCATTCAAAGACTTGCTCACCAGCCAGGAAACACTTCTCCAGTGTCCATCAAAACATGCTGAACAGAGGAAAAACCTCACAGACAGAATGTATTCACCGTCGCAAATTGGAAATCGGCTCTCCTGTGTACAACATACATCCACACTGAGTCGCTTAAGATTCACACTGCAAGTTATTGACCTCTGGCCTCAGCGGCTTATACTAGTCAACCAGAGACATGATCAGTCTAATTAGGGTTGGGGATTTGCATTAAACATGACCCGGTTGAGGATTCCGACAGCCTGTCCCATTGAACTATGACTCACAAATACACACACACACACACACACACACACAGAGGTACATGCACACGCACAATTACGATGTGATACACGACTGACCAATGAAAATCATACAACACATAAGTGAAACTATCACACTCTGTATATATGATAAAATATAGTTTTAAAGTATGCTATATTTATGCGTTGAAGTCTTCAATATCAGAGCGTATGTAAATATAAAACTGGATACTGATGTCAACACCCAGAGGTGACAGTCTGTTTCATGTTAAACACAATCGTCAGACTTTCGCCTGAATTCAATGTCCACTTTTATATATCGGTCGGGTTTCGGTCCCGGCTTGAAGCGATAGGATGTCTAGCCACACCGAGGAGCTGTGATACAGCGAAACAGTCTGTTTGTAGATGACTATTATATGTGTGTGTGTGTGCTTTCATGTCAACTATGAAATTCAAGAATTGAAATACAATGTCAATCGCCGTCATCTGTCTCCTTGAAACCTTTTCTTTTATTGTCCTTCCTCCTCAGTAACATTTCCTCGATTTTCTGCACTTTGCGTCTGTGTAGCTCTATTGCCTTGCTGAGCGTGAAATGATTAAAAATAGACCTACTATGATATCAGTAGTAATTGATGGCTGTCACTGGAGATCAAGTGACAAGTCCTCTCAATGCTCGTACCTTTTTCTTAGTATTCTCACTGATTTTAGTAATGTTGTCAGCGTCTTTCTCGGATTTCCAATATTTTGTTTTTATAAAGCTATCCATGCATTCTAGTAATAATGAACACGACTATGAATTTGATGTTCCAAAGTTTCTTCTTTTTTTTCTTTTTTTTTTTGCTGTCTCTGTTAACGTTAAATTCCAGATATCTCTCTAGGTTTACACTTTCCTATCGACGGCAGAATAATTCGCTCTTTTCTTTATTTATTTACGATGACTGGGTTTGGTTTTCTGGGTTAAACTGGATGATATGTTTGCATCTAAAAAAGTCTTACCTATTTTTATTCGTTCAGATTCTGGTTTGTGGTTTCTGGTTTGTGTATATCTCATTGGTATGTGTGGTGGGGCCGCTAGCAAAGTATTAAGGGATCCGTAAATATTCTTGGAAACATAGGAAGAAAACTTGAAGTAACAGAGATACAATTCTACCGAAGGAACTATGAACAGAGAACGTGAGAAAGGAGGACGTTTTTTGGAGAATAGGAACGAGAATCAAGGCTAGGGAGACTTGTTTGCCTGGTTATTAATCCATAGCTATGGAGAGGCAATATCTATCTATCTATCTATCTATCTATCTATATATATATATATATATATATATATATATATATATATATATATATGCTTTCATGTTAACTATAAAATTCAAATGTAATGTCAATCGTCGTCGTCCCAAGGGTATTTGTGCGATTGTGAATGCATCGAACTCAGCTGGAATTTGAACTCGTTTCGCCTACTTTTTGTGCCAATAACCACTCTGATACGCCTACATACCTTTTAGCCAACACATCTGATTTAACTGGCAACAAGAATCACATATTCAAAGAGGTAAACATCTAGCACTAAATTTTCAAAGAGTCCAATTCAATATCCAGCTGCGTACTAAAAAGAAAGTATTTTTTTCTGTTTATTAGAAAATAAACCAAATTTATTTCATCATAAAATAATTTATAATTGAATTTTAATCATAAGTGTTTTCGGCTACAATTGAAATATAAACTCATCACAGAAGAGTAAAAGTTTGGCTTTTGTTGATAATCATTGAGTCTATGACCGGCACTAGAGACTCGCTCTACACAACCCCACCCACGATTTTGATATGCCCCGCCCTCTCAACTACATGTCGATTTAAAAATTTCTCAAACTGCACGCCATAAACCCTCGAAGGAGAATTGGTGGTGGGGAGAGCAGCGCTTTTTTAAAGTTACCAAAAATATCAGGGAATTATCCAATTTAAATGAAAATTTCAGTACATATTCATTAATTACTTACTTTTATAATGAATAGGATTTTTATTTTTCTAAAAATCTGAGAAAATATTCTTTTTGCAATCACCACCAATATTTTCATGACTAAATTTTACTCGAAAAAATGTCGGAAATTTTAGCATTTCCATAAAGATTAACTGCTGACGCACCTCCGCTGAAAAAAGTTTAACAAAGATTCCAACACAACACAAACGGGATTATCTTAAAAATATCTTTTAAAAAACAGTATCTCAGTTTTCAGGAAATTTTTTCATGTTTAAACATTTTTATTTTTTAAGCGATCATTTTCTCTGTTTTATCTTTCTAGAAATGTAAAAAATAGGGACTAGAAATTTTATTTCAATAACTAGCCATGGACTTCTGGTTAGTATTACTGTTAGTAAAAAAAAAAAACAGAGATAATCTCGGAATAAAAAATGATTTTACCAAGTTATATTACTCTCTTAATTGATTTTAAAGAACTATTCAGAAAGAAAATTTCAATTTAAAAAAAATAAGCTCTACTGAAATTAACAATTCTAGGGCTACAACGGGGACCCAAAATAGAAAGAAAGGATTTAAGAAATACACAAAAATAGACGGAGCTGTTTTCTTACCGGGTTTATTTAACTTGGGAGGCGACAAAGTAACAGAACCACCAAACCCAATATTTATTACCTGAGAAAGTAAACTTAACATATGCTACACAAACAGTACTGTCCGTCCTGGTTATGACGATAAACTACATCCGCGTCCTGGGTAAGACGATAAACTACGTCCAGCAGCAAGGCCTCTGATCAGGAGGCTTTGAGGAGCGTGGAACCACCTCTTAATCACTGGTGTTCCCAGGTCCGTATTGACCAGGGGTGGTAGTACCTGTTAGGGTCCCAGCTATGGGCAAAAAATTGACTATTACCAGCAATACATTTTTTTTAATTATTGCCAGCAATAATTTTGAAAAAAAATTATTACCAGCAATACATTTTTGAAGGAAAAATAATACCAGAAACAGATTTTTGACAAAACAAAATATTACCAGCAATAACAAATTTTGTCAGCATTAAATAACCCATTGAGGTTGATATGCCGTAAGACAAAATGAACCAAACAAATATAAAACAAAGAATACAAATTCTATTCATACAAATCTATCCTAGAATGTTGTCGGCATTAAATAACCCTTGAGGTTGATATGCCGTAAAACAAAATAAACCAAACCTATCTAAACCAAAGAATACATAGACTATTCATATGAATCTGTCCTAAAAATGTTGGCGGCATTAAATAACCCATTGAGGTTGATATGCCGTAAAACAAAACAAACCAAACCTATCTAAACCAAAGAATACATTTTCTATTCATACGAATCTATCCTAAAAATTTTATCAGCATTAAATAACCTACTGTGGTTCATATGCTGCAAAACAAAATAAACCAAACCAATCTAAACCAAAGAATACATTTTCTATTCATACGAATCTATCCGAGAATGTTGTCGGCATTAAATAACCCATTGAGGTTGATATGCCATAAAACAAAATAAACCAAACCAATCTAAACCAAAGAATACATTTTCTATTCATACGAATCTATCCTAGAATGTTGTCGGCATTAAATAACCCATTGATGTTGATATGCTGTTAAACAAACCAAACCAAACCAAACAAATAATGCTGTCTTGATGTGAGAGAGAAAACTGAAAGTTTTCTTAGACAAGGTAGTCGATGAAAGCAAGAAAGGATAAACCATTAACTGTAAGAAGATAGACTGGACGGTTGTCAGCAAAAGAGACAACCCAAATTACGAGTTACGTATCGGGGACGTCAAAATCAAGCCGGTGGGGAAATAGAACTATCTGGGTAATATAGCATCGGATGGCGGAGTGACACAGAAGTTAAAAAAAAAAGTGCAAATAACGAACGATAATTTTCATAAATTAAGCAATGTATTAAGGAATCAGAAAATGTCTTTTGAAACAAAGCAAACAAAAACTGAAGTAACAGAGATATGCTTCTACTAACGAACACTGAGAAAACCATGGACAGAATATCTGAGAAACGAGGAAGGTTTAAGGAGAATAGGAACTAGTAGGGAACTGTAGCTTAACAATCAGAAAGGGAACCGAAATTATGTGGACACATTATGTGGAAATGGGCTTAGATAGTTTAATACTCAAAACAAGGGGAGACGGGGAAACAGCGAGTAAACTTTGCAAGAACAAAGAACACAAATAAAGAGGGTTAGTAAAGAAGCAAAAATTAATTAAAACAACAAAGGATAGGAAGTTGTGGAGAGCCATTATCCTAATCTGAAAGCACAAACTACAGAAAGGGAGAAGGAAAAAATAAGAGAGAGAGAGAATTGACTTTTCTGGATCAGATAGTCATAAGGCTTATGTCTTTGGGCTCTGCTTTCTATTTGTTGGATGCATGGTGGAGTAATGGATAGTGGCTCGGATTGAGGAATCGGAAAGCCGAGTTCGAATTCCAGTCGAATCCATTACATTTGCTTACATGCTAATACCCATGGGAAAGGTATGAATCCTCTATTTCTCCCTCCACCAGCTATGGGTAAATAGCAGGACAGACCGGGTTCTATAGCCTTGGATGGCAACTGGCCTACCGCGGAAAGAAATGGCAACCTACTGCGGGAAAAAATCTGCCTTGTCAGTACCGAAATATACATGATCGCCTAAGCATGTATCACGCATGGTACATAACTGAATCCTTTTCTCTTTGGGGAAAAGGACCATTCAAGATCCGATAATCTTCCTTCCAAAGAATTCTTTTCATATATTCTTTTTTTATACAAAGTGAGCATTCTAGACAAGGTATTTTAACCTCATAATTAATTAGTGCTTTTTGATAGAGTCTCTCCTTGAAATGTCATCAATCGTGACGAGATATCCGTATATTCCTTCTCTAGTTTAGAGGATTTTTGAAAATTTTTTTGTTGTTTTTTCTTTTTGCTTTCTTTTTCAGTATCGGATTTACTTTCTAGGCTATGGAGGCTCTTTGCATCGTTTCAAATTAAGGCACCTTTCTTTTATGTTTTCTTTCCTTTTCTTTTTTCTTCTTTTTCTTTTCCTTGGGCGTAGTTCATCCGTTTCTGTTTAAAGATTTTGGTTTGGGTAAGTTCAGTAATCCGAGCACACACACACACACACACACACACACACACACACACACACACACACACACACATATATATATATATATATACATATATATATATGTGTGTATAATAATTTTTTTCCTCGCCGTTAGCAAAAATTTGTTTCATGCACGATGAAATCACTATCACTACGCGGTACTTTATATATATATATATATATATATATATATATATATATATATATATATATATATATATATATAATAAAAATGTATGTGTATGCACCTATGTATATATATTTATATATTTTGCATATGTATGTGTATATTTACCACTAATATTATCTATCTATCTATATATATATATATATATATATATATATATATATATATATATACGCGGTCGCGTGTGTGTTTGTGTTTAACGCAGAAAGTTCAAAAACACTACCCTGCCGTGACAAAAAACCTTTACTCAATGTAAGATCTTCAGAGGATTCGATGTCTTTGGATGTTTCTGGCTTATTTTCCTGTTCTAGCCCCGGGGGAATTTTTCGGTAACTGATTTACCTTCTAGATTATTGATATGTTTGAGTTCTTTGATGTTAAGCCACATTATTATTATTATTATTATTATTATTATTATTATTATTATTATTATTATTATTATTATCCTTGAGCGTTGTTCGCCTTTTTATTTTATTTTATCTTTTTGCTGATTTGTGTTAATTATTAATGAAATATCTCGTCACGATTTAATTGTTAAATTTCACTCTATACGATTTTTTTCTCCAGGCTGACAATTCCCAAGAAGCTATTAACATAGGATGATGTATTTTTTATTGCCTATTTTGTTTTTGCAAGGAGCTTTCAGGTAGGATAAGGGAGGATGCCTGTCATCATCCCACTCCTTCAGTAATTCTCTCCATTTACTTTTTTTCCCCTGACCCCTGCCCTCTTACGGATATCCTTCCTACCCCACCACCCGCAAAGCGAGAAAAGAATGCCATGACTCTTACTATCTATTAGGACATATTATAGAAAACAGACAAAGAAGAGAGAGGAAAACAAAGACATAAAAACGTTTCTTAAGAGCCTGTTCCGACGTAACGTCTTTTCTTTCATTTATTTATTAGATTTTACCTACATATTCCCGTGTGTGCTAGATTCGTGGGGCTTAAACTGTATTACCAAGTTTCACACTGAGAGCAAAAAAAAGAAACCCCAAAAAACAAAAAAAAAACCCAAAAAACAAAAAAAAAACATCAAGCATTGCTTCATCTTTATTCTACCTCAGATTGTTTTAGCACTCCACAAATAGCCAAGATAGAGGGGTAGGGTAAGCTGGATAGATTAATCTTTCAGTTACAAAGAGCTTGCCTGTCTATCAAATCTGAAAAAAATAGTTCTTTACATTGACTTGAAAGCCAATGAGAAATATTTATTGCAAGCAAGCAAGGATCGAACTCACTTCATTGATAAAGGCCTGTGGAGTTAGGGATAATGGTGTGGGGCTTATGTTACACTTTTAAGTAATTAGCAACCGGACGTATAGTGTACCGAGCGAATTCCAAAGTTGATTAAAAAATAAGGTCCCTAATTTTGTAAAACAAAGTTCATTTCAAATATAATAAGAAAACTGGAATCAAAATGAAGGAAATTTATTTCTCTTCGATATTATGATAGGGGATTGAAAAATAAGGTCCCTAATTTTGTAAATCAAAGTTCATTTCAAATATAATAAGAAAACTGGTATCAAAATGACGGAAATTTATTTCTCTTCGATATTATCAGGGGGGATTGAAAAATAAGGTCCCTAATTTTGTAAAACAAAGTTCATTTCGAATATAATAAGAAAACTGGTATCAAAATGAAGGAAATTTATTTCTCTTCAATATTATGATGGGGGATTGAAAAATAAGGTCCCTAATTTTGTAAAATAAGCTTCATACCATACATAACAATAAAACCTAGAAAAACCCGTGATAATTTCACGGTTTCCTATTTCAATATTCTGATGAATTTTAATTCTTATACCAATGACTGAATAAACTCATAGCGAGTTCTACAACAACAGAAGATCCATAGAAATTACCCACTTGCATCGTTAAATATTTGAGCTTAACAAATGCAAGAAAATATTACAATATCAATCATACATATGAATGTTTCTAAAGAAGTAATGCGGTACAAATGAAAGGATTTGAAATTGAGAACCTCTGACACCCTGATCTTGTTTCCCGTCTTTGTCTGTATTTTTTTCTCAAATACACCTCTTTACTCTTGTTCTTAATCCTCTGTAATCCCTTGCGTGCGAACGGCACTCCCGCCTTGCTTGGGATGAAATTCTTTTTTAAAAAATTCTTACTGAAACCAAGCAGCGTATATCTTGTTTTTTCTACGCAATCAAAATGGAAGAGTCCATTATTTATGAGATGTAACGGTCGTTCGAATTAAGGAAGGGAGGGACAAGCATGGTTGTTATAGGATGCAATTAAAATGAAGTAAAATTATTACTCTTCAAAATTACTGTTTTTTTTTTGTTTTTTTTTTTTACATAGACACCATTTCATCAGACTCATTTTCCAAAGATTGTATCCAACTTTTTCATTCCTTCTATGAAGAATTCAGATCTAGTAGCACTATGAAAACTGATAAAATCTACCGCAATAATAAATTCATTAAACCTGGGAGGCGAGATTATTCTAAAAGTATAATCGGACCCCACAGGATTTATTTTTCGTAGATGTAAACTTAACGGCTGAGTAACTACATTATTACCGAGAGAAATGCTATGAATCATTCATTATATTACTATGACAACTACTAATTAATAGAATAGTTTATTTATATATATATATATATATATATATATATATATATATATATATATATATATATACGCGTACCTCGATGTGTATTTCACTTATATGGTACAACGCAATAATCTGTTTTAACTGATATTTGTAACACACACACACACACACACATATATATATATATATATATATATATATATATATATATATATATATATATAGTGCGATGGATATATTGTTGACTAAATTAAGCAAAAATGAAAATACCACTGACATCTCATTTTAACAGATAAAATTACACAGAAATATCTTGAGATACTAAAGGGTAGTTTTATTCAATAAAATCGCGATTGATATACATACAGAGGCACGCACGTATGTATATATATATATATATATATATATATATATATATATATATATATGCGTACCTCTGTGTGTATTACATTTATAAGGTACAAGACAATGATTTGTTTTAAATGATATTTGTTATATATATATATATATATATATATATATATATATATATATATATAGTACGATAGATATATTGTTGACTAAATTACGTAAAAATCAAAATAACACTGACATGTCATTTTAACAGATAAAATTTATCAAAATTAAACAGAAATATCTTGAAATACAAAAGTGTAGAATTATTCAATAAAATCGCCATTGGCTTCAACCACGGCCATCAAACGACTTTGGAATCTCCTGCAACTCTTCTAGACAGTTTCCTTGTTAAAGTTGGTCAATGCTGCCATAATCCTTGCCTTTGATACATCTTTGGTCTTACAAGGAGTTTTGTTGGTCTCTCGTTCAACTGCGCCAAGACATAATAATCAAGATGGTTGCGGTCTGTGGATTTAGGTGGCTAGATGTAAGTGGTGATGTTTTCATAGAAATTATCCGATAGCTGGTTCTCCGGCTTGTGTGGCATTGCGGAGATTCCTGTTCCCAGACACAGGGTCTTCCAGCAGCTATCCTTTTTACCTATGGCAGCACTACCTTCTCAAGGCATTTGATGTAGGCCTCCGTGTTGAGTCTGAGGCCCTGTCGGAAGATGAATGGCGGCATAAAATCGCCATCCTTCCAAACACGTTCGTAATCACCATTAGACACATCCAACTGTTTCCGAATGTTCTGCACTGTCCTCAGATTGACACGCAAACACTCTGAAATGTTCGTAATGTGGCTTCCGGCGAGAATACCAAACAGTACAGCATGACGTTTCTAAATTTCTGGCAGAGTGAATTGCGTCATGGTGCTCTTTTCCCCACAGACGATACACAACTGACCCTACTATAGTGTGCAGTTGACAAAATAAAAAACAAACAACGCGCATGCGTGAAATTAAAATTAAGAGATGGCGTAATTTACCCATCGCATCCTATATATATATATATATATATATATATATATATATATATATATATATACATATATATATATATATATATATATATATATATGTTGATGAAACGAAACAGTGATTTTTCTGCAACCACGGTTTCTACCAAGATGGTTTCCTGAAGAAACCATCTTGTTAACTTCCTGCTTGATGAAAACATTTTGGTTAAAACTGTGGTTGCAGAAATGTCGGTGTTTCGGATATTAATATCTTATGTGGTCCTATATATATATATATATATATATATATATATATATATATATATGAAACATATATATATATATATATATATGAAACATTTAAAAATCTATTTCATTTTACTATAGAAATGCATTGCACTCCTTTTACCATAGAAAAACTATTACAGAATATTTTGCCATAAAAATCTGCTGTTGGGAAAATTAGTTAATAGTGTCAAGGCATCGTTGCATATTTAAGCAGCAACCCTTCGTTTAGACATTTTTTTGTTAAATAAAATGGATAGGAGAAATCTCTTAAGCCTTTTGGTATCAAGTGAGAACTTGTCGAATAATCTGTAAATATGATTTTAGATTCTTTACTAAAAACTCATATGATAAATATTCCAATTTTTTCGCAATCTTTTTCCCGGATAATAACGAGAAAATATAAATATTTGACTCTTAGGATGTTCGTAGGCTTAAAATAAATTTAGTTTGAATTCATTTCGTTTCTCTACTAATCTGCAATTCTGTCGCTTGCTGCTATTCTCGTCTTAACCTGGCCACTTTCGTCTGCGGAAGACTCTTAGATTTTCATCTTTATTTTTGAACATAAAAAAAATATAAAAGTAGAAAACAACTATGAAATTTCTTGTATAAAAAAAACAACAAAAATAAAAAACGAGGTAGATTGTTCTAGTTTCACGTGCCATGGCTTTTCTGGACCCAAAGAATTGTGAGTTCCAATACTTGGTCACAGCAGAGGTGAACAAATACTTGGAGAATTGAGTTACTAAAGGTAAATAACTGAAACTGTGATATCCAGAAAAGGCATGGCATGTGGAACGAGAACAAAGTACCCACTGTGGACGAAATAAAGGGTTCGGTTTGAAATTCCAACGTATTTCACCTGAAGAAAGTCGGGGCGTACAACAGTCGAAACGTAGTGAATATGATAATAAAAATAAGGATGACAGTCCGAACAATGTAAATAGTTACAATACTTCATCTCAGAAATATGGACAGATGTAGGTTATTACAATTTGGAGGAGTGGCTTAACACAGTCTTTATTTTCCAATTTCTACTCATTGTGTCTTACTAAGCCCCAATTTCGTGGCTGAGATAGTTGTGTTTTCCTAATCAAATAAATGAGGATTTTCAGAGTAGGCACTACCTATTTGGAATATTGGCGTAATCACTCCATAATTTATACAGTCTCCTATTTCTTTTTAATTTGATCTTACACATTTTTATACTATAGATCGTGCAATGCAAGGCTCGTGAGCCATCCAAGGTAGAGGTTGACAGTCTTTGTTTTATTTAATCTCAATACATTGTTTCAAGACTTTTACTTCGTTGCATCTCAACATTAAAATTTTCTCATAATTAACATTTAATGTGTACACTAGTATATATATATATATATATATATATATATATATATATATATATATATATATTAAGAAATATAGTCTTAAGGTGTGCTATATTTATGGGATAAAGTGCTCAATATCAGAGATAGAGCGTGTGTAAATATAAAAGTGAACATAGAAGTCAACACTTCGAGGCGACAGTCTCTTTCATGTTATATGCGTGGCTTGACGATTGCATATAGCATGAAACAGACTGTCGCCTCGAAATATTGACTTCTATGTATATACTTTTATATATATATATATATATATATATATATATATATATATATATATATATATGGTGCGATGGATAAATTATAGTCTAAATTACGCAAAAATTACATCTCATTTTAATAGAGAAAATTTACCAAAATTACTCAGAAATATTTTGAAATACTAAAGAGTAAATTTATTCAATAAAATCGCCATTGGATTTAATCCTGGCTTCCAGACAACTTCGGAATCTTCTGCAAGTCTTCTAGGCGGTCTCCTTGTTTATGTTGGTCAATGCTGCCATAATTCATGCCTTCAGTTCATTTTTGGTGTTACAAGTAGTTTCGTTGGTCTCTGACTCAACTGTGTCCCACACATGATAATTAAGAGGTTTGTCCTCAGTGGAGTTAGATGACCAGATGTAAGGAGTGATTTTGTCGCGGAAATTGTCTGACATCCATAACTGAGTTCTCCTACTTGTGTGGCGTGGTACAGAATCATATTGCCAGACATAGGGTCTTCCAAGACCTAGGGCAGCATTACCTTCTCAAGGAACTTGATGTAGGCCTCCCTGTTGAGTATGAAGCCCTATGGGAAGATAAATGGAGGCATAATGTCGCCATCATTAGTGATCATTCCAAACACCTTCGTAATCACAATTAGACTCAACCAACTCTTTCCGAATCCTCTGCACTGTCCTCAAATTGATACCCAAACATTTTGAAATGTTCGTACTACAGCTTCCGGCGCGAATGCCAAGCAGTACAGCATAAAGTTTTCAAATTTCTGGCGGAGTGACTTGCGTCATAGTGCTTCTTTTCTTTTTTCTCACAACTGACCCTTCTATGCGGTGCTGTCATCAAAATAAATAAAAAAAATCAAACAACGCGCATGCGCGAAATTAAAAATATAAAATAGCGATAATTTACCCATCGCACTCTTATGGGTCGAAGGATGAGAGACCATGTGCTCCATCGAAAGTTGGGTATGTAAACTGAAATAAAAATGGAATGTATACCCGGGAAGCGTGCGTGCGTGGTGCTGGGAAGGGTTGAGGGTCTTAAAAATGTAAATGGCACGCACGATACAAAACTGCGGGTGTGAGTTGGGCTGGTGATAACCTCTTTGCAAGTATCTGGCACTGAAGCGCGCCCGTTCTACCTCTAACACTTCTCTTTTCTTCCAAGATTCATTCTCCTTCTGAATCCCACCTCCAACCCGCTTCTAATTTTTCCTACCCTCCTCCTTTTTCTATCTTTTCCCTTTTATCTCACCTTCAGAGTATGGATTCCCAATTGCTGCCGACTGAAAACCCAGACTGACGCCGAAACGTATGACAGTAGTGTATTCTACGCCACCTGATCTTTTAGAAAGTTGCCTTCCGTCATATTACTGTATCACTGTCGCCATTATTTTGTTGTCATTAACAAAAAAAAAAAAAAAAAAAAAATGATTTATATTATTCCAATTCTTTTTTCATCGTTCTTTTTTTCTCAGTCATTTAAACAGCTTTGTTATTGATTTTATTGTAATATACTCATTCGTTATTTTATTCTCCTTTTTTATATTCCATTCATACGTATTGAATAATATTGTATTGAGTCATAAATAATATCCGTTTTTATTTATCAATATTTTTTCTTCAAAAATAACAGGCAAACATATTTTATTCAATTAGATATTTTTATGATGTCAACGAATACTCGTTGTCACTTTTGTAATGCACGTTGTATTAGAAATTTTACAATCGCCGATACAACTATACTACGCCGTTGAACAATACTGGTGTCATATGCCTTCGAATATCATTGGCACTAATAGAACTAGCTTAATAACACTCGCTCGAATAGTAATTCGTATTGATCCGAATAGAGAATAGTGTAGGGAACAGAGTAGAGAATAGAAGACCGTATAATAATGCAGGATAGATTAGAAATGCAGATCAATCGATACATCACGTGATCTACTTAATTCAATAACGGGATTGCCTGTGTTTGCTCACTGGTGATCTATGTTCAAACTCAAGTGTCGGCAGCAACACTTTATTCCTATATAACAGATATATTCACAATCATTTCAAATGAATTATTGCCACGTATCAGACAGTTCTTCAATATATTTTGAGTAAAATTTTGCAAGTTTCGATAAGAAAAAGTTTTCGCCAAAGTCTTGAACTTGGTTAAATTCTTCTATCAAAGTATTTTGCTGTGATCGAAAAAAAAGTCGGTTGGTGGAAAGTCAGGTTAATATGGCGGGTGGGGTACCACAATCTAACCGAGTTCCAAAAATGTTGTCCTATATCATTCTTACCGGATGCGGCTTTGCATTGCCAACAATTAGAAAAACACTTTTCTATTGACGAGCCCAGGGTGCTTATCGAGTCTTTCTGGACAACAAATCGCAACAATGTGATATGGAAGCCATATTTTATCACCTGTTTGGATATATTTAAGGAACAGTTAGTTAGGATCAAAGTGTTTGCAATTCTTAACTGCAATAATGTTCGACTTATTTTATTAATATTCGCCACTAAATTAAATCCATTGACAAGGGAATCGTATTACAGGAAAATACCCCATTTTCTTTAATAAAGTTTCTTGAATGTTCAGGCCGGTAGACGAAATAAAATATTGATTAAAAATAAACGGAGCGTCTACTCAGATATGGTTAGACATTAAAAATAACGTTTGAAGTCATAAAAACATGTCGGATTAATAAATAAAAAATCCATTATTTCTTTAGAAATTGCTTTGTTTACGTTTCGCATACGAAACTGTGCAGTTATGAACTTTTGGGAATATAAACGTTATCATTAATTATTTTTCAAAAAAAAATATGATTCCATCGTGACATTTAGATTACTATGGTTCGAAATTTGACTCAAGTCCTAAAGTTTAATTTCAATATTAAACTCAAAATTTAGAGTACAGTTTAATTCTCAAGTGATGTTTTGGATCGTTAATCTGTTTTTTCCTATTACATCAACGCACACACACACACACACACACACACACACACACACACACACACACACACACACACACACGTGCACGCACACACACACACATGTATATATAATGTATATATATATAGGCAGCATATCTTCATTGAAACACGTCTGGTTAAATAAGCTAGACATGATATCTTATTTTAATCCTCTCAAATTCTTTTATAGATTTCTTAATGTTGATATTATATTCATTAAGGAAGTTGCCGTAGTTTTTCTTCTTTTCTTTTATTTTCATCTTTATTTTCCCATGTAGTTTCAATCTCATCCGAGATCACCTTGAAGGGTGAATTGCTAAGACAAAAAAAAAAAAAATGAATGTAACGGATAGTTGTGAATTTTTTGTAAATAATGTAATAAAGCGCTTTGTCACAATTGTTTTTAAAATGAAGTGCTTTAGCGATATCGCGTTTTCCATTATTTTTATCCAAATGAGGTAACTTAATCTACGTGATTGTAATCTTTTGTACAAAACATTTTTAAATATTTTAAAAACATTGCTATTATAAACATTTTAAAACATTGTTGCTATACTCATAACTAATCTTTTTTAGTATTGGTTGCTTTCTCCTTATATAGAGGGTCTCGATAATTTAAAGTTTCGTTTTTTTATTTTCATCATGTAATATAGTGATCTTATCAATAAGTAATTTTCTGTATTTTGAAGGTGGACAGGAATGTGTTTTTAAATGTTGTGCGATAGAGCTTCTTTCCAACATATGGAGTGTAAGCCTTCTTGATAATGTTGTTGTAGTGAAGCCGATATATGTATTTACTTTTTTGTCAGAGATGCAGTCACTCAAAGGACATTTAAATTGATATACAATGTTGGTCTTTTGCAAAACACTAGTCAAAGGAAAAGGATTACGCAGATGATTAAGTTGATTGTATTAATTTTAGTATAGAATGTAATTAGTTTTATTTTTTTACTGGGATCAGTGGGGGATATATTAATGCTTATGAGATTTTTTAGGATTTTTTTCATCCTGTATATATATATATATATATATATATACAGTGTAACCCGGATATAAGAGACCCGGATATAAGAGAGATTTTCTCTGGTCCCAAATTAAAGCCATACTTACCTAAACAAAATAGACCAAACCTGGATATAAGAGAAACCTGGGTATAAGAGACTTCTTCTCCAGTCCCGCTAACTCTCTTATATCCGGGTTACACTGTATATATATATATATATATATATATATATATAAAGACAAAAGGAAAATTTGTTTTAGTCCTCTGATTTTATCAAGGCAAAATTTAAGGTTTTTATTTTTCAACAAGTTTTATAGACAAAAGTAAAAATGTTAGTTTTTTCAATTTTTTTTTAATTTAAGAAACGCTCATTAATATTCATCAGCTCAACTGAAGAGGTAAAGTATGGAAAATGCTAAGTGATGTAATTTAATGTCTAATAAACAAAAGTGTGTAAATTATTTTTTTAAATAATGTAATTAATATTCAGATTATTTTAGTTTGAGATTGATTTATGTATTATATATTTTAAATTAAAGGAGGTTATAAAATTTCTTTTAATTTTTTAACATTTTCATAGTCCTGTCTGTTCACTTGAGAAAAAAGCAATTCTTTCAGGAATGGTGATATTTTGACAAAATCCGCGGTGTAGATTTATATTTTGATAAGATTCGAGTCAGGTTGTGACACACAAGGCCATAACAAGAGATTGTCTTCATTTTAAACAATTTCTTGGTTTCGTTTTTATTTTTTTTTCTGTCTCTTTTATGATCTTGTGTTCGTTTATATTTTCATAAATATCATCTTCGAGAAAGGGGTTTATATATATATATATATATATATATATATATATATATATATATATATATATATATATATATATAAATGTCGACACAGAGGTCAACACCGAGCAACAACAGTTTCTTTCTTGTTTGAACGCAATCTTCCTTAAGAATACGTTCAAGGATATTTGCCTTTGTTTTATTAACCAACTTATCTACTCTATTATATATATATATATATATATATATATGTGTGTGTGTGTGTGTGTGTGTGTGTGTGTGTGTGTGTGTGTTTCATTAAATAATATAGACAAGTGTTGTCTATTTATTTTATGTAAATTCTTTTCATAACGGCTGATAAGCTTAGATTGGATTCAAAAATATGGATCGATATTGTGATTTTCTTTCTTCGTTTATAGATAATGTTATTAAGCTTATTAAACGTTATGAAACGAATTTACATAAAATAAATAGACAACATTTGTCTATATTATTTAATGAAACATGTATGAATGAAAAAATGCTGCCTAAATACACACGATATATATATATATATATATATATATATATATATATATATATATATATATATATATATACTGTATATTTCTGCGTATAAGACGACCTTTAAATCCAAAAAATCTTCCTTAAAAATTGTGTTTTGTCTTATACAAGAATTCTAAAAAAGAAACCTTAAATTTTCAGTGATGTCTTTCAGTAGGCTAACCTCGACAATAACGTGCATGAAAAGATTGACATTATGCAATAAACTGGTAATAAAATTAATAAAACCATTTCTACCTTATATATTACTGGCATAAGTTCATAATTGCCTATTCGAAGAATAATTCCATATCAATGAAATCAACTTGTATGCATGCAAGCTCAGCTGAGAAATATAAAAATAGAGTTATGATTGCGTTCACAGCGACCTCCATCTTTCCCTTTCAATAATCATTATGGTAGTATTAATTACAGCAGTAATAACATTTAGGATAACATAATGTTCAAAAAAATGTAGAAAATGAAATGTACTATTATCGTACTCTGATTAGCGGTATTTTGTGATTGTCGATGAAGTATAAGTGAATGGCCATGAGTACACCAGGATGTTTGTAACTGTTTATATATAGGAAAAAAAGAGGGAGAAGAAAAATCAGTATTCGCGAGAGATCACGTGATGAAACAAACAATAATTTCCCTTTTAGGGTGCCTGTGTAAGAAAAACTTGATATAGAATCGGTTTTGATATTTGATTTATTTTAAATTTCTAAGGATAGACAACATTTCCAATAACATCATCTTCATATAATCTATGAGCAGTCGTCGTATACTAAAGGTATATGATAAATTCATGAAAACTTCCTATATTATTTACCTCGTCTTATCTTAAGTTCGCCTTATACGCGGAAATATACGGTAGTGATTTCATATTTTTTTCTTTTTGCAATAAACGTGATATTTAGTGGGTACACGTGCTTGAGGAGAAATCTCTTTTTTCACTCAGCGAAATTAATGCCTACGGCTTCGATATCGAAAACCTTAATAAAGGAAATATAGCCTCCTGAGAAGAATCGAACCTGTATTCACTTTTTAATCCGGAAAAAAAACAAACATTTTAAGCACTTTATACGGGAGGTTACTGAGAATAATATGGACGGAACATATAATCAACGAGGAAGTTTTAAGAAAAATAGGAAGGAAAAACACATATACTTAAAATCTGAAAGAAACAATTTAAAATTTCTGTGACATACAATGAGAAAAGAGGACTCAGAGCATTTGACACTCACAGGATATATACATGAGAGGCAGAGAGAAATAATGAGTAACCTACGTAAAGAGCTTGGGTAAGTGGGTGGCAAAACAGGGACTGTTTTTTCTCTTCATTTCTCTCTCTTTCTTTCTTTCTTTCTTTCTCTCTCTCTCTCTCTCTCTCTCTCTCTCAGTGCCATTTTTTCTTATACTCTTTTTCTTATTTTTTTCTCTTTAACTCACTCTTTGTCTCTTTCTTTCTCTCGCTTTCTTTTTCACTATTTCTGTCTCATGCTCTTTTTCTCACACGCTTTCTCACTCCTTGTCTGTTATTCTTTCTTTCTGTCACACATTCTCTCTCGAACATTTCTTTTTTCTCCTTTTTGTATTTCTCTCAATTTTTGTTTCTTTCTTTTTTCTTCCTCTCCTTGGCTCTTTTTGTTTTTTCCTACCCCTTTGTTATTTTAATTTAAAATCTCTTTCTCCACATCAATTTTTTTTTTTATCATCTTTAACACTCTTTCTCTTTTTAATTTCTCTCCTTTTATATCCGGACAGTATTTTTTACCCTCCGCTTTCCATTTGACTCGTTTTTCATTGCACTCCTTACTCTCCTTTTTCTCCTTTCTCTCCTCCCATAACAGGAAAATGAGCTTGTTGCTATATCCGATTACTGACGAATGAGAATAAAAAGCAATTGCTTATGATTTTTGTTTGTTATGAAGTAAATTGAATTGGACAATATGCAAGCAATGAAGAGGCAAGGCAAGATATTCAGTCCACCAACGAAAGAATTTTTTTTTCTTTCTATAACAGACAGAAGGATGAATTAAAATCAGGCATATTGAGATGGGAGTCGTAGAACTGGAAGTCTGGAAAAGATGAAGGGAAGAAATATCGAAGAGGATTAGGAAAATGGTTGACAAAATAAATATATTGACTAAATTGAGGACAGTATTTATCTTGTGGCAAGGGAGATAATAATGATTGGGAGGAGAAAATTGCAAATAAAAAACAAAGAGATAAGAAGGAGACATTTAAACGCAGAAATATTTTTGGTACTGGAGAGTTATGCTATCGGTGATTTACTGAATGCAGTAAAAGGCGCGAAATAGAATTGAAAGAAAGTGTAAAAAAAATTCTTTAAATAAACAAGACGGAACGAAGATAAATATATGGATAGAGCATTTTGAATAAGTCGGGAAATAAAAAACAAAACAAAAAAAGAACAAAACATTGCTTCTGACTGGAATAAGACTAATTCAATAACGAACTTATTACCGGGGAGCAATAATTATGAAGCTGGTAGATCATAATTACCTTTTTTTTTCTTTTTTTTTTTTTTCGTAGTGACTGTCCCATATATTGTCGTTGTGATGTATTAAGGTCAACAAATATAAATAAGAATGCTTATAATAGGGGCCGCTGCTAGTTGGCCTGTCAGCAGGGCTAAGAACACGCCGACTGCATATCCAGCAGAGGAGTAGGACCCTCTCCACCCCAAAAGAAAAGACATTTTGGATGGGTGCTTCTAGATACAGGCATAAAATGGGTCCAATCATTCTTTACCTTCTAACCCAATACAATCGATCAAGTTTTAACTTGTGTCTCAAGTATAAACCCGACCAACGTTTACCCTGTGTCTCAAGTATAAACCTGACCAACGCTTACCTTGTGTCTCAAGTATAAACCTAAGCAATGTTTATCATGTGTCTCAAGTATAAACCTAACAAATGTTTATCATGTGTCTCAAGTATAAACCTAACCAGTATTTATCATGTATCTCAGGTATACGATACCTACTGAAATGTGTGTTTTAATGTGAAAATATAATATTCCTCATGGAGAATGTAAGGTTTAATTTAATTTTTATCATATATATTTTTCTTTTATAATAACGATCTGTAACCGTTCTCTTTTATTATGAATAATCGAAAAAAATCAAAAAATCAAAAAATGAAACTATCCTAAGAAATGTAAAGAGCATCCCTACAATTGCACAGACGACGTTAAAAGGCACGGCTAAGATTATATTAATGATGGCGCCGAAAACATTAACATCGCCATATTGTAAAGTATAGCAACCGTGTTTAACAGTCTACTGTGCATCGTGTATTTTAGAGTTAACAAGGAAGTCTTTTGAAAATGGCAACAGAAAGAACACTTATACTCAGAATCAGGAAAAGATAGCTGAAATTCCTTGGAATAGGGCTTGGAAAACTTAATTAACACTGGACATATTGAACGCGAGGGAGACAAGGAAATGCAGTCAGCCTGACGAGTTTATGTGAAAGGATCGTGGAATGAGGGTGGGAGTTTTAGCAAAGAGAAATAAAACTGGTAAGCAATATGAAGTTGTGGAGAGCCATGATCACCTATCTATTGGAGGGATGCGGCACAAAGAAGAAGAAGCGTGATCAGGTGTTAAGCAACGACCCTACAACCACACCGATTTGTGGTGCGACGATAATGATGACAGCTGACTGATTGTACAAACAGACTTCAAAGTACCTAACATTGTGCGATCAAAAACCTTTGAAATAATGGTGCCGAAAATCGATTATAGAGATTTTTTTTACTGTAGTGTAATGGTTAATGAGTTTGTCTAGAAGACTTACTGTTGTGTACCATATTTGATTCTCATTGGGTACCACTCACTTGTAACCCTTTTCCTGATGAAGCTACGACTAGTTGCCTGGATTTCAAAGATGAAGTTAATTTTAATACAAAACCTTTTTTTTTTTTTTGTATTTTATGCTACTAATGTAAACAAAACAGGTCGTACATATCGACGACCGGGGACTCTGAACATGAACTTTGACGCACGTGAATGCCGACGATAAAGTTTTAATTGGCAAGAAAAACTGTGTCAAAATTGACTTCATGATAATCCCCTTGCCGGTCAAAACTACTAAAGTCCCAACAATCTTTCAGCGGCATTCCCGACTATGTTCGCCAATAATATTTTTGTAGGGAGCAATTCACTTAGTGAACTAGGCAGGTTCGTCTCTAAGGAAATCATTTGGCTTCCCTTGCGAAAATGATTTGAACTAATTTTAGTGTGAAAATTCTAACTCAGTCTCCGCACACTGACTTAAAGCCTAGTCTTCTTCCACTCAGAATATTCTGGCGACGAGCCTGGGACAGGATGATCGTAGAAATGTTGGCATTTCCAATATCATGTATAGTTTACTGTTAGTCCTAAATGAAGATTGATTTTGACTCCTCCATAGTGTAGCTTCTTAACATTCTCGTCTATTCTGACTCCTATCTGCTCGGCTTGGTCGGACACGCTAAAAGGAGTTCTGAATCAGTGGGGTGGGCGATTCGCCCAGGGAGAAATTTCAAGGCGAGGAAGAAAACTCTTTTAATTTTTCACGAGTTTCTCATTGCCTTCATCAGAATAAAATCGATTTAAATACTCCGACATTTTATTGAACTTTTTGGATATTGAATTACAATGTCCTATCTTAATAGAGAGAGGCTCGGATTGAGGAATCGGTAGAACCGAGTTCGAATTCTGCTCAAATCCATTACATTGACTTACGTGCTAATACCCTTGGGAAAGGTATGAATCCTCTTCTTCTCCCCCCAGCTATGGGTAAATAGTAGGGCAGACCGAGTTCTCTATCTTTGCATGGAAACCACAGAAAGAAATGGCAACCTACTGCGGGTCAGAGTCGAAAGATACATGATCGGTTACACAGAGTCGAGTCACCGTCATTTCCTCAGTGTTGCAACTGTAAGAAGTAATTTCCATCCAGACAGCTTTTTCCCAAGAATTGTTACTTTGCAGAATAAACTGAACACTTGAGTCATGAACTCTTCATGTCAAAGGTCGATAACCATTTATCTGCATAATCTTCATTTCCTACCACATTCTCTTCCCTTGGAATTTCGAACTGAACCTTTTATTTCGTCTACGGTACCATCCTTTTCAGGATGTCTCAGTTATCTCCCTTTAACTCAACTCTCCAAGTTTTTGTTCACCACTGCAGTAGCCAAGTATTGAACACTTTGGGGCAAGTCACTGGATTCAAACAACGCTTTTATTCACTGGACCATGTGTTCTTGTTCCAACCACTGAAGAAAGTCGGAACGTACAATGGCCGAAACGTCGTGAATATGGTAATAATGATGAGGACAGAAGTCCGAACAATGTAAATAATTAAATAACGATTATTCAATATTCTTTTATAGTGAATATCACACAATACAATGTTAGAGAGCCACTCAAGGTAGAGGGTTACATTCAAAATGTTAATGATGATGGAATAATATTAAAGGAAGAGAATGTGGTTGGAATGAAGATTATGAGGATAAATGACGATCGACCTTTGACATGAACATATGTTCAGGAGTTAAACTCATTCTTCATTTAGGATAATAATTAAATAATGTAAATAATTGCAATAACTCATCTCAGAAATATAGACAAACTTTATTTAAATTTACTTGAAAGGAAGTTATTAAAAATATTAAGTGCATAATGACTTGATAGATGTTTGGTTTACTTTTCTGGTTGTATTTACGTTTTGATCAAGATAGTGGCCCTGTTGATAAAGATCTCTCTAAACCGTCTTTTACAAGAAAACATTGCACTAGCCTCGTGC
Organism: Acanthosepion lycidas; assembly: GCA_963932145.1. Lineage (NCBI taxonomy): Eukaryota > Metazoa > Mollusca > Cephalopoda > Sepiida > Sepiidae > Acanthosepion > Acanthosepion lycidas. The sequence goes on from OZ010573.1 coordinate 26,345,720, forward strand.
GAAACTGGGATCAACATAAGAGATTAATATGTTTTCATTCACCACATTTATTTAAAGATTTCAATGCTAACTGTAGTATCGTATTGGAGTGCTAATGAACAGCTATGCCTATGCACCGTTGGATATATAGAAGAAGTAGCAAAATAATCAACTACGACATTTGTTATTTGATTCATGTAAGGGTCATTAAGTGCGAAGCTAACTAGTGCCAATCGCCAATGCCATTATCATTTCGATTGGTTATAATTGTGAAAACTTGGGCTTATGACCAATATCTGTTTAGATCTCTGAGATGAGGTATTATGAGGTATTATGATTACTTGCAATATTCGGCCATTTATGCTCATCTTCACTGCCATATTCACAACGTTTCAGCCGCTGTACTCTCTGGCCTTCTTCAGGGGGATTGGAATTTCGAACCGAACCCTTTATTTCACACACCGGGGTAGATTGTTCTAGTTCCACGTGCCCTGCCTCTTCCGGATATCTCAGTTATTTCACTTCAACTCAACTCTCAAAGTTTTTTTTTTCACCACTGCTGTGGCCTGATATTGAACTAACAACTCGTTGGGTCTAGTCATTGGATCTAACCAACGTCTTTATCCACTGGGCCATGTGTCCTTGTGAATATGGCAATGAAGATGAGGATAACCGTCGGAATAATGTAAATAATCATAATACCTCATCTTAGAGATATAGACAGCCATTATATCACTATAATCTAGTCACTGGATCTAACCAACGTCTTTATCCACTGGGCCATGTGTCCTTGAGGACCAGATGGTTTGACATTCGGCTCAGCTTCTGGTGAGACTTTTCTAGTCTATAATATATATATATATATATATATATATATATATATATATATATATATATATATATATATATATATATATATATATATATATTGGCATATCGGGTCCGTACCAATTCTTCAATATCTGTCTATATCTCTGAGATGAACTATTATGATTACTTGCACTGTTATTTTCATCTTCATTTTCATAGTCACAACGCTTCGGCCGTTGTATGACCCGGCCTTCATCTGATAAAGATGTTCGTTAGATACAGTAATTTAAGAAAATTCATAGGGTTGGAAGCAATGATTGTTCTGGATCTGACGAGGTATCAGCCGATACATCACATAAAAATGCTTTAGTTCTAGTTTACAGTATTTACATTGTTTTATTTAGCTTGACGTGCCTAACCGCTCGGCCACAAAGGATCGTTCGGTTGGCAAGGTCGAATTTACTGCTTATAAACTTCAATCTTCCATGAATCTCATACATTCATAACTGCTCATGGCGTATCAAATGTAAACAAATGACGTCATACATTAAGAAATGGACAAAGTCCGACAATTTATTTATTAAAGACATTTTTATGTTTAACGTTCTTTTTATAGATACAAGTATTTAAGTAAATGATCTGTTTATAATAAACAGTATTAAATAACATTTACCGGCCTGAATGTCCGAGAAATTTTCATAGAAAATATTCGTCCTTGGACAGGATTCGAACCTGCATCCTATACGGAACCGTCATTTACGCTGACGTGTCTTGACCGCTCGGCCACAAAGGATCGTTCGGCTGGTATGGCTGAATTTACTGCTTATAAACTTCAATCTTCCATGAATCTCGTACATTCATAACTGCTCATGGCGTATCAAATGTAAACAAATGACGTCATACATTAAGAAATGGACAAAGTCCGACAATTTATTTATTAAAGACATTTTTATGTTTAACGTTCTTTTTATAGATACAAGTATTTAAGTAAATGCTCTGTTTATAATAAACAATATTAAATAACATTTACCGGCCTGAATGTCCGAGAAATTTTCATAGAAAATATTCGTCCTTTGAGGCACGTCAAGCTAAATGACGGTTCCGTATAGGATGCAGGTTCGAATCCTGTCAAAGGACGAATATTTTCTATGAAAATTTCTCGGACATTCAGGCCAGTAAATGTTATTTAATATTGTTTATTATAAACAGAGCATTTACTTAAATACTTGTATCTATAAAAAGAACGTTAAACATAAAAATGTCTTTAATAAATAAATTGTCGGACTTTGTCCATTTCTTAATACATTGTTTTATGTTTATTGTCATATTCATCTTTATTGACATGTTTACGACGTTTCAGTCGTTGTACGCTCCGGCCTTCTTCAGATGATATACATTGGAATTTCTAACTGAACCCTTCATTTAGTCTACTGGGGGTAGATTGTTCTAGTTCCACGTACCTTTTCTGGGCATCTCCGTTTCAAGTATTTCCCTTTAGTAACTCAATTCTTCAAGTTTTGTTCAACTCTGCTATGGCCAGGTATTGAACTCACAACTCTTTGGTTCAAGTCACTGGATTACTTCGACCAATGCTTCTATCAACTGCTCCTTATATCACGTGCCCCTGTGAAATTAATTTTGGGGACTTATGAACGTAATGTCTCAGTAACCACATTTTTTACCAGAGCTCATATTACAATTTTTTGTTATTGTTGTTTTTCTCTAAAATTCTCTATTACTGGTTCCCATATTATATTCATGTTTATGCTTGGCCAACTTCGGATATTTTTGTGACTTAACATATCCGCTGATTCATTTTAGTATTTTACAGTAATGTTCTCTGCTTTTATTTCAACATCATCCTACAAAGGGTGGCGATCTCCCTTTCTCTCCAAACGTCGTGAATATGACAATAAAGATGAGAACAACAGTCCAAACAACGTAAATAGTTTAAATAGTTACAGTACCTCATCTCAAAACTATAGACAGGTCCTGAAGAAGGCCAGGGCGTACAACGGCCGAAACGTCGTGAATATGACAATAAAAGTGAGAACAACAGTCTGAACAATGTAAATAGTGTAAATAGTTACAATACCCCATCTCAGAAATATGGACAGATCTTAGTTCTAAGTTCTAAAAAAGAGTATTTTTTAGAATCTAGAAAACAAGTTTCAGACATTTTAGAACTAATCATGCTGATCTTTTTTAAGTGTTTGAAATCAAATTTGGAAATATAATTTCTTCGTATTTTTCACAAATTTGAGAAAATATTTTTGAGTAACATTTCAAGACTCAGGCAAATTGAAAATAGGCAGGTTATTTTTTCATAATAGATTTAATCGCACTTGGCATAAATTTACATAATTAGTGGCGATGAAGTTAATGGACCTGTAATAAAATCAGATATGAACTTGAAATAAATGGTAACACGTGGCTTGAATCATTCATGTTGAATATATTTTATTTCATTCTGTTATTTCATCAATTCCCATCGGACAACTTATGTGTGTGTGTATGTGTGTGTGTGTGTGTGTGTAACTCCAGAAACCTCATTCGGACGTGGACCGTACATTTTTGTCTGCGATGCCTGAGAGACTACCCAACTCCTTTCCGGGCTGGGTGTATCCATAACTCCCTGTAATATGGTTCTTTCCCGTGCTTGCAAAACAAGTGCAGCTGATACGGTTACAAAAAAAACAAAACAAAAAAAACAAAAAAAAAACTCAGCATAATCAGTTGTAAGAAAAAAAAAAAACAATCGTAAATATAAGTGTAAAATTTGTTCCTAGAATCTATAAAAATACCTTTTTTCCCCTTTTTTTACAACTTGGGACGAGAATACTTTTAGATTACATATCAGCAAGGTATCTCGTCAGAATCTCAAGAACTATTATTGCTGATACGTGGTTATATACTCGATGGCCATGTTGTTACTTCTCATGAACTGCCTTGATGGTCTGATGTGATATTGAGTACAAATTCTATTCTGTCATAATCTGGGGTGAGATATACTAAACCTTCTTTGAACCTTTTTCGTGCTAATGCTCTCGGTGATATGAGCGAACCTATTCCTGTCTACACTGTATCTATATCAACCAAAATGAATATAAAAAACCAAAATCTTATAAATATTATTATTATTAAAAAGTTGAAAGCTGAAAGATTTTGTCTTAGATTCTAAACTTGTTTTTCGTTTAGACAAAGATTTGAACTTCTGTACAATCTATTTGTCGAAATATCTAACACTAAGCTCTCTCTCAACTTCGCGTTTGAAACTGTTTTCGTCACAGAAAAATGTCGTGTAATCATAACTCTTTTATATGCTAGCCATTCTTTCTAATATCGTCAAACAAAGATCAAACAACATCCGTGCACGCAACCCACGAGACGACTGCGTGTGAAATTGAAATATGGTAACGAATAGAGGCAGTAATTATTATAAGATTAGCGTGCGAGATACGGACGTTATTATTGATGGATATTTTCCTCGCGTAATGACGACGACTTCAAAAACGTTCTAATGTCGTATCACGAGTGCGAATTACTGGACAAACAAATGATTCGGATTGACATCAACGAAACCAACGGAAGTGTTATGGCCCGCAAACTAGTTATTTAAGGCCCGGAACATGTATATAAACATTAAAAGAGGGGCTGAAAATGTTTAAACATAACTCATTGTGCACAGATTTTCTAAGCGCTGATTAGATGCGGCGAATGTATGGAGCACCAAGTGAGGATCGAACTCACTACTCTAGACAAGCTTGCTAACCATTACACCACGCTCATGTGCCCTAAACTCGTTGTATACAGTATGTAGATACTAAGAGAGGTTTTCACAGTCTCAGTCGATACAAAATTTAAAGCAAAAATCTCCTTAGCTCCTCGCAGAATCTGTATTCATAAAATTAATCTATATCAATTTTAAACATGCATGCGTGAGTATACTAATATATATTCAGTTTTTTTCCCACCTTCTATAAACCTTCTCCATCCAGGACGTGGGCTATCATGGCTCTCCACAATGGAAGTACAATGGTAAAAAAAGAGTAAATATTACAGAATTTGTACATTACTTTAAAAATAAAAAAAGTAGTTAAAATGCTCAAGAAGATGTTCTCTTAAGTTTGCGTTTAGCAAATTCCCTTCCCCATTGTTTATCCTTCAAATGAAATTTATAAAATATACACCGATACAAACAGATACACAAGAGGTTGCTTATTTTGACATCCCCGTTATGTAACTCATACTGTAGTATGTCTCTTTTGCTGATGACTATTAACCTGATCAAGCAGGGATTCCATGCAAAATTATGAGGTTTCGTCGTATTTCAGGAAATGAGTCAGGCCAAGAGCTTTTCAAATAATGTATTTTTGTTTGTCTGACAAGTTTACTTTTTTTCTAGCTTTATCCCAACTATATTAAGTATTGTCAAATATTTGCAGACAAAAGTTACAGCTCACCACATGACTGCAAAGATCTTAACGAAATTTTGTGCTAAGAGCTGCAAGAAAATGCATTAGATCACTTTAAAACCATCCTCTTCTTCTTCTTCTTCTTTATACAGTGTCCCTTCAAGATATGGGTGACGATACCTCCCCCAAACTTCCTGTCTTTTGACGTTCTTAATAACTTTGGTAATAGTAAGGTTTGTCATTGTAGGGTTGGCGCAGAAGGTTGGTTTTTACGTTCAAAAGGAATGAACGCTTACCGAACATTATTTTGGAAGGTTTAGTTTCTTGAATGCAAATACAAACTATACAAGTATCCCAGTTCGTGAGTTTGTAGTTCGCGATACATTCGAACGGAGAAAGAGAGAGGGCGAAAGAGGGAGAGAGGGGGATAGTGGAGTAGAGAGGGGGAGATAGGATGGGAGAGAGAGAGAGAGAGTGGGGGAAAGAGGAAGAAAGAGTCCCCTCCTTTGTAGCAGTTCTGATTATTTATTTGGTGGTTAGAGTGGAGTCGAACACACTGTCCTGCGCTCTGGCGAAAAGTCACAGAGGACTGACTTTGGCGCCCTCTTTTCCGGGGTTTATACTTAGGTCATTATTGGTTGTGGTTTACGGTGAGTGCGTATAGGATTTTCCTTCGTTTTGGTACAAGGTCTTTGATCTTTTATTTTCGCTCATCCAGGTATTTGGTTTCAGAAACGAAGATAGCTGATACACCTGTCCTTAATACGTTAATGTTAATGAAGTGCTCAGGAAATAATAAATATATGATACTTTTCGGGAGATTTAAGAAATATTTTCATTTTATTTTATTTATTAAATTTTGCATACTACTACACATGCTATTTCTCTTAATCACTGTTCTACTAACCTTTTACACAAGCTCATTAGCTATGTGGCTCGCTGCTTTCCACTTGACTCTTTTATTTAGACTCAGAAAGAGACAGCTGAAATTTCTTGGATGCATAATGAAGAAAGAGCGCTTGGTGAATTTGATACTCACAAGACATATTGAAGTTAAGAGGGATAGTAGAAAAAGCGAGTAACAAGTTTGTGTAAATAGACAGAACAGGGATGGAGAGGAATAGCGCAAGGACAAACTTTATTAAGATCTACAAAGAATAAGATGTTGTGGGGAACCATGATCTTCTACGTTCTGAAAGGACTCGGTATATAGAAGAAGATTATGTATCCAGAATTCATAGGTTACTTAATTTTGCGCGGTGAGCTTATCAAAATCGTGGTCAGACTGTATTATCATTTTTTCAGATTGTAGTTTCGGTCTCAGAGAAACTGAGGATTGTATTTAACGTTTGTTTGCACGGAAAGCTACAAAAAAACCCAAAAAACCCCCGAAAATATGCTCTTTATAAGATACAGTGGAAGGACGAAACATTTTTTTTATAATGACCTCATGCTGGAAATATAAAAACTTTTAAAGAGATATAGAAATGTCGTTATAAAATTCATTCCTTTCATTTCACTGATTCTCTCCGCCCATGAAACTGTTGAGGAAATGGACGGCATGCATTACCAGTAAAGAAAGTTGGTTGCTCTCAGTTTAATGATAATAAAACAGGCATTATCTTATCTTGTCACGAGGAGAATATGGCGAATACTCGGAAAAGTGTATCGGCCGGCAGCCATGTTTCCGGAAGTTTTAAGCACGCAAAAAAATAATTCTTACTATCATTAATATGCAAATAATCCTTAACAATGACAACGTTTTGTCACCAAAGGCGCATGCGTGGTGGTGTTGCGGGTGGTTATATTGACCCACAAACAGATATTGAATGACGGAAGACAACAACAAACAAAACAAAGACTTAACTATAAAAATATATTGTCAATTTTATTTTCGTTAAAGAAAATACATTAACAAAAATAAGGTTACAGTGAACTGAGCAAAAATATTTCTACGTATTTATGTAGAGAGAGAGAAGAGTTTTGAAGAGTATTATCCTGAGAAAGACAGTTTCCTGGTTGATTAGAAACGTCCGTTTTACTGCCGTAGAGTAGTTTGTCCTGAAAACGACAGTTTCGTAGCCGTTAAGAAATATTATCGTAGCCGTTGAGAAGCTTTGTTCTAAAAAAGAGCAGTTTCGTGGCCGTTGAGAAGTGTTGTCCTGAAAACGACAGTTTCGTAGCCGTTAAGAAATATTATCGTAGCCGTTGAGAAGCTTTGTTCTAAAAAAGAGCAGTTTCGTGGTCGTTGAGAAGTGTTGTCCTGAAAACGACAGTTTCGTAGCCGTTAAGAAATATTATCGTAGCCGTTGAGAAGCTTTGTTCTAAAAAAGAGCAGTTTCGTGGTCGTTGAGAAGTGTTGTCCTGAAAACGACAGTTTCGTAGCCGTTAAGAAATATTATCGTAGCCGTTGAGAAGCTTTGTTCTAAAAAAGAGCAGTTTCGTGGCCGTTGAGAAGTGTTGTCCTGAAAACGACAGTTTCGTAGCCGTTAAGAAATATTATCGTAGCCGTTGAGAAGCTTTGTTCTAAAAAAGAGCAGTTTCGTGGCCGTTGAGAAGTGTTGTCCTGAAAACGACAGTTTCGTAGCCGTTAAGAAATATTATCGTAGCCGTTGAGAAGCTTTGTTCTAAAAAAGAGCAGTTTCGTGGTCGTTGAGAAGTGTTGTCCTGAAAACGACAGTTTCGTAGCCGTTAAGAAATATTATCGTAGCCGTTGAGAAGCTTTGTTCTAAAAAAGAGCAGTTTCGTGGCCGTTGAGAAGTGTTGTCCTGAAAACGACAGTTTCGTAGCCGTTAAGAAATATTATCGTAGCCGTTGAGAAGCTTTGTTCTAAAAAAGAGCAGTTTCGTGGCCGTTGAGAAGTGTTGTCCTGAAAACGACAGTTTCGTAGCCGTTAAGAAATATTATCGTAGCCGTTGAGAAGCTTTGTTCTAAAAAAGAGCAGTTTCGTGGCCGTTGAGAAGTGTTGTCCTGAAAACGACAGTTTCGTAGCCGTTAAGAAATATTATCGTAGCCGTTGAGAAGCTTTGTTCTAAAAAAGAGCAGTTTCGTGGCCGTTGAGAAGTGTTGTCCTGAAAACGACAGTTTCGTAGCCGTTAAGAAATATTATCGTAGCCGTTGAGAAGCTTTGTTCTAAAAAAGAGCAGTTTCGTGGCCGTTGAGAAGTGTTGTCCTGAAAACGACAGTTTCGTAGCCGTTAAGAAATATTATCGTAGCCGTTGAGAAGCTTTGTCCTAAAAAAGAGCAGTTTCGTAGCAGCTGAGAAGTGTTGTCCTGAAAAAACAGTTTTGTCGTCGTTGAGAAATGTTGTTCTGAAAAGGTCAGTTTCGTAGCCGTTAAGGAATATTATCGTAGTCGTTGAGAAGCGTTGTCCCAAAAAGGGAAGGCGTTGAGAAGTGTTGTCCTGAAAAGGAGTTTTGCAGCCGTTGAGAAGTGTTATCTTGAAGAGGGCGGTTTTTTAGTTGCTGAGAAGTATTCTGAAAAGCACAGTTTTGCAGGCGTTGAGGAGTGTTGTCCTTAAAAGGAAAATTTTGCAGCCGTTGAGAAGTGTTGCCCTGAAAAGGATAATTTTGTAGCCGTTTAAAAGTATTGTACTGAAAAGGATGGTTTTGTAGCCTTTGAAAAGTTTTCTCCTGAACAGAGCTTTTTCGTAGCATTTAAGAAGTATTGTCCTGAGAACGACAGTTTTTGTTGTCGTTGAGAAGCGTTGTGTTGAAAAGAACAGTTTCATAGCTGTTGAGAAGTGTCGCCGTGAAAGGGAGAGTTTTATTGCACACCGTTGCTGCTGGCGGGGATGGCTGCCCGGAACCGCATGTCTCGTCCTCCTCTGTTTGGCCCAGTTTTTCCTGAAATGACGTTTTGGTAATCACCATTGTTGACAGTGATAATTCGGGTTCGTTATTTGGTGAATCAGGAAAGAGTTTTGACATTTATACTATTGTTCACCAATACAAGTCCCAAGACTCACTCAAGGTAGAGTGTTTTTAAATGAGGTTGTTGAGACACACAGGGAGGGAGTAAAAGTGACATATTATAAGGATATGTAGGATAGATAATTATTGACCGATAACTTGAAGAGGCAAAGATTGTAGTGATTGCAGAAAAATCCTATCTGGAATCCGTTTCACAATGCACCGCTCATGGGAAGAAAGTATTTGAGTGTGACTTCCTCTTTACCAGTGGAATATAAAAAGAATGAGGGTGAGTTGAAACTGGCTGTGAAGGTCTGGACTGGTGGAAATAGAAATGTAGTTCGCCCGAACATGTGCCATGAAAATGGCGACAGAGTAGCAATAGGCTAGTAATGTTTCGACAGTGAGAAAACATGGAAAACAGTTCATCACTCACAAGGCCGCTCAAAATCGGTTTAAAATTCGGGAATCGGAGAATTTTTCCTGGACTGATCTGACAATTTACTAAATGTTGTAACTTAGGGAAGATTACTGAATAGAATAATCAAACGAAGGTTGGTAATGAACGACAATACTTAGGACAAGAACAACACACATAAGATTCGCCAGCAGGACGTAGAAGAAGTAGTCAACTGCTAGAAGTGAGTCAAGGGAATTCCACAATGAATCTTCAACTGCAGGATATCTACCAACCGTTCCACGCAGTCAGATGTGGCACAAGGCTGAGTTTAATGTGGGATAACCGAGTCCGTAGACTCCGTATAAAACGGGGTCGGGTAGCTGTTTCCCGAGACGTGACTCTGCCCTTTGACATAGCCTCATCTGGTGGTCCTCTCTGCCGGGAAGCAGAGAGTTTGACCAGCACAGCTGGGGATGAATCTTCAACTGCAGACCAACATAGAGTATTTACTACTATATTTATGTGAATGGGGACATCTCCATTATCGGTCCGTATGTATGCTTCAACACTAAATTCGAATTACACAAGCTAATTTTGTTTTTACATCTATTGCTTCATACGATATAATATCTACGTTAATTTTATACTTACTGGGTGCTAATCAATGTTAAGTTTATCAAATAATATTTTGTTCATATAAGATATTTCTTTACTGGATAAACTTAAACGTAAATCTCTAGAAGACATAATATTAAAATAAACACGATAGAAAGGAGTGGCTTCATACTGGAAGGCGGTGTTACCTGTAAAATATTCAGAAATGTTTATCATATCAATGGGGCTACTTTTAATGGCGTCTCCATAGAAATGTAATTTTATTGATGAATCGATTGTGCTACTACATCCACGTGATCTGCAAAGCGACTAGCGCAGGTCAATTAGAATGGACCGACTGGCGGATGTTACTGCTAACGTCATGGCGTCCAATGACGTCAGCAATTTATTTACCTTTGAACGCCAAAAAAAGAATAGTAGAAGAATGAAACCAAATCGCCGGAAGATATTTGCGATTTTGTTTCGTCTGCGCATGCTCATGGAGGAAGAAAGGAAAGAGGAGATTATATCAAGGATATGTTAATAGCCGTTTATTTATTTGTTATATTCTAAAGGTTTTTTGATTATTTAATGAAGTACGTCAAAGCAAATTTTATCTATCTATCTATCTATCTATCTATCTATCTATCTATCTATCTATCTATCTATCTATCTATCTATCCCAGTCTGTTCATATCTATCTATCTATCTATCTATCTATCTATCTATCTATCTATCTATCTATCCCAGTCTGTTCATATCTATCTATCTATCTATCTATCTATCTATCTATCTATCTATCTATCTATCTATCTATCTATCCCAGTCTGTTCATATCTATCTATCTATCTATCTATCTATCTATCTATCTATCTATCTATCTATCCCAGTCTGTTCATTATCTATCTATCTATCTATCTATCTATCTATCTATCTATCTATCTATCTATCTATCTATCTATCTATCCCAGTCTGTTCATATCTATCTATCTATCTATCTATCTATCTATCTATCTATCTATCTATCTATCTATCTATCTATCTATCTCAGTCTGTTCATATCTATCTCAGTATGTAACTACATTAGATATAAATTTTCATATGGATGCTATGCACGGCGTTCAGAAATTTTTTAAAGTATCCTTTGCATACACATGTTCCCTCAGATTAACGATTGAAAATGACTTTAAATCCGATCCCTAATCAGACACTATATAGATTAACACAGAAAATATCACAAAGAAATGTTGGTTTTGTTATTTGCTCTCTTCATCAAATAACAAAAAAACAAATCACGTTAAGATTTCCAACTGCAGCAACAACTAAAATGGATAGCACATGTAACTAGAAAAGCAAAAAATTATACCAGTAATCAGCTCACTTTTCACACTGTCTTAAACATAAGGTTAAAAAGGAATCTCCTAACAATATTAGAAATGGATATAACGTTTAGTAGGCTTTAGAAGTGAATTTATCTGAAAAAATGTTTTAATAAAATTGTTATAAATTTCAACCGAAAATAACACTAATTTTTCGGTCAATAAATGCCGAATGCTTCCCTTATGGAAACGCTTAATTTCACAATTACTATTATCTATCTGCTTGACTTTTCATAGCTAATCTATTCAGTTCATATCTATCTATCTATCTATCTATCTGAATCTGTTAATATCTATCTCAGTCTGTTCCTATCTATCTATCTATCTATCTATCTATCTATCTATCTAACCCAGTCTGTTTATATCTATGTTCATTGAAAATAGATTACGCGTTTCGCCTTTCTATGCTTCATCAGAGCACAATGAAATAAAGAAATATGTGTGTTTGTGTGTGCGCGCTTACGTTTGTACATTTGTGTGTGTGTGTGTGTGTGTGTGTGTGCTTAAATAGTAATTTGCTAATACTCATTTTCCCGCTAAGCTGACATTTCTCAGGATGGAAGAAAGAACAAAATTGTGTGACTTTTTTTACAAAAGCCGATATTTTTTTTTAAGCTATCTTTTCTTTAAAATTTTCTTGTTCTTGTCAAAATTTGCTTGTACATTCTCCCAGCTTTTCTGCTTTGAATTTAAGGTAAATCCTTATCTTATTTTTTTTTTATACGAGTCAATGTTTTCATAATAAATTTGGTATTAGCCACCTAAATGTTGCTAAAATGTTCATTATATATTGATATGTGTAATATGTCATGTGAGTTTCAAATGTCTGTCTTGTCTAGTGTGGCAGGTTTTATTATGCAGCGGGAATTTTTATCTATGACGAACGCCCAAAAGTATATACCAGAATAAATTATTTTTCAAATTTCACGTTAATTTGGGCTTCTACGCAATCTATATTGCCGTGTCGTACCATGGAGAGGAATCGGCTATTACCATACCGCGCTGGCCGGGGGCCTGTTGTTAGGGGTGGATGTGATCTCTGTCTGGAGCCTCTGACACAACCTTTCCAACATTGTTGAATGTGCTTGGCTTAGCTTGAATCATCCTTGGCCGTCGCAAGCACGCTTCGTCACTGTGCCAAACTTTGTCTTTTTATCATTGTTTGGAGCCACAGTTAAAACGCGAATGTAGTTTATCGTCATACCAGGTAAGAAGGCTTTCATGTTGCCTTTTTCACTATTTTTAATTCAAAGTTGTCTAAAAAGACTGGTTGTCATTAAAAGTTGGAGAGTCGTGTCTACTCTGCTATTTAAGGCATAGTTAAGGTGGCGGTGAGGATAAAAACTGGTGCATACCTTTTGATATAATGGAATATGCGTACACCTGTGTTCCCTCTCACTGGAATATGATTGGCTGGTGTCCGTCACAAATACCGACGGACGTGTAGGAGAGTCAAAGAGACTTAGTCTGAGAGCTAAGTCTATAACGATGCCCACTAGATTACGCCATTGATCTACATTTCTTACCTGCGACTACGACGCGTACCAGTCGATTACTGCTACCGTATTCTACTTGGTTATTGTAGCCAAAACCACTTCAAATATGTCCCTTTCCGGGATATATCACATTTCTCAGAGGTATTAGTACGAAATTAACACAACAGACTAGAACGAAACTTGAATTGGGATCGTGGATTTCATTTCCCTCACCGGTAACCGTTACATTGACATCTGATTATTATTTCCCGGAAATAACGTCTGGATTATTGTTATAGAATAGTTCCGTTTAGTATAAGCCATAGGTGCGGATGGTGACATGGATAGTATCACGCAACGAGAAATCAGCAATCCGAGTTCGAATTTCAGTTAAATTCGTTACGTTCACTATCTTTCTATCTATCTATCTAAAATAGGATATAGAATCCCAACAAAGTTTAAAGAATATGACAAATGGAAAAATATTCATTGAAAATAGATTACGCGTTTCGTCTTTCTATGCTTCATCAGAGCAAAACGAAAGAAATAAATATATGTGTGTTTGTATGTGCGCGCTTACGTTTCTGTGTGTGTGTATGCTTAGATAGTAATTTTCTAATACTCATTTTTCCGCTAAGCTGACATTTTTCGGGGTAGAAGAAAGAACAAAATTGTGTGACTTTTTTTATAAAAGCCGATATTTTTTTAGGCTGTTATCCTTTCTTTAAAATGTTCTTGTTCTTGTCAAAATTTGTTTATACATTCTCCCAGTTTTCATTCTCCAAACATTCCTGGGAAAGGTGTGATTCCATCTTTCCCTTGGTTGGCAACTCAGAGAAGGATAAGTCCGAATTCAATCTCATACGTATCCCTAGCGAATGCATACGATGCGGCCAACCAAAAAACTATGTTCCGATCTAATGAATGGATAAAGAAACAAAGTAACTGCCGTGAGGTGCCCAATGAGGATTGGTTTGAATACTCTTATACTAGCTAATGGGTCAGCTAGGTTACCTCTCTTACATTTCTCTCTTCAATAGAAGCCTTCATTTTACTTTTATTTGCGCAAAAGAATTAAATGTAAATAATTTAAATCTAGTTAATGAGTCAAATAATGTGCCAGCTCTGAATGAAAGATTGAGTTCATTCTTTAATCTTATCTTTTATTCAGCCATTTCTTTCAAACAAACTGACCCAAAAATCAGCAGTTCATACCTTAGTTAAAATAGGGTACTTATCTTATCAGATAATTTTAGGTAGAAGCAGACCTCTTTACCTCTTCTCTCTGTATTTAATTCTCGCCAAAAGCATAAGGAATAAAACGCAGTTACAATATGATAGACGAAAATACATACGAAAATACACTAATAGAGTACTAGTTTGCCATAGCTCCCACACACACATATGTGTGTATATATGACCGAGAGGTAACAAACTAGACTTGATATACCGCCAGCTCTTCACAAATTTTGTTATCTCACCGAGACTCGTTGGTACAGTCGGTATGACGCTTGCATCATATCGTAACGGTCCAGGTTCGATTCTTGGTAGTGGATGCGCACTGCTGATGAGTCCCAAAATAGGACGAAACGGCCATCCAGTGCTTTCAGCATTCTGTTGAAAGTTCTTCTAGATATGATCATTTAGGGCACTTCGACGTGGTGTAATGGTTAACAAGCTTGTCTCGCAAGAACAATTACGACTGAGTAGTGAGTTCGATTTTCAATGAGCGCCCCATACTTTCGGCCTTGTGCCACGTGTAAAATATGCTTAGAAAATCATGTTGGGCACCTCGAGCCGGTGTAATGGTTAGCAAGCTTGTCTTGCTAGAACAATTACGCCTGAGTAGTGAGTTCGATCCTCACTGGGTGCCGCATACATTCGGCCTTGGGCCACATCTAAGCTTCGCTTGGAAAATCACTATATATATATATATGCAATGTCAATCGTTATCTACTGCCCTCCTGATTACTCTTTTTTTCTTCTAGCTCATTAGTAATGTTTCTGTTTCTAATTCTTCCACATCCAGTAACCCCTTGTGTCTTAGTGGCTTTACTTCCTTGACTGGGGTGAACTCGATTCAAAATATATATATATACCAGGGAAAGTCAGAAATTATCCGCACTCTTGTCTAAAGATTTATGATGGCGAAAGTGCGAATAACTTTTATACCTACCATCGTGTATGAAGACTTAATGGATTTATTTTTAATAAAGGGGGTCTCAGTTCGAAATTAGAAGAAGAGTAACGCCACAGCATACAACGGCCGAAACGTCGTGAATATGATGGGAAGAACAGTCGGAACAATGTAAATATAATATAATAATTAAAATACCTAATCTCCGAAATATAGACAGATATATACAGATTTCTTCAAACGATATTATAGTGAATAATTGTATTTGAAATAGACGCCACATTTCATATATTTTTTAATTAAACAGTGTATGGTGATAAATCTTAACTCTAAACCGTCCATTGCTGATTTGCAGTTTCTTCGTGTGTATTAATTTAAAGAAAAACAGACCACTTTAAGACTCCGCTTGTAATAATTTATTTCAACAGAGAATTTTATTTTTCTCTGGATCTTCAGACTTCACTTTCAAAAGGTGAAACGAAAAATGAATTTAAAATTTACACTTTTGACGGGCAAATTATTACAAATGGAGACGTAAAGTGGTCTGTTTTTCTTTAAATTAAATTATTCACTTTGACTTAACATTGAGCTCTCAGGATTTCTTTGGCATTATCCATACGAATTACCAAGATTTGACAAATCAACCATAGCGAGATTCAAACCCGGGTCTCATGGTCAAAAAGCGAACGTTCTAACCAATCGGACATAGTTTTAGCCGACGCGTTTCGTCCATCAGGGCAAAAAAAATGAATTCATTTGAACAAAGTATCTATGAACAACAACAAAAAAAAGAACATTAAAAGTCAATGGCGTAATTTTCCAGTTGACCCAATTGAATAAATATGGGCGTTTATAAACAACATTTCATTTTAGGGTACTTTGTTCAAATAAATTTATTTTGTTTATTACATTGAAAAAGTCTGCAGTGAAGGAAACGCCTCAGCTAAAACTACATAATGTTTTCCTATTGTCTTTTTCCATTTATATATATATATATATATATGTGTGTGTGTGTGTGTGTGTGTGTGTGTGTGTGTGTGTGTGTGTGTGTGTGTGTGTGTGTGTGTGACGGGGCACCTCGACGTGGTGTAATGGTTAGCAAGCTTGTCTTGCTAGATCAGTTACTGCTGAAAAGTGAGTTCAATCCTCACTGGATGCCCCATGCTTTCGACCTTGTGCCACATCTAAGCTTCGCTTGGAAAATCTTTGGGCACCTCGAGGTGTTGTAATTTGTCTAGCTTGTCTCGCTAGAACAATTACGACTGAGTAGTGAGTTCGATCCTCACTGGGTGCCCCGTGCTTTCGGCCTTGTGCCACATCTGAGCTACGCTTGGAAAATCCCTATATATATGTGTGTGTGCATGTGTGTGTATATAAGAGAAAGAAGAACGAATCGAATATCAATTCAAACCTTCACAGCATTGAATTAAAATAGGGCTCACTATAGTAGTAGAGCTATAATTGTTTATTATAGGATATTACATTCGAACATATGTAAACCACTACATCAATGCATCCATGTTTCTATGCCTATCATAGCATCTCATCAGTCTTTGATGTAGCGGTTTACATACATTCGAACGTAATATCTTATAATAAAGAAGATATATATATATATATATATATATATATATATATATATATATATATATATATATGAGGGAGAATGAATATATATAAACTCTATATATCAGATTAATGGTGTGTAACCGAATGACTTATGTTACACGTTTCGATCTTCGAAAGGACTTCAAACTAATAATACTTAATTTGCAGGACGAAATGCGTAACAGGATTCTTTCCATTTTGTCATTCAGTTACCCATCATATTATTATTATTATTATTATTATTATTATTATTATTATTATTATTATTATTATTTTCTTTGATTTCTGGCGTTTACACATTTCTTTCCGGGTCTCGCCCAGGGACCTAGGGTTAGAAATGGCATCATGACACTTTCCACTGACAAAAAAAAAAAATAAAAAAATACATAGATAAAGCCCTTCGTAAAGTGTGGGCTGAACTTGTCAGAACAATTTTTTGTATCTCTTTGAGGTATGGATTTCCAGGAATCCCTTCAATTAGTCTACTGGAATCTTTTCCAACCAGTCCTAGGGCTCCAACTACAACAGGGATTGTTGATGTTCCCATATGCCACATTTTTTAGATTTCTATTTCAAGGTCATTATTATTATTATTATTATTATTATTATTATTATTATTATTATCTCTTATTTCGTTTTGCATATTTTACTCCCAATTCATTGATAGTTTTGAATACAAATATTTGTTAATTAGGCCAACAGCGGATAAATGAAAATGCAGTTGGTTATTTCGCGTATGCTGAAGTCTTATTGCATTCAATTAATCACTGTAATGTAAGAAAAAGAAGAAACTGTGCTAAGTTCTTTGTTCTTTATGTATCGTTGATTCAAGTTTTATAATTGCTTCACTTTGCTTTCCCGCTTTTGGAGAGAAAAAAAAAACTGACTGCACTGTAGCGGAAGTGATAAAAGATAAACGGAAGTGTTAACAGATAAAATGTGTGGGGATAATTTGCCCTCATTATACGAAAGGTGTTGATAGAAAAGTCTCGATAATTTTTCTAATCTAGATGACCTGTGCATGCCAACAGATAACGATCGTTGAAGTTAGAGACTGAAATCTCTAGACAGCCTAGCTCATCGCTAAACCCTGACTCAAATTGAAGATAGAGAAGGAATGAGCATGTTTTATGTGCAAGAGAGATGTGGGAGTGAGAGAAAAAAGAGGTGTTAGAAAGAGAAAGAACGTCATTGGTGCCATTCGAATATAAAAAGTAAGGAACGAAAGAAAAGGAAAGCTATAAGAAGAGAATATGAGAGAAGGGAATATTCTTCAAACTCAGTGCACCTGGTTTTAGCTTCCCTTGTCAATCACCGACCGGTTTTTAACTTCCCTTCTCTTGCCTCTTTATTTTGGGTCAGAGATTTCTTTCTCTTGTTTCTCTACTGTCAGCCAGAGCTTTCCTTCTCTACTGTTGGTTAGAGTTTTTCTTCGCTTGTCTCTATGGCCGTGTTCACAACGAAGTGTCAGTTTTTATTGCCACAATGAAAGGTTACTAAAAAGACATTTTTGACTGAAATATTTATTCTCTCCATGTGCTAGATATCAGTGTTTCTTCTTTTACGTGCCGTGTTCCTTCATGGCGTGAGCGATCATGGCTCTCCCCGACCTCGTATTTTAGCCCTTAGGTATGTTTGTACTTTTGACTAGACCCCCTCCCAGCCCCGTGCAACGGTTCTGCTATCTATTCACACTAGCTCATAAGGTAGTTTACCTGCTGCCTTCCCCTGACCCTGTTTGCATTCGATATGTCCTGTGAGTATCAAATTCTCCAAGCCCTCCTTCCTCATGTGTCCAATAAATTTCAACTGTCTTTTTGTGAGTATAAGAGTCCTTTTTTGGTTCCATTTTCCTTGAAACCTCTTCGTTGCTTACGCGCCCCGTCCATGGTATTCTCCGCAGCCTTCTGTAGAGCAACGTTTCTGTTGCCTCAAATTTCTTTATCTGTTCTGGGACAGTTGCGTATTGAACATTTGTGGCCCGGACAATTGCACACCAGACAATTGCGTTTCTAGATAAATGAGTCCCTGGGTAATTGCGTACCTCTGATAATTTTTTGAAGCTTTTAAAGGCAATTACCATAAATTTTGAAAAAAGCAATGTAGCAATCATGAATTTTTCAAAAAAGAATAAAAGGAATAAAATATAATTAAATTAAAATTAAATTAAATATAAAAAAATTTAAATTTATTTTTGTTTGAAATGCGATGACAGATTAACAGTGTTGCAAAATCGCTAGTAGATTTTTGTTTCATCGGCGTTTTTCTTATGATAGTGGTAGCTGTAATTTTCCTCATTCACAAATATTTTCCCACCAGTGTTTGATTTTCGGAACATAGCCGTGGGTCCCAAATAAAAATATAATCTATAAAATCCAGAATCTATTAGATGCTTGTGGTATGCACTGCTAGAGTGAACAGAAACTGCTCGTTTAATTTTCTCTTGCTTTAAAAAAGAAATTTTTCTCTCTTTTTTATTTATGATGACTATCTTTGTGCTTGTTTAGAGTAATTAAAGATATTGGTGTGCTAGACGTATATCAAACAACTCTTTAAAAAATGGTAACTTCAAAAATTATCAGAGGTATGCAATTATTCAGGGACGCATTTGTCTAAGGACGCAATTGTCTAAGGACGCAATTGTCTGGTACGCAAATGTCAAGTACGCAATTGTCCGTTCAACCTCGTCATCATCTGTGAGGAAATTGGGCTGCATTCTCTGCCCTCTGCCATACAAGAGGATTGATATTCTATAACAGCTTCTCAGGACTTAGCTTAGGTTTTGGAAGACATCTTTTGTTATTCCAATGCCAGTTCGGATTTCGCTGTCACATTTTCCCTTCCCTGCTTAAAAAATCCCCAGATATTTAAACTTCTGTAATTGTTTGATGTTGATATTTCCAATTCGTAATTCACATTTTAGATTTTTTTTTTCTTTCGCTAACAGACATATATTTTGTTTTATTGCAACTGATGGTTAGTCCTTTCTTCTCGCTTTTCATAACTCCCGTGTCTAGGAGGTCCTGTAGTTTTCCTTCTGTGCTCATCATCAACACAGTGTTATCTGTGTATCTAATATTGTTATGGCAGCGCCCACCGATAATAAGTTCTACCAGAGTTTCAAGTTCTTTTAGGATAGCTTCGCAGTATACGTTGAATAAGTCCGACGAGAAGACACATCCTTGTCTTACGCTTCTTTCTGTTTTTTTGTACCTACTCAATTCATTTTCTATCCGTATGCAGGCGGTTTTCTCCCGGTATAAATTCTGGATTATTGTAACATTTTTCCGATATGAATCGAGTTTTCTTAACAGTTCAAATAGATCTTTTTGTTGTAATTTATCAAATAAAGCTTTCTCCAATATCATCACATTCATAAATATAGCATTTTTTGTCCCGTTTTTTTCAACAAAGCGGCATTGTTCTTGTCCGATCTTCAGTCTAAATGTTGATTTTCAAAGCAAGCCCGTTAAGCTTATATTTTTTTTACTCAGTTTCTTGCAGTGTGTGCTTATAAGACAAGCGTAGTAAATTTCAACAAATAACTAAATGTGGCCTATTTACTGATTGGTATAACCCTGTATTTCTAACAGGGGTCAGAGTTCGGTGTACGAGTTTGGAATTTTTAAAAATTAATTGATTTTCTCGGTACGCGGGTGAAAGCAGGCTTTACCTTTTTGGCGCAAAACGTTCTTTTGATTTTCAACTAATGTATTTTGCATTGTGTTGCACTTAGCTAAACTTAATAAATATCAAGAAAGATAATGAGCTCGAGGCAAAAAAAGAAAAGAGAAAAAGAAAAAGGGAAAAAGAAAATAGAAAAGAAAATGAAAAAGGAATAAAGAAAAGAAAACGAAAAAAGGATAGAAAAGGAAAAGAAAAAAACGAAAAGGTAAAATGAAATAGAAAAAGAATAGAAAACAGGAGAAAAAAAAAGAGAAAAGAAAAAGAAAGGAAAAAGGGAAAGTAGTATAAAATAAATGATAAAAGAAAAATAAAATAAAAAATAAAATGAGGTAGAAAAATATAAAGAAAAAGAAAACAGAAAAAGAAAAGAAAAAACGAAAAAGTTAAGATGTAATAAAAAAAGAAATATAGAAAGCAAAGAAAAGAAAAGGAAAAAAGAAAAGAAAAAAAAGAGCAAGGTAATAGAAGGTAAAGAGAAAGGGCAGATAAAAGTGAATGAAGTAGGAACGAAAGTAGCAAAAATCGACAGTAAAGATGGAGGACATGAAAAGAAGAAAAAATACACAAGTTTTGAATTCTATTTCACATGAGAAATAATGTTGGCTTTGTCCAGTACTTCAAACAGCCAGCACAAATAAAGAGACATCAGTGCATAAAGACACACACACACACATACACAGACACACACATATACACACACATACACACACATACACACACACACACACACACGCTTCGGTTCCCATTATGCACACGCAACCATCTTCATACAGGCCTTTGATGACGTCACAAGAAGACATTGAGCAACAGATTCTACTGAAGTGCCACTCGACATAATTTATATGATTCCCGTTTGAAAAAAGAAAAAAGAAAAAGAAAAAAGCGAGAAGGGTGAAAAAATGGTCTTGGAATGCACTTTTACTAAACATTTATCGAGGGTGATTCAATCTGCTTTATAGCCAAAAGATGGAGTGAATCGTACCTCTTGCAAATAAGCTACATTCAAAGATAACACAAAAGCCGATCAGACCACATGGGTATCGCGGCTATTACAAATACATTAATATATATTTTACTGCTGCGGAAGAGGCATAAGCTAATCTCATGGGATAAAATAAAGGATGAAAGACTGCTATATCATTTATGCATGCGGGATGTAGTGCATTGCCTAGAAAATCAGCATTGATCTTTGTTTTTTTTTCTAACCTCGAACGACAACCACTGGCATTGATTGGAAACTATCACAGCATTTTTGTTTGATAATTATGGTTATTCACAACTCAAACGGATGTTAATATGGTACAAGGCCACATGAGAGATTATATTGGGCTGATAATATTAATAACATAGTAGATTGGTTCCCCTATCGCCCTGTTCACGCTCTTCTCCGGTCTTTAGATCAGTAGAGCCGTATTTCTTGTTTAGGACAACATTTCTGGTTCCTTCTAAAGACCGCTTCAGTTCTGTATTCCTAATGGCTGCGTTTGAACTTTGAAATTTTATTCAGTATTTATTTCATTTTATTTTGTTTTTTTTCTCTCTTCCGCCAATTTGGGTAAATAGGGTCACCTATCGACCGGTTCATACTCCTCCTCCGTCTTTTGAACAGTAGTAGTAATTTATCTTTATTTTCTGTTGAGGATTGGGCTTCCGGTTCCCCCTAAAAATGTGCTTCAGCTCTATACTCCTAACGCTTGTCTATTCCTACACTAATATAACTCCACACAGTAACCCTCTACCTTAAGTGGCTCTTGGGCTTTATATTGGGTGAACATAAGTAAAAAGACAAACAAAAACACTTTAAACACCTTATATGGGAAGGGTAAATTTTTGGCAAGCATACAAACCTTTATCCTAGAAAGTAACCAGTTGAAACAAGGCGAAGTCGTTAAGTAGGTTTTGAGCGTTCATTTGGCAATTAATGAATAAAGTTTCCTATAGTGTCTGCAACTTTAAAAGACTCATTAATATAGCTAACATTGTTCGGACGCACAAATTTCTTATTTATACAGCTTCTTTTGTTCCTTTCCGTTTGAATTTCTAGGATGAGGAGTTATCATTATTTACATTATTGGCATGTCGACATGCATACTACAATTTGACTACAATAACCAGAATTATTTAAAAAAAAAAACAAAAAAAAACTAGGAATATGACGATGTTTCAGTGTTGGGAATATATTTTTCCATTATGAACAATATCAAGTTTTGTACTTTTGAACATCCATACTGTACATGAGACGGATATACATTTAAGTGAGCTAACTCAACAATCATCTGACATGAGTTGAACACATTACATTGTAAAGAAATGCATTTTTCACTATATTAATAAGTAAGAAAAAAATCTACTTAAGAAATCATTAAATTAATTAATTTTTGTCGAATCCAATATTTTAACAACTTTATTTTTAGAAGATGTTTTAATCATAGACTTTCAGATATCAATCATGGCTTTTAATAGAATTGAATCTCGGATCATAATAGTTAATATTAATGATAATGGTAATAATGGTTTTCCTAATAAGGAAAAAATTGACATTCATTAGCCGAGCATCCAGTAATAATTTCGGTTGAAATTTATGAATTTTTTCTATTAAAACAATTTTTCAGGAAAATAGGTTTCTCAAGTCCGTTAACCAATACTGATCGGGGTTTCCTTCCTAAGTAGAGTGGATTGTCAACATCTTGATTATGTCATTCATTTTTTTTTTCGTGTTACACGTACTATACATTTTAGTTGTTGCTGCTGTTGAAAGTCCTTAAATGAGGCGGTTTCTGGTATTTTGTGCAATTCTTTGTGATTCTGTAGGCTCAACCCACGAGGTTCGAGGAAGCATGGTCCTCAGTAAAACCTACAGGGTTAATTTCCCAAAAGCCATTTTCAATCACTGATCTGAAAAAGCGGTTATATACAGCTGACAGTTTAGATATTCCTGAACGAGTTTGGCGCCATGTATGACATCCATATTAAAATCTCGATCTGACGAGTCTATTTAAGATCATGACTCGAGATTTTAGGCTTTTTAGCAATTTGCGGTGTTGGGCAAAACTACACCGAGTGACCTCTATTCTATGCTCAATTACTTTATCTCCTATACTAAATTTGTTAGAAATGATTCATTCACCGACGTATTAAAATGTTTCGTATTTATTGATTTCAAAATGCCTGTAATGGATTCAAGGTAGGTGCCATTACTACTTTCATTCCATTTCCAGGACCGCTGTCTCCTGTTAGCTGATTTCTTTGAGATGTGGTATTAAATAATAAGTATTAAATAATAAGTGCCCATCTCCTTATATCTGTGCTTGTATATGCGCAGGGCAAAGTTTAATCTAGGAGATTAAATTGATCGGGGCTATGTACGTAAAAGTAATTTTTATTTTTTATCGTCAACATTCTTCTATTTTCATGCAATTCAAACCAAAATAAAACTTCAATGAACATATTGCTATTATTACAATACCTATTTAAAAGAAACAAACTATGACAAATGCTACATTTTGTAATGTTTTATTATATCTACCGAGTTGAAGTGAGTAACAAATTTAAAAATTGTAATAACCCTCATTTACCACCGCTTGATGAGATGCGATGATATGCAGTGAAACATGAATGCATTTGTGTTGCGGTTTTACTTATGTTCAAATGTAATATTCCATAATAAAGAATTGTCGCTCTACTGTTGTATTGAGTCCTATTTTTAAATTTAATGTTATAAATGTCTGAATTTATATTTGATTCGTTCTCATTTCATATATATATATATATATATATATATATATATATATATATATATATATATATATATATATATATATGAGGAATTAATGGATTTTAATCATAAATCCGACATTAATTCCCATTACTTAAACTTTATATTTTCGTGAATATACGTGTTTCAGAAGACGTCCATATTCAAGATCGAGAAAACCTGAATAAGAAGATATGTATTTCGTAAAAATATATTTTAACTTTGCTTAGACGGTTAAGCTCTCTCGGGTCAAGTGCTCAAAAGCACACCGGATCTTATGGTCGTATATAAAGTGGCACACGTTCGAACCCTGCCGGAGGGCGCCTTTTCCTTATTAATACTACCGATTGTCCAAGCTGGTAGATGTAATTCACACTGGTTAAAAAATGTAGGGCGTCTACTCAAGCACGTGCATCGATTAAATATAACATTCAAACTGGTATATTTTAAATTTTACAGCATAAAAGAAAAGTTACGTATGGAAGGCGCTAAGTGACATAAGTTTCTAACATATTAAATGAATATCTGTCTATATCTCTAAGATGAGGAATTATGATTACTTGCATTATTTACATTATTCGGACTGTTATCCTCATGACATCAACCCCGGTGGACGAAATAAAGAGTTCGGTTCGAAATTCCAATCACCTGAAGAAGGCCGGAGCGTACAACGGCCGAAACGTTGTGAATATGGCAATGGAGATAAGGATAATAGTTCGAATAACGTAAGGCAAATAATCTTAAATGAAATTGAATACTGTTGTTACAGAATTTTATATAATTATTTATTTATTTTATTTTATTTATTTATTTTAATTATTTATTTATTTTCAAAGGTCGTGAGTTGACCGTTTTCTTTTAATTGTTTAAAAATTTACAGTAATTTGCACGTAAGTCAATAAAGCGAACCCAACTGAAATTGGAACTCGGCTCTTCAATTAACAATTCCAGGTCATTATTACTTCCACCAAATGCACATTCAAGCTTACAACACCTGGTACTCCCAAAAGGTCACCCATCTAGGTACTGACTTGGCTCGACGTTGCTTAACGTCGGTGATCACGCGGGAACCGGTGTTTCAATGTGATGTGGCTGTAAGCCGGTTACACGCATGTTGGCTTTACACACACACTTACACACACACACACATTTAGAAAACGTTATTATATTCATATTGTCAACAGAAAATTGCGTTATGAATATAATAGCGTTCTTTAAATTCTTCCAGTTGCTAAGGACATTTTGTTTTGTTATTATTAATGACTTTTTTTAACAAATTCATTTCGTTTTTGCCTTGAAAAAAGTCCACATTGGACAAAATGCGTCGGCTAATATTACAGTTTTCTTATTGTCTTTTATTTATAAATATTGTCTTTTTCTACAGGTTATTTCTGAGAAATTTTTCACACACACACATATATATATATATTATCGCTTGTGGCTGGGTAAATTTAAAAATCATCTATTGTTTTAAAATTGTTTGGTTTGAAGTGACGGGATCTGATTGATCCCGCGAAATAAATTATTACCATGGATTTCTAAAGTCTCCGCTTTCACCATTATATATATATATATATATATATATATATATATATATATATATATATATATATATATATATATATATATGTATGTATGTATGTGTGTGTGTGTGTCCAAGCCCACCGCTTCTTTCTTGATTAATGACGCCAATAAGCTCTTAATATTTATGCTCACTCTACTAATCGAGTTATCTGAACACTGTGGGTACGAAGATTCATTCAAGATTTTATTTCTCCCTTCCATTTTTCTAAGTAAACCACCCAGAATGATAAAAAAAAAAATGTTTAGGGCTCAAATTTTTTTAAGTAACCCCGGAACATGAAGGACGCATTCCGTAGGTAATGAAATACTACGACGTGTTTTTTATTATTATTATTATTATTATTGACAATTACATAAATATGTAAATACTTGCCAATAAAGGTCAGATTTCCACGGATACCGCAAATAAATATAATTTCAACATTCTAAATGAATTTGAAATGAGACTTTGTTGAGTAGAAATTCTTACTTCCGGAAGCAATTAAAAAGGAGGAAGATATATATATATATATATATATATATATATATATATATATATATATATATATATATATATATATATATATATAAAAGTAAAAAATCCTAACAGGATGAAAGACTTGCAGAGGCTTCCTAATTATCTTAACCAATAAAACCATTTCCTTTAACGTCGTTTTTCGAGCAACTCTAATTCTTCAAAATAAACGTTGCCATTACAGTCTCATTTCCTTACGACAAATTAGGAATTATATATCTATATATTTATTTACTCTTATGAATTTTCTAGATTTTCTTTGCTACGAGAATACTATTTAGTGAACGAAAAGAGAACATTTTTTGATGTTGTCGAGTCATTTATCTTCTTCCTTCCTATATAGAGATCGAGTGCGCATGTGCAGAGTTATATAGAGAGAGGAACAGACAAGTAGACATGAATAGAAATGAATCTGAAGGGATAGAATATATATATATATATATATATATATATATATATATATATATATATATATATATATATATATATATATATATATAATGCAAAAGTGGATATACAATAATGGAATACAAAACGTGAGCACAAAGCCTATTGTTTTGATTATATACATATCAATAATAAACATATCAATTTCAAAAGATAAATCCGTTTGTCTCCGTCAATGTAAACTTTTATATTTATATGTATGTATGATTGATTGATTGATGTGAGTTTAATGACATATCAACTCCTTATGTGCTGAGTATGCATGTATGTATGTATAGTCAACGACGAAATTTTTCGTACACCCATCAATTTTGAATATTTTTATCCATTTCTCAGAATCTAATGCCTATAGGATGCCAGTTTGTTTTATATAAACAAAACAAAAATTTTTTTTAAAAAAACGAATATAAACTCAATTTTCAGAACAATAGATTAAATAAAACCAATTTTACAGGCGGTTTATGCAAAATAGGAAAAGACAAAATTATTTGTACATTATGAAAAATAGAAAAAAATGAACAATTTTCACAATATTAATACTCTGTAGCATGGCAATTATTTTCTAAAGTTTTTGATGAGATTTGAGCAGGTCTTTTCTGGGATTTTCTTCCATTCTACAATGGTTCTATTCTACATGGTTACATGTTCCAATTCCTGAAATTTTTTTGGTAACCGACGATTTATTCGAATTTCCAATTCTTGCCATAAAAAATTCAAATGGGTATATGAATAATTTCGTCGTTGACTATATGTATATAAAAATAACATTGATCGCTGACGCCTAATAAAATACATCGACCAATAAATTATTTGAGTTTAAAGCGTTTGAAGGCAAGCTGATGTTTGTAAACAAAGTCAATATTAAAGAGAGAGAAAGAGAGCACTTCATAGATAAAAGAAAAGTTCCAAAACTAATCTTCCGACTTTCGCATATACACCACACGTGAAGGTAAGAATAATTTAGTCTTTGGAGATTTAGCTTAGCCTACCCATGGGTGAGAACTCGATTAAAAAAAAATCTATCTGAACGTATTTGGACAGCAAATTTCCATGTATACAAGTTTGGTTAATGACAAAAGAATGTTCTTTGTTAAGGAATTTATTATTTATTTTTTTCTATAATTTTTTCCATATATTTTGGACCATTCTCGTGGCTTCCATTCCAAATTTAAATGTAAATTTTCCTTTATCTGAGTACTTTCTGATTCCATATGCAATTAGGAAAAAGGTTTTGTTTTTTATATTACGTCGGTTTCATTGTTTTACAAATATTGTGTCTTCACGTCTTGTGGTGGCTTTTTTAAGTATTTGGTCTTTTCGTGATAGTACATGGTCTCGTTGGTGTGTGTGGTGTGCGTGTGTGTGTACGTGTGCGTGTGCGCACGCGCGCGTTTTTAAAACTTTTTTGGCCTTTAACAAAACTTTATCTATCTATCTATGAAGTGTCGAACACCTCGGTGTTCACGAAATAAATGATAATCCAAGTGGATAATAGAAGTCTCCGTCTTTTTATTATCATTATAATGCTCTGTAGTCTACATTGAGCTCTCCCCGTATTTATATCCTCATCGAAATTATCGCTTCCAGTCACAATCTGGTAATATATATATATATATATATATATATATATATATATATATACACGCGTATCGTGCGACTTTTGAAAACCTAATTTTGAAGCTAATTTTAAGGCGGTCGCATTATACACGCGATATAAAATTAGCATATGTACTGCTGGCCCTGGCTACACCTTTGACAAAACTATATATCCATTTATTGTAGTCAAAAGTACAACTGAAAATAAACATGATTTTGACAAATGTTTTACTTAACTGTATCTAATAATGATGCATGTAATATTCACATATTAGTATCGTATTATAAAATACAAACATAGCGAATATCATTGTTTACGCTTATAAGATGTTTAGCTGTTTCTCGTTCAGTGGTTTACGACTGTACGCATTTACGCAACGAATATAGCATTACTAAAGGTACTTTTAACATTCTCTTTTACTTTTTTAATTTATTTACCTAGAAGTTGGGATAAAGTTAAGAGATAGAGAAAAAGAGGTTGGTCTATAGTAATTTGGTCTCTCAAAACGGAATTCGAATGATACAGGAGATACATGATAAAATCTTTTTTTTTAAGTGAAAATTTGAGAGTCGAGCGATACGCGTGATTGCGTGTTACATGAGGATATATATATATATATATATATATATATATATATATATATATATATATATATATGTGTGTGTGTGTGTGTGTGTGTGTGTGCGTTGGGTGAGAGAAAGCTAGAAAGAGTTTTGTTTTGGTTTGTTTTGTTTTACGGCATATCAACGTCAATGGGTTAATGCCAACAAAAGTATCTGCAGACATGGAAAAGTTTCTTGCATCTACAGAGTGAAGAAGAAACAAAAGTTCGGAAAAACTAAATTCTGCTTTCTGACCAGAGAACTTTGAGATTTCCTCCATCCCAAACCTGAGCCTGCTATACTACGCGTTTTGAAACACGTTACCAAGATGATCTAACACTCCAATCTGAATAAACTCAAGGCTGTCATGAGAAAGAAAATGGGCTAAGCGCTCCAAGGACTTCGTGTTTAATAGTTGAGTAGCTTTTCGAAGTTTTGCTGGAGCTGTAATTGAAAATAATGAAAGAAACATTGAATAAATTAATGAGTTTTGTTAATATGAATAGAGCTTCATAATGAATAATGTATTAGTTTCGTAGGTCATAGGAATTTTTCGCCAATGATGTAGTATCACTAATAACATAGATTGTATGTTCCTTCTTAACTTAAAGGATAATGATAATTGCTATCATTATTATAAATTACCTTGTCAAGGAGTCTTAAAATACGCTGCAGAAAAAAAACACCCCCAAAAAGGGGTCACGGATGTAAAACTTTCAGACTCGGTTATGAATTAGACTTGTGTCTAAACCAACGATTTCCAATGTGAGGCGCATGCTCCACCGGTGGAATATGGTAATATTTTGGTGGGGCATGCGTAGGATACACATCCTTCGGCTTACTACACCAACAGAATAAGGGTGCAATTTGAAAATGTGTTATTAACAGTGAATTGTTTTCTAGTGAGTCTGAGTGAGAGTGTTAATACATACGATGCATATACAGTATGCATACATAAAAATATTTTGTTTGTATGTACATACATGTGTAATTGGCATACATGTAAGAATTAAATATTACATGGGGGGAGGGGCACCAGAATTTTAGAAATATCAAAGTGAGGCACGGCCCAAAATTGGTTTGGAACCATTGGTCTAAACTGTATATTTTTGACGCTCGTACAAAACGGACTTGTACCCAAATTTTTTAAATCCAGTATAAACCAGATATATGTCTGTTTTTAGGATTATACGGCAAACCAGTTCTATGTCTACCCTTTTCACACTATTATAAACCGGACCTTTGTCTACGTTTTTTTATTTATTTTAATGTTACCTGAACTTATGTGTAACTTTTTGACTCTAATGTAAACCGGACCCATGTCTACGATTTTTATTCTAATGTAATCTGAGGCTATGTCTACCTTTTTGAATCTAGTGTAAACTGGACATATGTTTATTATTTTGACCCTACTGTAAATCTTACGCCTGCCACATAATGATTCTAGAGTTCGCCGAATTTGTGTCTTCCTTCCCATGAATTCATTTTATTATCTCATAAAACTTATATTCGACAACGAATAACCCAATAAGGATTTTTATGTGGTTAAATGAAACAAGCTAAACCAACTAAACCTTTTTTTTTTTACCTGACCGGTTGTAGATTATCATCATCGACTATTCAAATATTGTGTAGTACGACTATGTCTATTACTATTAGGTTGGTGCAAAAATAATGACGTAATAATGTCGTTTTTGACGTTAAAAAATACGTCAAAAAACGACATTATTACGACATTATTTTTGCACCAACCTAATATATTGCCTCATTTTTTTTTTTTTTTTTCCATTTAACCTATGAACTGCGTCAGAACTGTCAATCATTCGAAATTAAGACTTCGGACTGCAGAGGCGGAAATTACCGTCATCAGCAGTTAATAGATTAATAACTGTTATTATAGTAGTATTAGTATTAGTGTTAGCAGTAGTATTAGTACGAGTTTTGGAGGGAGAAGTTGTCCAAAGTACTAGGATATCACTACAACAACAATATCCTTTTCTCTTTCCTTTTTAACTTTATGATAACATGGCCATGTAAACCGATTGTATAAGCAAAGAATAGCAGTTCTCCTTGAGAACTAAAATAAATGTCTATGAGACTTTGCAGTCCAAAAGGGGTCACCTCAATCTAGGCCAGGAGACCGGATCTAGTCGTCATAAACAAGCGAAAAAAAAAACTATGCACATTAAAATGTCAACATCCCAGGAAACTATGACGTGAAATTGAAAGGATTAAATAGTCGGAAAACTATTTGAACCTTGAGACAGAATTTAAGAGATTGTGGAAAATGATATACCCAACATTATTGGCATACTTGGAACAGTCTCGAAGAGAGATACAAAGAGGTTTAAAGAACTGAAAAAAAATGTGGAAAATGAAAGAGACACGTGCCCCCATCATTATCGATGACCTATGAACAGTCCTATTAAATAACATTGTCGGAGATTAGGGGAAGAACTCAACCCATCTAAACCACGGCAGTTCTAAACTCAGAAAGAATATGGAGAAGAGAGCTGGTGTAAAGAATAGTCTTGTTGTCACTTGATCTCCAGCGATCACCATTAGCTACAACTAATACAAAAACTCGCCGACTACAAATATTAATGTTTCGCTCACTATTCGCATGAGCTGTTTGCCCGGATATGACACTGCAGATCTTAATTGCCATTCTAGCACAGGAGTTCTCAACCGTGGTCCACATGGACCATAGGGGTCCATGTAATATTTCTGGGGGTCCACGGGTAAAATATAACAAATTGGGGGTCCACAATGATATTTTGGTGGTCCATAAATTAAGTCAACTTAGAATGTTTTTTATTATTAAAAATTAAATTTCTACTGTAATTTATACTATCTATCTATCTATCTATCTATCTATCTATCTATCTATCTATCTATATATATATATATATATATATATATATATATATATATATGAATCATTCTTTCTTTCTTTATGTCTTACGTTATTGCTTTTCCAACATTTTGTTGAATCGGGATTTAGTCGTGCTTCTCAACTGTTATGTAAAGTTCGCAATAGAATTGACATTGTGAAAAAGATGATATTCGATTATCATTAACATCGATGGAACCAGATATAAATAAACTCTCTGAGCAACACCACACTTAACTTAAATTGGTTTATTAAAATTTTTAACCACTGTGTATAAATAAATGCTGCAGTGAATTCAATTACCTGAAGAGCTCTGCTTCCCATGGGCTTGAACATGGAAGAAACATTTTAATATTATAAGACAAGATATTGGTCAATAAAGATTATTATTATTATTATTATTATTATTATTATTATTATTATTATTATTATAGAATAATTTCTTTGCATTAAATTAGTTTTCATTTGAAAATAAAGGTTAATTATATAATATTTCTTTGATTATTAAAACCTCAAAATTTTTATTAGTGAATATTGTTTTTTTCTTATGTCAAATAGCTATTAAGTGGCTCACCAAGAAAAAAAAAAGAAGGGAAAAGGAGTCGTTGGTTAAAAATAAAAGGTTGAAAACCACTGTTGATTCCTCCTTGACAAATTGACTATAGTGACATTAAAGCTTACTTCAGTATCTGTCTATATTTCTGAGATGAGGTATTATGTACACTATTTACATTATTCCGACTATTGTCCTCATCTTTGTCGCCATATTTATTACAACGTTTCGGCCGTTGTGCGCTCCGGCCTTCTTCAGGTGGTTGGAATGATGAACTGAACCCTTTATTTCGCTCACTGGGGTAGACTGTTCTAGTTCCACGTGCCATGTCTAATGGATGTCAGTTATCAGTTATCTCCTGTTAATTCCCGCCCCCCCTCTGAGCTCTCCACTGCCTTAACTTAAGTATTGAACTCACAACTCTTTCAGCCCTGTCACTGGATCTAACCAACTCCTTTGTCCAAGTGGCACAGTGAGCGAAATAAAGGGTTCAGTTCGACATTCCAACCACCTGAAGAAGGCCAGAGCGTACAACGACCGAAACGTTGTAATAAATATAGCGACAAAGATGAGGACAATAGTCCCAATAATGTAAAGCGCACTTGTATTTTATTATCGTTTGTTCAAGTAAATTGGGAAGAAAATGTTAATTTACGTTTATAATTTTATTTTAAATATTTTGGCCTGCTTATAATGGTGCCGTAGACGAAATGAAAGTGCAATAAGTGGTTTGGATAGAAAAAAAAAACTGTTTACTGAAAATTACGCTGAAAATAACGGTTCTCGTTCGATCACTGAAGTTAAATATCGAACCCGGTCAGTACTTAAATGGGGTCCCGCTAGGAAAAAAAACCCAAATCAGCAACGCCGAGTGTTGCTGTTCCATATTCCTTGGTGGAGTCTAAGGGACTAATGTTGGAGGCAGGAAAAGATGGCGAAAATCCTGCTTACACAGTGAGGGTGATTCAAGTTTCAACTGATTAATGCACTTTTCAAGTCGGTTGACACTGGCTTTTAAATAAACAGTGTCCTTTAACACAAATTCACGGCTGGGTTTTGCTGATGTTAAGTCAGCATATGGATCTTGACGATAGTATATATTTTTATGGTTGCAATCAAAACATTTTTAGACATTTATCGCCTCCTCCTACTTCTTCTTAACTACTTCTTTTTTTCTTAATCTTCTTCTTCTTCTTCTTAATCTTCTTCTTCATCTTAATCTTCTTCTTAATCTTCTTCTTCTTAATCGTCTTCTTCTTAATCTTCTTAATCTTCTTCTTCTTAATCTTCTTCTACTCCTTGTTCTTCTACTTCTTCTTCTTGTGAATGAATTAAGTAACGCTTAGTTAGGTACCACCACAGAATACTCGGTACCTAAGGTTTAAAATTATTTTTTTTAAATGAAAAATCTCTCTTGAAGCTTTTATTTTAATTTTAATTTCAGACTAATAGATTAAATTTAGTATGTCCAATAAACAAAATATTTTTCTGTAATTCAAACCTAATTTAAATTAATTGGAAGGAGTTTATTTTTTTTAAATAGCTGATTAGCACCATTTTAATCGTATTTCCTCACAATGTAATTCTCTTTATTAAAAAATCTTCCAAAAATAAAATTTACTTTTCTGAAACGTTATTTGAGGAATATTAATCGATTTAAAGTATAATTAATCTCATTTGAAACAAATATTATTTGCTTTAAGTCTAAAATATTGCAGAAATGCATTTTTAACACAACGGTAGCTGTTTATTTAAGCTGTTGACAGGTTTGACAACTTGGTGACAGATTGATGTTGATCTAATGTTGTTCTATGGCGGTTTTAACCGTAAAAATAATTGAATATAACGTGAACGCCTTTTATATACAATGTTTAAGTACTAAGCAATCTTAAAATTTAAGAAAATATTCTCCGTAATCTAATTTTTTATTGAATTTGAGATACTTTTTGGCTTAAAATTTATTATAGTTATCACACATGTTTTCTGATTATGTCGTGTATGGGCATCCGTATCTAGAAAAAATCGGCACGTTTATACACATACAAAAAAAGTCAAAATTCTTTTAAAAATATTGGTGTTTGATGATTTGGACTAAGCTTTTCCATCTACGATTAGTAAATATAGTTTTTACTTAATAATAATATAATTTAAAAGACTGAAATAAATACAGAATTTTAAAAGATTTAGAACTTAATAAATTATTCTAATTAATTTTTTTTTAAAGAAAAAGATAATTGTAAAAATTCATTATTTATCGAAAAATAGTTTTTAAGACATTAGTGTTCTTAATATATCTTGTTTTTAAAAGTTAATTAAAAGCTTTTTTAATTATATAATATCATAGATTTATTGCATTTTTATTTTACGATTCAGAGCAGATTTTCGGTAAATGGTGTTTCTGTTTGACAAAAACAAATTGATGATCTAAATTCTTCAAGGAGTCCTGCTTTTAACTTATGAAGAGGGTGGGATTTTAATTTCTCGAAATTTCATAGAATTCAGTAATTGGCGGTAACAGATGTAAAAAAATTATTTTTACCAAGATTTTCTAAAAGAAAAAAATTACAAAATAATTTAATTCATTTGTGAATAAGTCCTGACAATTTTATCAAAATCCCACAGTTATTTGATGTTTGTAAGAATTTCCCAAACAGTGTGTTTTTACCGCAAAAAAATACGCTAAATTTCCAATACTTATCTTTGGCCGACACGCTGACGCAAGAAGAAACATTTTTTAACCAAAATTTCGAACGTGCTAGAAAGGATTAAAAAATAATTAAAAATACTTTGGTCTTTTTCTCTTGATGGCAACGTAAATATTTTGACGATATTTTTTTTTTTTTTTATCATGGAGCATTTTTCATCATTGTATGTTCTTTTATAGCGAATTTTTGGAGGTGCCTACGCTTAGTGTATGATATTTAATCGTGGTGTAATGGTTAACTAGCTAATCTTATAGATCCTTAGCAGTGAGTTCTTTATACTTATGACCTCGTGCCAAAATTAAGTTATACCACATGCCATAATGGTTAACAAAATCGTCTTGTAGATCATTATGTATGAGTCTGGGTGTCAAAAACTAGGCAACGTTTATTAAATACCTTCTTCTTTTTGTATTCTTTTCTTCTTCTTTAACTACAGCTTAAAATAAAATCAGTTCTTTCGTATTTTTAATTTCTGGTTCTATTAGGTTGGTGCAAAAATAATGACGTAATAATGTCGTTTTTGACGTATTTTTTAACGTCAAAAAACGACATTATTACGTCATTATTTTTGCACCAACCTAATACCAAAGCCTCTATCATAATTCATTTCATTCTTTCTGAACATATTTTCTCATCTCTATTTTGCACTTTCTTTTTCCTCTACCTCCTCTTCTTCTTCCTTTTTTTATTTTTTTTTTGTTTTTTGCTGCTGCTGCTAATGCTGTTGTTCTTGTTGCTGTTCTTTTTTTCACTTTGTTACGATTGTTACCCTCTTTTTATTCTTTGTTTTCCAAATCCCATTTCTTCTATAGTTCGTCACTCTACCAACTTTCGACATTTTGTTCGTTATTTTTTTATTCCTTGTTTTTTTTTTCTTTCTATTTGTCACTACTCATTTCATCCCCTCTCTTTTTAAAATCTCTTTAAAGAAAGAAAATCTTTCTAGCTTTCTGTTTTCTTTCCATTCTTCATAAATTCTTTTTCTTGAATTTTTTCTCCTTCTTTTCTTTTCATCTTTCTTTGTTCAATGTTTCTATTACTGTCAGTATTTCTATTTATTTGTCAATTTGTTGGTTGATTTTACATGTCAACATTTGTTGTAATGGTCAACCAGACTAGCTTCTTAATCATGACACACCAACGACGTACCTTTGTCTACTGGTTTCTTTCTTTGGCGAGTTTACCCCGTTTCTTTCTCTTTATACAATTCTTTCTTTCTTTCTTTCTTCAATTTTCTCCCTTTTTTCTTTCTTTTTTCTTTCCTTCGTTTTCTATTATTTTTTTCTTTCTTTCTTCAAGGATTTTTTCTTTTGTGTTTCTTTTGTTTTTCATGCATTTTCTTTCTTTCTTTGTCCATATTTCTTCTTTTCATCTTTTATTTTTTTTTACTATTATTTCTTTTTTTTTTTTTGTTTCAGGTTTTTTTTTTCTCTTTCCACTGTCCATTGTTCAACATGAAATTTTCTTTCCTTCTCTTTTTCTTTCTTTCTTGTGCTCAGTTTCCTGCTTTTCCTTCTTTTTCTATTACTTATAGTGTGTTTCTTTTTTCTTCGTGATTTTTGTCTTTCTAGTTTTTTCATCCTTCATGCAATTTTCTTTCTCTCGCTATATCTCTCTCTTTCTTTCTCTGACCAATTTTCTCATTTTCTTTACTTTTTCTATTATTTGTTGTTTGTTCTTTTTTTTTCCTTTATTGTTTTTCTCTTTCTAGTTTAATTTGTTCTGTTTGACTTATATATCTGTTTTTACGTTAACTTTTTATATATATTTTCGAAAACCATTTGCTGTATATTTTGAGGCCTTATATTGACTTTCGTAATTAGGCAGATTTACAACGAACGAAAATTGCAATTTCGCATTTAAAGTCGTATGTAAATTGATTTTGTGCCAATAACTTTTCATAGAAAATCGATGTCTTGGCATAGAATAATAGTCAGCAAGGCTAGGCCGATTGACTGTGAGTCGTTAGTTCAATTCTCACTGGGAGCCGAGTACAAAATTCAGTTTAAATATCCCAACAAGTGTTAACATTTTGTAAAAACAAACAACCTAACTGTCCTTTGAAAGTTTTATAGTAAGGTATGTGTAGCTGATATAGAGGAAATTCATATATTTT
Source organism: Acanthosepion lycidas (assembly GCA_963932145.1). Lineage (NCBI taxonomy): Eukaryota > Metazoa > Mollusca > Cephalopoda > Sepiida > Sepiidae > Acanthosepion > Acanthosepion lycidas. The sequence goes on from OZ010573.1 coordinate 26,382,880, forward strand.
AGTAAACGTCATTACTCAAAGCTAACATCTGTTTGTTTAACCGCATATCAATGGGTCTTTATGGGCCTTTTAATGCCGACATTTAATTTTCTTGGGAGCTTTGAAGTAATAAAAATATGATATATGTTATTCTGCTTTCACAATTGAATACATGGTAGATGATACTCAGCTTTTATGCATATACATGTTTGTGTGGGCTTGATTACTAGAGGCAGTGATATGTGTGCTTTATGTTGTAGTTTTATTAAAGTTATATTTTTGGAATACATTTTGATTTCTTTAAGAAATCGTAAGATATATGGATTAATGAAATGAAAGCGTTCTTTCATGTCGATTGGTTGATTTCGTTTCGCGCCATATCAACACCTATATGGGTTATTTAAGTTATACTTCAGCTAACTATAATTTGAACGCAATTGTATGCATTCAACTACAGATAAAATGTATTGTTGGTCATTTGGCTATAAAAATGTATTGTTGGTCATTTTGCTTTAGAATGTATTGTTGGTCATTTGGCTATAAAAATGTATTGTTGGTCATTTTGCTTTAAAATGTATTGTTGGTCATTTTGCTTTAAAATGTATTGTTGGTCATTTTGGCATAAAATGTATTGTTGGTCATTTTAGTATAAAATGTATTATTTTTTTTACTTTCATAGTGTTACGTTTTTGTTTGAAGTGTTCAGTATTTGCTCATAGCTGGGACCCTAATAGGGGCTACCAGCTCCGGTCAGGCAGGACCTGGTAACAACAACAATTAAGAGATTATTTCACATTCCTCAAAACCTCACCATGAGAGGCCTTGCTGCCGAATATAGTTTATCGTCATAGCCAGGATGAGTTAACAGAAGAAAAGGGACTTTAAGTGCAATGACTAAGAAAAGCTACCTGTGCATTTTCAATTCTCGACGAGCCTTTTGATCTCTAGCCACTTCACTTGTTGATTTAGGAAAAGGGTTTGCCTGACTTACATATGCGTAGATGGGATTAAGATGACAAAGTAGAACCTGTTGCATAGTCTAGTATCTATCTGCATTCAGGTTAACAAGGTGGGAGATTTTTTGATTTTTTGGTAGAAAATTATCTCTTTTTTAATATATATTTCATGATCTGTATTCTACTACGCCTGCAAATTTGTAATTTTGGTATTTTAGATTTTATTTTTGTCATTTTTTTCTTGGATCCTGTCGTACGCACAGACTCACACAAACACACACTTGTATTTTAGAGAAAAAATAAATAGTAAAAATTCAGAATTTAGGGGGAGATGTTAGAAGTATAGGGTTGAAACAGAGTTTAGAAGGAACGGGAAACCGAATCCTAAACAGGAAAGAAGGGATAAACCTCTACACCTGTTCAAAAAACTGGGGAGGAATGTGAACCGGACAATAATTGAACCCATCTACTCCTGTTGTAGAAAAATAAATAAACAATAAATAGTAAAAAAAATTCAGATAGATGAAGTACAAGTGTTTTTACAGGCGCTTTCAAAGAATTAAAGTTCTTCCCAACGAGATAATTTTGTAGGGGTCGAAGTAACTGGTAATCGGATGATACAAAGTCAGATGAACACGTCGGATGTAGTAGGACATTCCGCCAGAGCTGTGCCAATTTCTATCAGGTTTGAAAAGAGACATGGGGTCTGCGTTGTTCTGAAAGAAAACGATACCATATCGATTGGCCAATTCCAGAAGCTTTTCCTCGATTGCTGCCTTTACTGAGTACAATTAGCAACAGTACTTGTCACAAATCAACGCCCGACTTTGTGTAAGGAGCTCATAATGTACTATTTCCTACCAATCCTACCAGTTGTACAGAGCATCACTTTTTTTGGCTCCAGACCGGTTTTCGTTTTCTTCAGGACCTTTATTCTCCAGAATGTTAACACACGTCAGCGTCAAGATAAAAATAACTGTATAATTAATAATTGTCAATAATACAATTAATCTTACCTTAACATTGAACTTACATATTTTCCATATTAATCCATAGGTGTTGTTGTTAATAATAATAATAATAATGATGGAGTGTCAGCCCGGTGGTATAAGGGATAGTGGCTTGTATTGTGGAATCGTAGTGATAAGTTTGAATTTCAGTCGAATTCACTTACGTATGGGTAAATAGCAGGATAGACTGGGTCCTATAGTCTAGGGTAGCAACTCATCTAGGAGAAGGACAACTCTGAATTCAAAATAAAAAAACTCTGTGTGTGTTAAATAGCCTCACAAACCCACTAAGCGTGGTGGGTACGGCTACACCTCTGAAGACATGGACAGTCAGGGTGGGACTCTTCCAAGGTGTGAGAAGGCTCTGAATCGGGAATCTGGTAACTTTCATCCCCGACGTGACATTTCAGGACGTAGGTGATCATGGCTTTCCACTTCCCTTTATCCCTTGTAGCTCTCAATAACTTTCGTTCCTCTGCCACCTCTCGCAGACCACGTTTTGTTACTTGCTCATGTCCGCCAGGTATGTCATGCGTTGCTTTCCTTTGTCTCTCTTTCGACCCGTGAGTATCAGATTCTCCAGGTCCTTCTTCCTCATTATGTGCCCCAGAAACCTCAGCTGTCTCTTCATGATGTTAAGTATAAGCCTCGTTCTTGTTTGCATCCTCTCTAAAACCTCATCATTGCTCACATACTCGGTCTATGATATCCTCAGCATCCTTCTGTAGAACCACATCTCCGTCGCCTCGAGTCTCTTCTTCATCTTTAAGGAAATCGTCCAACATTCGCTGCCATAAAGAAGGACAGATGTCACCTAACAGCTCAGTATTCTTTATTTGTTACCAAAGAAATCCTCTTGTCTCGCAATACTCTGCCCAGCTTTTGGAATGTGTCCTTGGCCATCCCAATATGTCTATGGATCTCAGTGTCGCACTTACCGTCCTCTGTCAGAACACTCCCCAGATATTTAAACTTCCGCACCTGCTTGATTTTAGTGTTCCCGACCTTCAAATCGCATTTCGGGCTCATCCTTTTACTGATGACTATGTCTTCTGTCTTCTAGTTTAAAGGAAACGAGAAGACAAAGATCATAAAAAGCAAATGTTATTTGCCTGTAATGAAGCTTCTCAAAGAAGGAAACGCATTGCAAAAATAAGCTTGCCTTCTTTTTTTTATTTTTATTGATAAGTTATGTCAAATGCCTTAGAACACTTATACGAGATACGTGGAATATAGAAGAAGAAGAAGAAGAAGAAGAAGAAGAAGAAGAAGAAAAAGAAGAAGAAGAAGAGGGAGAAGAAGAATTACATAATTTGAAAGATCCCAGATTAATATTTACAGTTAAATAAACGCAATCAACAGTTGTACTGAATATCGTCATGTAGACTTGCTCATCGCTTTCCTAATATAGTATGCTTCAGAAGCGTGAAATAGGTGCACATATTTACGTATGTGTTCACCTATAAATTAAGATATTTTTTCATCTGTTTGCATGCTAATTTGCAAACAACTTTTCTTGTGTGCGCATGCGGGAGAATTACTGTTGAACCAATCCAATGTCGAATAACAACCCCGTTTTTTTTCTTCTTCTTTTTTTGTTTGTTTATTTTTCTACACCAATGTAATAAAAACGACCGAAGTTGTCATCTGGAAGGCATTAGCCTTCATAATATTACGGGACAGAAAGCCAAGAACTGGGCAACGAAAGAAAAAATATATCTTCTGAGAAAATAAGTCATTAAAAAACGCTACACTGGCCATGGCATACCTTGCCTCTATTTTTCGAAGGTCGTTAAATATATGAAACCTTTTCATACTATTTACATTGTTCGGGCTATTGTCCTCATCTTTATTGCAATACTAGCTTAAAAGTCGTCCTATCGGGCGGCATTTAAGCTAACTTAAGGGCTCTTCATTTGGTTTTTGGTTTGTTCAGGAGTTTGAGATTCCTTAAGTTTTTGCATCTTCTCAGCAAGAGCAGATCTCCTGGCTGCCGTTTGATCTGCGTTTTTATTTACACGGGACTTTCTTTTCCTTGCTGCAACCTTGGTACTTTGTAATCTGGTCCTCTGATGGCGTAGATTTCTTCTTACGAGACATACTCGTATTCATGTGCGATAGGCAACAATGAACTACAGAAGAACTCAAAACTGATCAATGCATTTAAGTATTAAATTAATATTTAAGCTTACCTTTTAAAAGTTCAACAATAATTCTTCTGCCGCCATTTAATTTAAAGACAATTTGATGTACGTAGGTCCTTACTTTCCGTACAAACAATTATTTTTATTTCATGGATGATTTTCGCTGGATTTCGCAATTAATTTCAATTATTCACAAATTTATTTCCAAGTTATAAAAATTGTTATCGTATATTAAGCCAAAGAAAAGATGAAAAATATTGAAAATAAATAAGGAGTCAAAAATAAATCTCCCATGATTGAGTTTTGGTGATTGATGCGCAAAGAAAGTTTAAGAAATAAATATCTAATCCGGATATTTACGAGGATTCTGGCGCATGAAAAAAAAAAAAAAAAAAATACGGGAAACGAGAGAAAAAAAGCAAAAACCTCGAAATAAACACCGACGGGAGGGTGAGAGAGAAGTGGCAGGTAAAAGAAGAAAGAATGAAATAGAAAATATAACACAGCAAGAAAACTAATAGTAATAATGTCGTTATGTGTCTTAATTTGTTAAAATTTGCTATATTTATTGGAGACTAGCTTAAAAGCAGCCCTAGGCGGCGTTTAAGCTAGTTTCTGTGGAGAAAACTTGATTTAGACTTCGGCTTTTTCACGAGTTTGACAGTCCCTGGGTTTTCGTTTACACGGGACTTTATTTTCCTTGCTGCAACCTTGGTACTTTTGGTTGCAATCTGGTCCTCTCTTGGCATAGATTTCTTTTTGCGAGACATACTCGCTGCCTTGTGCGATAGGCAACAGCAATGAACTACAGAAGATCACTTCATTTAAGTATTGGATTAATATTTAAGCTTACTTTTTAAAAGTCCAACGATAATTCTTCTGCCGCCACTTTCCATACAAACAAATATTTTTAATTTCATGAGTGACTTTTTCTGGATTTCGCAATTAATTTCAATTATTCTCAAAAAAATTATCCGCAAAAAAAAATCACGACACAGTGACATTCGCATTTATTATATAGATTCACAACGTTTTGGCCGTTGTACGCTCCGGCTTTCTTCAGGTGATATTTGTTGGTTGAAACCTTTAATTCCCCCTGAGTACCTCAACTCTCCAAGTTTTTGTTTCCGCTGACGTGGCCAGGTATTGAACTCACGAACCCAAGTCATTTTTGGATCACTCAAGCAAAGTTTTTATCCACTGGGCCATGTGTCCTTAGGACATCAGTGAGTGGAGTTTTGGGACTTGACTCAAAGAGTTGTGAGTTCAATACTAGGCCACAGCAGAGGTGAACAAAAACTTGGAGAGTTGAGTTACTACGGGAAATCAACTGAGACTGAGATATTCAAAGGCATGGCATGTGGAATTAGAACAACTTAATAAAGGTTTCAGTTCGAAATTGCAACTAATATCACCTAAAGAAGGCCGGTGTGTACAACGGCTGAATATAGCACTAAAGATGAGGACAACAGTCCGAACAATGTAAATAGTGTAAATAGTTACAATACTCCATCTCAAAAATTTAGACAGATCTTAAATCTACCTTTTTTTTTTTATCATTTAACCCCAAGCAAGGCCATAATGTCACTCAGATGCCAGGGGTTACTGGGAGTGAAAGAGAATGGGGATATTAGAGAGGAGAAAGGACGATAAAAGAACAGGTTTCCGGAAGGCAGAAGAGGGCGATTGACATTGCATTTAAATTATTTGGTAGATTTATAAATGGGCAAGATAGATTCTGGCGAGAAAAATTGTCTTGATATTTATACTAGGAGCATCAGACCTGATATCACATAAGTATTCAATTCACGGACGAATGGTACATTTATAAATGAAAACGAGAAAAATTGTCTGGCACGACACAGTGAACCAACTTTCTTATCTGTAGACTTAACAGTTGATTCAGAATAATGAGTCAATTTGTAAATGTCATGTAAAATGTGAACCCTGGAAGATAGCATCAGCCATGCTGATGGTAGGCAAAAAAATGTTCTTGGAGAATTATGGGGGTTTGACATTTGTCATTTCACACATTTGTTAGCCCTACGCCAACGTGTAGATTTTTAACCAGTCTTGCTGATTGCAGTCAGTTGCAATACATGTTTATTCTACAAGAATAAAATGTTATAACCAAAAGGCCTGATGACGTTTGTTATTTTTCGTTTGGTTCTGTTTGATTTTATTTCCTTCTTTTCGTTCTTTCTGTTATTTGTTTTTTCTATCATTCTTTCTTCTGTTTTTTTTTCTTTCTTTCTTTCTTTTTCTGCTTTTTTATTTTTTGTTTATCATTTTATTTTGTTGTTTCTCTCTTTATTCACGCACTGTGACGTTTCTTTTCATATTCCTTTCATTCTATTCTCTTTCTCTTTGTGTCTTTCTTTCTACCAAGTCTGGGTCCTTTCTCTTTCCGTCTACCTTTCTCCTTTTCTACCTGCACATCTTTGCTGTACAATGCTTGCTTCCTTCCTTTCTTTCTTTCTTTCTTTATTTCTTTCTTTCTGCTTTTAATTCCTTTTCAATTTTATTCTTTCTTTCCTTCTTTCTTTATTCTTTCATTCTTTTTTTCTTTCTGCTTTTAATTTATTTTTTATTTTCTTTCTTTCTTTCTTTCTTTCTTTCTTTCTTTCTGCTTTTAATTTATTTTTTATTTTCTTTCTTTCTTTCTTTCTTTCTGCTTTTAATTTATTTTCTATTTTATTCTTTCTTTCTTTTGTTCTTTCTTTCGTTTTTTCTTTCTGATTTTAATTCCTTTTCAATTTTATTCTTTCTTTCCTTCTTTCTTTATTCTTTCATTCTTTTTTTCTTTCTGCTTTTAATTTATTTTTTATTTTCTTTCTTTCTTTCTTTCTTTCTTTCTGCTTTTAATTTATTTTTTATTTTCTTTCTTTCTTTCTTTCTTTCTTTCTGCTTTTAATTTATTTTCTATTTTATTCTTTCTTTCTTTTGTTCTTTCTTTCGTTTTTTCTTTCTGATTTTAATTCCTTTTCAATTTTATTCTTTCTTTCCTTCTTTCTTTATTCTTTCATTCTTTTTTCTTTCTGCTTTTAATTTATTTTCTATTTTATTCTTTCTTTCTTTCTTTCTGCTTTTAATTTATTTTCTATTTTCTTTCTTTCTTTCGTTCTTTCTTTCTTTCTTTAATTCCTTTTCAATCTTATTCTTTCTTTCCTTCTTTCTTTATTCTTTCATTCTTTTTTTCTTTCTGCTTTTAATTTATTTTCTATTTTATTTTTTCTTTTCTTTGTTCTTTCTTTCGTTTTTTCTTTCTGCTTTTAATTTATTTTCTATTTTATTCTTTCTTTCTTTTGTTCTTTCATCCTACTTTCAATTCCGTTTCTATTTTATTTATTCATTCTTTCTTTCTTTTTCTTTCTTTCTGCGTTTAATTCCTTTTCTTTTTTATTCTTTCTTTCTTTTTTCTTTCTTCTTTTAATTCCTTTTCTTTTTTATTCTTTCTTTCTTTTTTCTTTCTTCTTTTAATTCCTTTTCTTTTTTATTCTTTCTTTCTTTTTTCTTTCTTCTTTTAATTCCTTTTCTTTTTTATTCTTTCTTTCTGTGCCTTTTTAGATTTTTATTTTTTCATTTCTTTTTTATTCGCTCTTTCATTCTGTTCTGTTTTCTTTGATTCTTTCTTTCTCCAAGGTATGTTTTTTTTTAATCTTTTCTTATCTCTTTTCTTCTTTTTTTTTTTTTTCTCGGCACATTTTTTTCAATTCAGCTTCCTTTCCTTTCTTTTCTATTTTCTTTTCTGCCATCTTTTCTTACTTCACTAATTTATAATTTTCTTTCTTTCTTTCTTTCTTTCTTTCTTTCTTTCTTTCTTTCTTTCAAACCCGTCATATCCTTTACTTGAAATATCTTTGACATTACATGAATGGTAAGGTAGACTTTTATTAGTACACGAATGTACTGGCTTCTGAGATTACATATATGCGTAGAACTTTCCATCTGAATCGACTTGGTTTGGAAAAAGATTCAGTCACTAAATCAGTAAAGCCATTGAGTTCATTAGTGTTAAGTTAAAGTCATTTTCTGGCGTTGCTATTAAATGGTAAATGATGACTGTAAAATGGTCGGCATGTATCTAAGACATTCATAACATTATTTCCAGTTCGCAGTAAAACGGTTCTTTCACAGAAATAATATATCTTTCTGGAAAAATAAAAGAAAAGACAGAAAAAAATATAAATCTGCCTTCTTTTTGAGTTTTGGAACGTTCAATACGGAATGCTGCCTTTTCTCCATTTTTTTTTCTTTTCTTTTCGTTTCGTTCCGGTTACCATTTCCGGTATTTGAACAGATTATAAAATAAAGATTGCCAGTGAAACTGGTTCGTTTCATTATGCTTTTTTTATCTTTTGCAAATAAGCAAGAGAAGAATTTCCCCGAAGCTAGATCAAACGAAAATTTACGGTCGCAGAAGAAATGCCCAATAAAAACATGGCATCTATGTAGGAACCAGCGGATCCAAGCTCGGAAAAATATTAAGTGCAAGCAAACACACTCAGAATCACACTGATATATGTAGGTTAATCAGTCCCTCGTATAACTGTTGTAATAAAATAAGCACATCCCTTCTCCCCTCTCGCTTGTAACTATCCATCGCAATAAAATAAATGTTTTCAGCGCTAAAGCTGAATTGGTCAAATAAAGCTTCATAAGCTTTTACTTAGAACTGTTGCTATATTATAATAGCAATGAAAAAAAAAATTTCTTTATTTCTTTTCTACAAGAGATTCTCTTTATTCATTTAGTACATTTAATTCTGGTATGGATATTATTTGGGGATTACCATGGAAATTATCGATCAAAAATCAAGTACAGTAGGATCTCTGACAACTGGATTAAGGCCTTCTGGATATGAGAAATTGGTTACAAAGTCAGGATATAAGGGGTTTAGATTAAAATAAATGAACTGAAATGAGGTTTAACATTTATTTTCAATCTTTTATAGTAAACAAAATAAGCTAATGGTGAGTGAAATATAACGGAATTAAATTTTAAGGAAAAAGAAATTAATTATGCAATGTTAATGAAAATTCATTAAGTATACCACTTTTGCAAAACAAATAAAATGTAACAAGGATTTTTTATTCGCTGTTGCATGATGATTCTTTCTCTTCTAATGTCAATCTCAACTTTCTCCGCATTTCGTTTTGCTTTTGTTCTTGAATTTTTTTAAATGAAAGACACTTTCTTTAACTCTATGTGCGTTATTGCAATCGTCATAACTGAATGCTGGCTTTCTTTCCATAAAACTGACAACGTTTTCAATAGCATCTTCAATTTCAGTCCATGTTTCATTACAATCATGTTTTTATTTCCTTGTTCATTGTGACAGTGTGAACGCTGGAGAATAATTTCTTTTGAAGATTTTATATCATACAATGTTGACTTTCCTATGTTGAACTCAGCCATTAGTTACAATAAAATTCACCAGCGTCTAGTCTGTCTAAAGTTGTTCTTTTCCTCTTAATCCCATCATCTTTTGCACCAATACAAGCCATTAGGGTGGAATAAGCATAAGCAATTATCCAAAGTAAATTTCCTGAAAAACAGAAATTTCAAATCAGTTACATATCACCCAAATAGTTAAAATATACACATCAAAATCGTGTCCGGATATGCGGGATTCCGGATATGAGGGATTCCGGATATGAAGGATTCCGGATATAAGGGATTTTACTGTAGTAACTACTTATCTGATTACATATTGGTTGATCCACACCAGATCATATACATGGTGTCCATAAAGTCCGTGTGCAATTTAAAATACTTGGAACTTTGTAACTATACAAGATATAATCAATTTGTAAAATAGATAAGAAGAAAGAAGTATTCGAATTTATTATTAGGTTTGTTAATTTTCAACATGTCCATCATCAAGACGCATACAAATGACAAATACCGAAAACATTTTGCAGCCGATTTTCAGTAACACCTTCAGTGATATAAATTATCCTAGTTTGCATTTCCCCTAACGATCGTGGTTTAGTTTTACTTTTCACATATGTCCTCAAATAAAGAAATCCACTGGAGTCAAATCTGGTGATCGCCGAAGCTAAAATAATGTCCCACGTCTTCAAATCTACCTGTTATAGAATTCCCATTTAGAAACTGCCTAATTTGCAGAGCAAAGTAATAAGGTGCGCCAGATTGTCGAAACACTATATCCACCAGCAGTTCTAATTGATCAGGCTTAAGAATAAAGTTTTTTTTGTTTTTGTTTTTGTTTTCTTTAAGCATTTCACCCGAAGCAACGCGGGAGTGCCACTAGCATGCAAAGGGTTATAGAGAGCGAGTAAGAGTAAAGAGGGGTGTTTGAGGAAAGGATAAAGAGAAGGAAGGGTAACAGGATCAAGACATCTGACGATGTCGATTGACATTACATTTGAATATTTGAAGATTATAGCTATTGGAGAAACGAGTAAGGGGAAGGGAGTTCCACAGACGGGAAGTGCGATAATAAGAAGCTGTTGGAGTAGAAGAAACAATTACATTTAACCGTTTCGACAGTGAAAGGGTGGGACCAAGATGCCAACCTAGTAGAACGCTTAAATTCATGCAGTTTAGAAACCAGTGAAAGTAGCTCGTCGGAGCAGATGCCGTGAAAATACTTGTGGAAAAGAAAGATGGAAGCCACAGCACGTCTGTGAAAAAGTAACTGTAGACGAGATGCCAGATCAGGACCCATCTCATTGCATATGCGTCTCTGAATTTTGTCGAGGCCCTCGAGATGAACAGCGGGGGCACCAGACAATTTATAGCAACAGTATACCATGCAAGGACGAATGGTTGATTTCTAGATTTGAAGGATGGATTCAGGCAAGTATTTTGGAAACATTTCTAAATATCCATCACCTGCAAAATCCTGCAAAAATGTCATTTTGAAGTTTCAAGAAATTGAAAAAGAAAAAGATAAAACAAATAATAAATTTTCCGAAGACAAGAAAAAAAGGTAGACATATCAAACTTTCTCATCCTATTTACAGATTGTTTATATAATATATAGTTGCAAAACTATAAGTATTTTAAATTGCACGCGTGCTTTATGCTGAGTGCTGATACCCACTGAAGAGTGGATGGACAGGTCCGTCTACGAAACTCTGGAGTCGGGACGCTGAAGGTAACATCAATCAGCTAAGTGACAAACTTTTACTCATATTAATCCTCTCTCTATATCTATCTCTCTATCTATCTATCTATCTATCTATCTATATATATATATATATATATATATATATATATATATATATATATATATATATACTGATTTGAAAAAGCATGAGGGTATTTTTCATTTTTTCTTTTCGTAAAGGAATCCTTTTCGGCCAACACTTCTTCAAAGTTAACTAT
>OZ010573.1:26399324-26401824 GCA_963932145.1 Acanthosepion lycidas
CGTACATTCATATCTGCTCATGGCGTATCCAAATGTAAACAAATGACGTCACACATTATGAAATGGACAAAGTCTGACAATTATTTTTAAGACATTTTTATGTTTATATTCATATATGTGGTTAACGAAGTCCGAATTACTGTTTATAAAAACACACCGTCGACGATTTTTCTCAATCGATCAATTCTCTGTGTTTACAAACCGTTATTCGAACTTTGCTAACCAGCTTTCTGTGGTGATTGAATGGTAACAGCACGTCAGATCATATATATATATATATATATATATATATATGTATAAAGAAAAAATTTCGCTTGAAGATGGTACAGAGGTTAGTACTTTAATTCAATTTAATTTAAATAATTATATTGAAGTTTTCGGCTCTTGTTTTGAAACATGAGAACTCTTATGTAGCGTGTTGGAATCATATTTTTAAATAAATAATTATATATAATATACTAAGCTTACATTTGTCTATAGAAAGAACTTATAAACCATTTTTCCCAAATAAAGAACCGCACTCCATTTTTTTTTATCTTCGCAAGACTTTCTTTTTCGTAGGCCTTTTACAAACCTCAGTTTTTAACCGGTTCCTCCCCCCCTTGTCTTGCCATTCTTCTCTTCTTTTTTTATTTTTTACTCTTTATTTTTTGCTTGGCTTCAAATTCATTTTTATTTTTTCCTTCTTTGTTTTATCTTCTTCACCTTCTCTTTCCTTTTATCCTTCTTTTATTCTGTCTTTTTCCTTCTCCCACTTCTTCATTATACTTCATTATCGCCCTCCCTACTGCCCATCTTCATTCATCTTCTCATTCATTTTATCCTTTGGATTTTTACCGCCACACGATCACCATCATCAGCATCACGACTCAACCTCTCATCAACCAAACACCCGACAAAGTATGTTGCCAATCTCGTGGCACAGTGACTAGCCACGTGCCTCTCGTGCTGAAGGAACGCTCGAGGAGGATTCTATTCATAATCTTTCTGAAAATGCATACCTTTCAATCTTCCCACCCGCGAGACCGACGTCCGGTCCTTATCGCTTTTCTTTTTTTCTTTCCTTTCTGAACAATACTCGTAAGATTAAATGTTTCGCCAATTTTCAGCATGACTACCCGGTCTACACTACTTAACAGCGCCTTTGGCAATCTTCTTTCATTTTCTTTCATGCAAGCCTTTCTGAGCAAACAAAAGACTCTATTTGTGTATTTCAGTTTTTAATTCGTTCGGTTTTAATCCATTCGCATTTATAGATAATATTTTCAGGCTATTATTTCCAAGATTTGTCAAATGTTTCTCCCTATCTTTATACAAATTCTACTAACTTAATTGCTTTAATCTTCAAATCTGTTAATTTCTTTGTAAACCATGTTTTTAAAGAAGAAATTGGCACCATACATACATAAATAATAACTGGTCGCTCGTATATTAGGTTTGATTTGGTTTCGTTTCGTTTCGTTTAGTTTACGGCATATCAACCTCAATGGGTTATTTAATGTCAACAAGATTTTTATTACTGGTAATATTTTTTTTCAAAAATATATCACTGGTAATAATATGTTGCTGGTAACAATTTTTCATCAAAAATTTATTGCTGGTAATAATTTTTTACAAAGTATTTCTGGTATTAAAACCTATTTTTACACTTTAATAGTGTTTTGACCCCAGTTTAGGGGTTAGCTATTTACCCATAGCTGGGGCACTAACAAATGCCAGATTGTAAGAATATTTTTAGGGGGATAATAATGGTTTAATTATATAAGTCTTACTAATTAACCCATAGCTGCGGAACAAGAAGTGGATTCATACCTTTCTCAAGGGTATATGTGTGCAAGTGAATATAACGAACCCAACAGGAATTGGAACTCTGTTCTCAGATTAACAATTCCTAGCCATTATCCACTACACCACCCGGACATCCAAGCTTACAGCAACTGGTATTCCCAAGCGGTCACTCATCTAGGTACTGACCAGTCTCGACCTTGATCTATGGGAACCAATGTTTTAACGTGATACGGTCATAAGCCAAATCAATTCAACCTTTAATAGTTTGTGTGTAAATAAAATTATTTTTCCTTAGAATTCTCATTCCAGCTATTTTTATGAATTAGGTACGCGTAGAAAATAATACATATTGATTGATTTATTAGCTATGAAAGTGATCCTCCATTTTTTTTTTTTTTTATTCAAGTGGGACACTGTATATTTCGGTCAGATTTGATTGATGTGGCTTTTGTGACCAAATGATACCAATTTTTTCTCAGCCACTTTTCCAAGATGATTGTCGGTTAATCTTTTTGGTTTCTGTATGTTTTTTTTGTTTGTTTTTTTTTTTTCACAGAAATCCAACGCCTATTTTTTATCCGGCCTTTCACACTGATCGCTAAAAACTACTTTAAGAAACTTGATATTTTATGATTCTAATTATACAACTAATACTTACAAATGTGTTCACTTGAATGGAACAAATAAGAAAACAATTATTAACAAAGGGGAA